>CM066043.1:16462528-16832410 GCA_033557465.1 Ichthyophis bannanicus
CAGATAAAATTTAATGTGGACAAGTGCAAAGTTATGCACCTAGGAAAGAACAACCCAAACTGTGGTTACACGATGCAAGATTGCACATTTGGAACCACCACTCAGGAAAAAGATTTAGGCGTCATTGTGGATAACATGTTAAAACCCTCGGCCCAGTATGCAGCGGCGGCCAAGAGAGCAAATAGAATGCTAGGTATCATAAGGAAAGGAATGGAAAATAAAACAAAGGATAGTATAATGCCTCTATATCATTCCATGGTGAGACCGCACCTTGAATATTGTGTGCAGTTCTGGTCGCCATTTCTTTTTTTTTAAATTTAAACAATTTTATTAATTTCCCAGCATTCAAGTGAAACAAGAATGAGAGAAACAAGATGAAATAAATAAAAAAAGGGAAAATTAATCATCATATTTAGACCACAATACTAGGCAATCACCAGGGGCCCCGGGAAAAAAACAATCATTAAAGAAAGAGAAATATAAAGCAAGAATGAGACTTACGCGTCAGCCATGTTGGGTGCAGTATTAACCACAATTTCTTCCCTAGCTATCAGAAAATCCAGTAATTGACTAGGCTCAAAAAGGAGAAAAAGGTTATCTTTATCTTTGCCCCCACTCACCGACATGGTCACTGCCTTGACTTAATTTTCTTCTCTTACTGCTCACCTTCCAGTTTCTGTAACTCTGTTCTTCCCTTATCTGACCACCACCTTTTAAGCCTTACTATTCATTATCCCCCACCCCAGCCTCGTCCTGTCTGCACTAACCTATTTAGAAACCTTCTTGCCATTGATCCTTTAGCTCTCTCCTCCTCTCTCTCCTTATCTCTTTCATCCACTCTGATTTCCAATTCTATTGATGAGGCTGTGACCTGTTATAACACTGCACTCTCCTCCACCCTTGATACTTTTGCCCCCTCATCCCCCGTCCTGTTAGGCGTTCTTCTCCTCAGCCCTGGCTCTACCCTATTGCCCGTTTTCTGCGCTCTTGTGCCCGATCTGCTGAGCGTGCCTGGCTCAAATCCCGCTCTTATCCTGACTTTCTCCACTTTAAATTCATGCTCTCCTCCTTCCAATCAGCCATTGCGCTTTTCAAACAAATTTACTTCCTCAATCTAACTCTCTTTCCTCTAATCCTTGTTGTCTCTTTAGCACACTCAATTCTCTCCTCAGTGTGCCTCCACTCCTGATTCCTCCCTCCCTTTCTGCCCAAACCTTGGCTAACTACTTCCATGACAAAATCCACACAATCTTCCTCCAGTTCCCCTCTTCCCCCCCTATTTCCCATTTCTCCCCTCCCAAAACTTCTGCTACCCTTTCTTCCTTCTCTATGGTCTCTGACGAGGAAACGTCGCTCCTTCTCTCTTCCTCCAAACCTACTACCTGCTTTTCTGACCCCTTCCCCACCCACCTCCTTAGCTCCATCTTTTCATCTCTCATCCCTTCTATTTCTCATATTCTTAACCTCTCTCTCCACTGCAACCTTCCCTTCTGTTTTCAAGCGTGCTGTGGTTACACCCCTCCTCAAAAAACCTTCACTTGATCCCACTTGTCCTTCTAACTATCGTCCCATCTCTCTCCTTCCTTTCGTCTCTAAGCTACTTGAGTGTGCAGTCTATCACCATTGTCTTGATTTCCTCTCCTCTCATACCCTCTTGGATCCTTTACAATCCGGCTTCCATCCCCTACACTCCACTGAAACTGCTCTTACTAAGGTCTCAAATGATTTGTTCTTGGCAAAGTCCAAAGGCTTTTACTCTGTCCTCATTCTTCTTGATCTCTCTGCTGCCTTCGACACTGTTGACCATAACCTTCTTCTTATCACCCTATCCTCACTTGGATTCAAAGACTCTGTACTTGGTTCTCTTCCAATCTATCCCATCGCTCTTTCAGTGTGTGCTTTGATGGCTCCTCCTCCTCTTCAACCCCACTACCTGTAGGAGTTCCTCAGTGTTCCGTCTTAGGTCCACTCCTCTCTCTATACTCAATCCCTTGGCACCCTTATCTCTTCCCATGGCTTTCACTATCATCTCTATGCCGATGACTCTCAAATCTATCTTTCTGCACCTGTTATCTCTCCTGATATCCAGTCTAAGATCTCACTCTGCCTCTCTGACATTGCTGCCTGGATGTCCCACCGCCGCTTAAAACTGAACATGGCCAAAACTGAGCTTCTTATCTTTCCCCCGAATGCTTATTTATTTATTTTATTTAATAGTTTCTTCTATACCGCCCCTTCCAGAGATCAAGGGCGGTTTATATTGAACAGTTAACAAATTTTGTATACTTCTGTATACTTTACATGGAGCATGGTATTAACTATATGGAATGCTTCCCCTCCTCTTTCCCCTTTCTCTCTCTCCGTTGATAACTCTGTACTCCTCCCTGTTTCTTTAGCATGTAACCTTGGTGTTATCTTTGATTCCTCTCTCTCTTTCTCTTCACAAATCCAGCTCATTGCTAAAACTTGTCATTTCTTTCTATACAATATTTCCAAAATTCGCCCCTTCCTCTCTGTTGACATCACTAAATTGATTGTCCACTCCTTAATCACCTCCTGCCTTGATTATTGTAACGTTCTCCTTGCCGGCCTCCCTGCAAGCCACCTCTTTCCTCTTCAGTCAATTCAACATTCCGCTACTCGACTCATTTTCCGCCAGTCTCGTTTTTCCCACATCACTCCTCTCCTCATGTCGCTTCATTGGCTTTCCATCCGTCTCCGTATCCAATTTAAACTTCTCCTCCTGACCTATAAATGTATTCACTCTTCTGCCCCCCAGTACCCTTCATCTCTCATCTCTCCTTACACCCCCTCTCGGTTGCTTCGCTCTTCTAATAGTCTTCGTTTATCTGTGCCCTTTACTCGTACTGCCAATTCCAGACTTCGCTCCTTCCAACTGGCAGCACCCTTTGCTTGGAATAGTCTTCCTATCTCTGCGTGCCAGGCGTCCTCCCTGGCCATTTTCAAGTCCAGACTAAAATCCCATCTCTTTGCTATTGCTTTCCATTCCTGTCTTACCCTATCTTGATCTCTCTATCAACATTTG
This sequence comes from Ichthyophis bannanicus, assembly GCA_033557465.1. Classification (NCBI taxonomy): domain Eukaryota; kingdom Metazoa; phylum Chordata; class Amphibia; order Gymnophiona; family Ichthyophiidae; genus Ichthyophis; species Ichthyophis bannanicus. Next base: position 16,465,575 of record CM066043.1, read on the forward strand.
CTTACTTTGTCCTGTAAATTTTTGTTATTTGTATTATGTAACTTATTTTATTTTCAGTCTTATTAGATTGTGAGCTCTGATAAGCAGGGACTGTCTCTCTTCTATGTTTGTACAGCGCTTCATATGTTGCACCGCTTTATAAGTCTTTAATAATAATAATAATTATACAATGAGAAGGTCTAAGACCAAGGAATTCCTTCCTCCTCAACTGGTTTACACGTGAAAGATCAGTAAAAATATAAACTTTAGAGCCTAGAAAAGTTACATTGAAATTTCTAAAAAATGCCCAAAGAACTAGACTTATCCGGCTCCAGAGCCAGGGTCACAAGCAAGGTTGTCCGCCCAGTAACCACTTCCAGAGAGTCTTCCAGAAATGCAGTAAGGTCTCCGATACCCTGAAATGGATTCTCAGAAGCAGAACCATGTGAACTGGGGGGCCATAGACAAATACTGTACTCTTTCAATGGGATGCACTCAGAGCCATCAAAGTTTCCTCCACAGGCTCTGTTGAAGACGCCGCTTGAACTGCAGCTGAAGAGAACCCACACGCCGCCAAAGTCAACTGCCTGGGAGTATTACTTGGAGCCAAGCCTGAGGGTAGGCTGGCTTGTTTGCGTTTCCACCGCCCCATCGCCTTCAAGGAACCGCTGAAACTACGAAGCAGAAGAAGTGTCGGTGGAGTGTCTCAGCCACAGAATCTCCCTGCCGCCATCTTGCCCCCAGTGATCACCGTATCTTACAGCATTCTTAGAAAAGGTATAGAGAAGAGCCATCAAAATGGTAAAGGGGATGGAAGGATACCCCTATGAAGAGAGGCTAAAAAGTTTAGGGCTCTTAAACCCGGAAAAGAGACGGCTGAGGGGAGATATGATAGAGGTCTATAAATTAATGAATGGAGTGGAACGGGTAAATACAAATTGATTGTTTATGTCATCAGAATATAGAAAGACTAGGGAACATGCAATGAAGCTACAGGGTAACCTGTGTAAGATTAATAAGAGAAAAACATTTTTTCACTCAATGTGTAATCAAACTCTGGAATTTCTTGCCGGAGGATGTAGTAAAAGCTGTTAGTGTAGCTGGGTTTAAAAAAGGTTTGGACATGTTCCTGGAGGAAAGGTCCATACATCATTATTAAAAGGGACCTAGGATATCACTGGTTGACCCAATACAAGCATTGCAGAACCTGTGTCTTTTGGGGAAACTGCTAGGTACTTATGACCCAGATTGGCCAATGTTGGAAACAGGATACTGGGCTTGATGGACCTTGGTCTGACCCATTATGGCATATCTTATGTTCTTATGTTCTTAGGATTCACTGCTGATGGCCAGGGTTGGGCTGCAGGGAATGTCCTCTGCCCCCCCCCCCCGCCCCATCTGCACCCTGGGCACAAAATAAAAAAATGTCCAGGGAAGTTATTCTTCCCTGCACAAGTTCCTGGTCCTAGACGTACAGGGCCGACATTAGAAATGGCCCTGTACATCCAGGGCCAGCAACTACCCATCGCTCACCCAAACACCGCCCCTTTTGACATCCCCGCACAACCAGCGGGGAAGTTAGATGCTGGTGGGGGAAGGCACAGAATAACTTCCTTATTGTTTAAAGGTTTACTGGTGCATTTCTATCCAGATTTATCATAGGACACTCAACAGAGACATAGGGGTATGTTTACTAAAACCACGGTAAGGTGCGGGCCCCGGTAGTGTGCGGGTGCCATATAAGGAGTGGGCGTTCCGTCCTGAAAAAGAAAAGCCGGAATTTAAATATGTGCTAAGCGCATCAGATGGCTGCGCGGGAGGCATATGTGGTACGCTGATGGGTAAGCAGATGAGCAAAGCTACAGCACAATGGTTAAGACACTGACCAACGGTGCAGGGATCAGGGGTTACAGTGCCCAATGAAGACAGCTGGCTGAGGCAGTAATTTATGTGTTGCAGAAATACTGGGCGTCGCCCTGATGTTTTGGGCGGCACCATAATATTGGGCGGCCTAAGGCAACGCGCTGATTTTTGTGGCGGCATATTCATACTGGGCGGCCTAAGGCAGCGCGCTGATGTTTTTGGCGGCATATTAATACTTGGCGGCCTAAGGCGGCGCGCTGATGTTTCTGGTGGCATACTAATACTGGGCGTCATAAGGCGGCGCGCTGATGTCTATGAGGCAGTATAATACTGGGAGGTATAAGTGGCGCGCTGATGTGTAGGAAGAAGAGCAGAGCCACAGCACAATGGTTAAGACACTGACCAACGGTGCAGGGAAAAGGGTTTAATCCCCCACAGTGCCCAATGGAGGCAGCTGGCTGAGGCATTATTTTAGGAGGCATATAAATGATGGGCGGCATAAGGTGGCGCCCCAATGTTTTAGGAGGCTTGTTAATATTGGGCGGCATAACACGGCACGCTGATGTGCAATCACAGGAACAGAACCACAGCACAATGGTTAAGACACTGACCAATGGTGAAGGGATCAGGGGTTAAAGTGCCCAATGAACAAGGCTGGCTGAGGCCTCACATATTATGGGGCAGATTGCTTTAGGAGGCATTTTAGTCATATTTTAATTGCCACTACTAGCAAACGCACTCCCAAAGCGTGTTAACATCAGGTGCCCTATAAGGCACATTTTAAAGTGCACTGTCAGCCAAGGCACCCTAGAATGTTGCTTATAGGGCGCTTTAGAGGGTGCCGTATGAGGTACCGCAAGGTCAGTGTACTGGTTTTTATGGCAGCACTGTGCAGTTTAAGGAATGAAAAGCATACGTAGGTGCGCTGACAGCAAGGAGGAGCAGCAGTGGAGCACAATGGTTAAGGCACTGACTGCTGATACAGGGGTCATGGGTTTGCTCCCCAGTGTGCCTAATACGTAAGGCTGGCTGTGGCATCAGCTTTACATTGTACATATTTTGGCCTGCAGCACTTTATATTTATGTTATTAATTGCTGCCAGCAAACACGTCCTCACGTGCCGTGATTGAAGGTGCCGTGATTGAAGGTGCCGTATAAGGCACCCTATATGGCACTCTATAGGGCACATTATAAATTGCACTGTCCGCCACAGCACCCAAAAATGTCCCCTATAGGGCACCCTATAGGTTGCGTCACAGGAGAATGTATAGTGCACCTTATATGGACGGGAACCATAAGGTGCCCTATAAAGCACCCTCAGAGGCATCTTATGGGTACAGTACGCTGAGGGTGTTTTTGCTGGCATCAAAATATGTACATTAAAAAAAGATAATGCATTGGACAACCCTATCAATTACCCCACAGTGGGTTTGAACCCATGACCTCTGGCTTCAGAAGCAGTGCAGTAACCATTGGGCTACAGCTCTATAGCTGCTAGCAAGCCCCTGGCTGGCTGCAGAGAGCATGCATGTCACCACACAGACAGTATGCTGTGGTCACTAGGATAGGGATAGCCTACCCATACCCATGATGCACTGCACATGCAAATCAGCTGTCCACAGATTAACACAAGATGTGCAATGCACCCCCACAGCACCTCTGCCCGGTAGAGGGAAGTGACCATGTGCACCCACACACCACCTCGGCCTGGTAGGGGGTACTGACCGTGTGTTTTACTGGCACAGAGTAGCTACACTCCGTCACATTGTGCGGGTATTGTGCTCACCCTGAGGGTGCAGTGAGGCGCCCAACACCAGGTCCACAACACCTTCCATAGCTGAAAGAGGCCATGTCAGAGGTCCAAAGCAGTGTTAATGTGTGAGATAGTTAGTTTCTGCACAAACACCTTGGATATCTCTGTCTGTTTCAGTCAGGTGTAGCCCCCATAGACCCCCCCCCCCCAAGGGCCGAGGGTGGCAAACAGGGTCTCCTATCAATAGATCCACATTCCACCTCCCTGCAAAGGTGGCAGTAGAGGGGACCATCAACCCCAGTTCTGCTGGGAACAGACACCCTACAGGGCAGTCAATGCAGCTCTGTACACATCCATAACACAATAGCAGACAGACCTTAAGCATGGATATGCTAAGCTGCACCCCACCACTATCTGATATTCTCCTGCAGCAGGTCATCAGCCACTGTACCCCACAAGCTGCTCCATCAAGACACATACCAGCTGCAAACAGTGTGCTAGTTAGTCCACAGTGCATGTTCCCAGTGGAGATGCATGCACCCAGAACTGGGATGTCAGCATACACAGCAAGCAGTTAAATCAGTGACTGGGCCCCAAAAGGAAACCCATATCTATCACATGAGAAAAATACTATATGGCACTATGGGGGTGCCTAGCCATGCTGTGGTCACTGCACAGTCAGGGTGAGAGTGATCTCTCAGCAGGACATACTGAGGTCACCCTGTCTGTGTAGGTGGTGGCCGGCCACTAAAATGTCCCAGTCAGTGCCCTATGCCCTGTGCAGATGCACCCTGGCCAGGCCACCCTGTCCGGCCTATACCCATGGTACCTTGCTCCTCATTATGCACATTGGCAGCCCAATACTGGCAGCATTGCTGCCAGTGTGGGCTGTGGAAGGTGTTTGCAGCCACCACACACTGGATAGACAGACAGCCACCCCCACACCTATGCCAGCATTGTGCCACTATAGAGGAGTCCAGCAGCCATACCCACCACACCAGTCCTGGGCACAGTACAGGCATGGATATGGTACGCAATACTGTTGGGGGTCACTCCCCAGGGTGGTAAACACTGTCAGAGACCAGACCTGCAGCACACACCGCAGACATCAGAATGATTGTTATGGTGGGGCTCAATGAGCAAAATGTGCTTAACGTAGGAATTGATATCTGCCAGTTATCATGGGCAAAGTTTGATAGCTGTGTACCATATACCCAGGTGTAGGGTGGCATTGCTAAGGTATGCAACTGCTAGTATTGGGAGATACAGGCAGGGCCCAATGTCCTGCCTCTCCAGGAGGCATTGGCCAATGGGGCCTGTGGGTGTGTGTGTGGGTGTGTCTGGCCCTGTTGGCTGCTGCTTTACGGCAGAGTTTCCCAACACCAGTCCTGGTGTTCCAAACACTGTTCGGGTTTTCATGCTGTCCCTCATGAATATGCATGAGCTACATCAGCATACCATGGGGGTGGTGCATAGATATGCAGCACAGGAATCTTTATTAGAGGCAGCATGGATCCTGAATGGTGTGGGGCCCTCCAGGACTGCATTTGGGAGACTCTGTTCTAGGTAATGCGGCTGTGTATGGTGTCTGTGTTTGGTGTGGTAAAATATAGGCGTATTAACCATGCGTATGTTCTCAGCAATAAAGGTTTGTCCTTACTATCACGGTTTAGTTGTGGGAAAAATATGTGGACAGTAGCCCCAGCTGGCCTTTGAACCTGTGACCTTCTGTTCTTGCACACACTGTCTGTGTGCACTGCACCACCATGTTGCCACAGATATGCTGCATTCCATGGGGAGTCCATGAATGTACATCCGACAGAGCCTGTCTGTTGCGGTGGACGGTGCCAGCCTGCACACGCCTAGGCCACTGTCTGCTGTGGCTTGCAGCCACTGCCCCCTCCACCACCTGTACCCTTCCACCAACATGCAGACATGTCCTTATCTGGGAAAACGCATATGACCTGATTGAGTTGTGGCACTCCAGGACTGAATTTGGGGGACTCGGCTGTAGGTAATGCCCATTGTTATGGTTTGTGTGCGGTGTAGGGTAAAATATAGGTGTTGGAACCATGCTTATGTTCTCTGCAATAAAGGAGTGTCTGTACTATCACTGTTTAGTGGTGGGTAAAACTATGGGGACTGGGTTGGCAGGAGCCCCAGCTGGGATTTAAACCTGTGACCCTCTGGTCCTATAGTCACTGGCTGTGTCTGCTGCACCACACTGTGGCCACAGAGACAGTGCAGTCCCTGGAGTTAGTTAAACCGGCCTGACGAGTCAGAAACCTGGCCGCACGAGTCAAACACCCTGCTCTGCACAATTTTACTGTGGGCTCATTTACTTTGTATGGGGACAAAAGTGCAAATAAACCTCAAAAATGACCTCCAAAAAAGGGGAAAAACACCAACACCAAGCTGGGCAACAGTGATAGCAATGGGCAACATAAAAAACACTCCCAGGAAAGCTCCAATAAAATGAAGTGATTTTTGAAAGAGTCTACGGAGCGTAGACCCTTCCAAAAATCATTTCTTTTTTTTTTTAGCTTTCCTGGGAGTGTTTTTTATTGTTGCCCAGTGATATCACTGTTGCCCAGCTGAATTATAAATTTTTCGATTTTTCTTGTGGTCATTTTAAGGTTTTATTTGAGATTTTGTTCTGTGCACATGTATCACACTGCTCACGTACTTTGGTTTCCCCGGTTTTGCTGTACATTGCTGACGTAAATGGTTTCTTCCTTTAAATCGGCTCTAACGCGAGAGTTTCACTCACGGTATTTTTTTTGCTGAAATTCAGCCCCGCTCCTGTGCGGGGAGCCTTTCCCTCCCACTCTCCACCCATTGACCCCGTCCCCCCGCCCCTCGGGAGCCTTCCTTCGCCCTCAGAATGCCTTTCCACGCCTCTATCGCACATCAGCGCGCCCCGCTCTTGTGCGGGTGGCACACACGCGTGCGGGGCACTAAAAATGCACTATTAGCGTGTGCTAAGGTACCTTAGCGCACGCTCAAGTGCGCCCCGCACATTTGCGCGGTTTAGTAAACATACCCCTATGTTAAACCTCCGACAAAAAGAGGGTAATCATGCAATCTTATCTTTAGATGCAGAAAAAAGCTTTTGATAAGGTGCAATGGCGCTATTTACTGAGTGTTCTACAGCACTTTGGTTTCGGCACTTCTTTTTTATCTTGGATCACCGCTTTGTATAAATCCCCCTCTGGAATAGTTCAGGTAAATGGATTCCTTTTGATATCATTCTCCTTGCAGCGGGGTGTCCTCTCTCTCCACTTCTCTTTGCACTAGCACTTGAACCTGTGGCCATACAGCTTCATTCTCAGGAGACTTCTCTTGGAATCTTCTTAGCCAACTGACATCACATTGTATCTCTTTACGCGGATGATACTTTAATCTTTCTTCGAGAGCCCTCTACTAATATGCCTATTCTGGTGTCTATGCTGAAGGAATTCTCTCGTTTATCGGGATACACGATTAACTTCCAGAAGTCAGTTTTGCTGCCATGTCTGACAGCTCGAAGGGTATGTTCCAAGGTGGAAGCGAGTAGTTTTCCTATAGTCTTCAGTTTCAGATATCTTGGTATCTTGGTATCCAGATTACTCAATGCCTTGCAGACCTTTATGCACATAATTATTCTCCTTTGTTGGTATCTATAGCTAGGGAGGTAACAACTTGGCAGTCTCTGTCAGTGTCTTGGTTAGATAGACTACATATGATAAAAATGCTCTTACTTCCAATGATCCTTTTTTATACTAGCAGCTTCCTATCCCAGTGCCACGTTCCTTTGTTCTTCAACTACAATGGGTTCTCATTGGGTTTGTTTGGCAGGGACGCTGGCCTCGACTCGGCTGGCATATGATGACTCGCACCAAGTTGGCAGGCAGTATTGGTCTCCCTGAATTTGAACTTTATTATTTATGCTCATGTTTAAGAGCAGTATCATTATGGTCGACTAATGCCTTTTCCTCATGGGTTGACCTGGAGGCAAGTTGGGTCTCTTTGATTCCCTTATGCGCTATCCCCTTTATTACCGAGGAGCTTCAGTTGGTGAAAATATTTTCACTTTTATCTTCCTAAGTTTCTTTTCAGTATTTGCATATTTATTAAACTAATGATCATCTTCTGGGATGAAGGTTCATTATATTATGGTTGTTTTCATTTATATATGCTGTTTAGTGTGACAGGTACTTTTATATTGCTCCCGCAGTTAGTGGGGTTGGTAATTTCATATTTTTCAGACAGGTCTAGTTGGGCGTACAGCCAGAGTATTAGAAGAAGGAGGGGGTGGGCTGATGGGATCATTGTACCTGAGCTGCTTATGTTTGTTGATAATTGCAACATGTCATGTCATGCTATTGACTTTCAATAAAATTCTATACACAAAAAAAAGGGGCACTAAGAGAGGACAAGGCCATAGCAGAGAGACTGAATTAATTCTTTGCTTCAGTCTTGACTGAAAAAGATGTAAGACACTTATCTTTATCTTTATTTAGACATTTGATATACCGCCCTTGTCGAGACATTAGAGCGGTTTACAATAAACATGTCTACGCCATAGAAAAAGGAAAGGAACACCATTATATTATAGGAGAGTAGAGGGGGAATAGTAAAGTCAGCAAAAGTAGACAAACAAACAATAACTAGGTAGGGTTATCCACAGGGAAGCTCAAAAGCCTGTTCGAATAGATGGGATTTTAGTAAACTTTTAAATTTTGGGTAGGAGGGTTCCAGACAGAGGGAAGAAGGTAGAGCATTCCAGAGTGAGGGACCGAGAAAGAAGAAGGCAGCGTGATGAGTTTATTCCAGATGGGCCTGGGAGGGAGAAGGTAAAGAAAGCCAGTTAGCATGTAATGACCGAAGTTGTCAATAAGGGGTATGAAGAGAGATGAGATTCGCCAGATATGATGCATGCATATGATGTTATTGAAATTGGCATGACCTGGACAAGTCAATTTTTTGTATGGAGAGTTTCATCTCTGCTCTTGAGAATCTCGTCTAGGTCCTTCATAGTTATTCTACCAAGAGCAATACATCGTCAGATTTCTTGACTGCTAGTCCTTTCCTTATTGATTGCTGATCCAAGTAAGTTGATGAACTTATTGATTTTGCCAGTTGTTAGGATCTTTGTCTTGTTAATGTTAAGAAGCAGACCCATTTTAAGACTATATTCCTTGCTCTTGAGAAGCAATGTTTCAAATCTTCTTCACTTTCAGCCAGTAATGTGGTATCATCAGCATAGCGAAGGTTGTTGATGAGTCTTCTACCAATCTTCACATCTTGGTTGTCTTCTTATAGTCCTGCTTCTCTGATGATTTGTTCTGGATTTAACTAAAGAGGTAGGGGGAAAGTATTCAGCCTTGTTGTATGCTTTTGCTGATTTTAAACCATTCTGTTTCCCCTTTTTTCTGTTCAAACTGTTGCTTCTTGATCAATGAAAAGGTTGTGCAAGAGAACGATGAAGTGTTCTGGTATATCCATGCTTCTTAATGTGGCCCAGATTTTCTCATGGTTTACACAGTCAAAGGCCTTGCTGTAGTCAATAAAACACTTATGGATATCCTTTTGGTATATTTTTTATCTTTTCAAGGATCCATCTCACATCCACAATAATGTCTCTCGTTCCTCGCCCTTTCCTGACCCCTGCTTGCACTTCAGGCAGTTCTCGTTCCAGGTATGGTTGTAGTCTCACTGAATGATCTTGAGTAGAATCTTGCTGGCATGTGAGATTAGAGCAATTGTGCGATAATTTCCAGTCAGTCAGATCACCTTTCTTCAGTATTGGTATAAACACAGATCTTTTCCAGTCAGTTGGCCATAAATTTGCCTTCCATATTTCCTGGCAGAGCCTTGTAAGTATGGTAACAGCTTCATCCAATTGCTGTAATACTTCAATTGGAACGACATCAATGCCCAGTGCTCTGTTCTTTGATAAGGCTTTCAATGCTGCTTCAACTTCTTCTTTCATCACCAATGGTTCCTGATCATAAGGTACAGGTTGAAACGGCTATTGGTCCACTTGATCTTTATCATGTAAAGACTTCTCACTTTCTTCCAACACAACTTTCTTGATGACATCCCATAACTCTTCTGGAACTCTATAATTTGTATCTAAAGCAGCAAATTAATTTTTCAGGCAATCTTTAAATTCCAGTGATATTTATTTATTTATTTTTATTTCTTATATACCGCGCTCTTTTAATCAGTGCGGTTTACATATGAACAAATTTAAACACAATAAACACAGTCAGCATTGTTTTTTTACAATGAACAGGGTACAAAAAACTTGGCGGTAAACAGGGTTAACTATATACAAAAACTTGGCGGTAAACAGGGCTAACTATATACATGGTAATTTTTGGTTATTTGCATGGTAGTGGTAAATACAGTAAAATTACAAGTACAGTATAATACGGTGTGAATAGAGTGTGCAAGTATGAACCATCATGATTAACCATTTTCTACAGGGGTCAAGTGGGAAAGACTGGCATGGGGGCTATGTTCATTCGGAGTAGCTTCAGGGTATATTCTCAAGGTCATATTTTGCTACATTCATGAGTGGCTTGCTCTTTTTAAATTTTAGCTTGAGTTTGCATACAAGTAGTTGGTGATCTGTATCACAGTCAGCTCCGGGTTTTGTCTTTGTTGATGTTATCGAGCTTTTCCATCATTGTCTTCCATAGATGTAGTCAATTTGATTTCTGTACAATCCATTTGGTGACGTCCACATGTACAGTCGGTGCTTGTGTTGCTGGAAGAAGGTGTTTGAGATTAATAGATCACTGGTCTTGCAGAATTCTATTAGTCTTTCTCCAGCTTCGTTTCTGTTGCCAAGTCAATATTTTCTGAACACATACAAGTCCTCACAGCATGACAAGTTGAAAACCAAGTGAGGGCAAATGCATCTAGAACATTTATGTTTTATTGTTTAATTCATATTTTCTATACTGCCTTTCCATAAAACAAAGCATTATGTGCCTAGAGCTGTCTTATAAAATCTTTAGGACTGCCCTTGAAACCTATCTCTTTGACAGAGCTTTTGAGGCCACACTCGAAGAAGGGTTGAGGGTGTAGTCACCTTGTCTGAAATTCTTCCTATTGTCCTTTACAACTGTCTTCATTCAACAAGCAATGGAGTTTATTTCTATTTACTGTTTTAGGCATAGTGTAAACTGTTTTGTTTTATGGAAACCCCCCCCCCCCCCCAAAAAGGCCATACCACTCATTCTTTAAAGCTACATTCCTCCCACATCCGAACATCGGTGCAATCTGCTCCTGCGGTAGATCATTGTTTGATGGAAGGTCATAGTTTTGATGATTTGCGGTAGAGGATCAACTACTATTACTACTACTACTAAGCATTTGTGTAGCGCTACAAGATGTATGCAGCGCTGCATAGACATGTGAGAGACAGTCCCTGCTCATCAGAGCTTACAATCTAGTCAAGACATAGTATGTGTAGGCAGGGATACATCTAGGGGGAATGGTAAAGAAACACAAGGAGATCACATAGTCAAGATCTGAAAGCGGCACATCATTGATTATGCCCTCCAGGATCCTCGGGATGGTAACAGGATGCACAGATTGCAGTGGCTAGAGCAGCATTGGATTTTTCAGTTAAACACAGTGAGCGCGTATGGGTTGAATAAGGAGAATGATTGGATGAGTCTGTTTTAATTCTGAGTCAATAAGGGGTGGGCATCTCTGGAGTTGTGGGGAATTCCCTTTTCCTGATTGGTGGTTCTACTGAAAGATGCAATTGGACTGACAGCCAATGGCAATTGGAGCAGACACTCAAAAATGGTACTGTGCCAGTTTGAGGACCCTTCGGTGTCTGATGTGGTCGTTTATGGGGAACTATTGATAACATCCCGCCGCACCTGAAGCAGAGCCGTGGGCGGGGGAGGGGGGAAGGCATCAAGCATTCAAAGTCCTTCTGAGAACTCCCAGCACACAAAAGTCAGGAGAGGAACCTTTCACTCTTGAATTCTAGATGCCGTGTGCCAATTTCATGGGGCTTCTGCCAGATAAGTTCATGCTTTTAGAACCTTAAAATGAATACAATGGACACAGTAGTCATTCGAGAGTGAAAGTTTCCTCTCCTGAATTTTTGTCGGTCAAAAAATATTTTGGGTGTGTTTCTGTATTGTGGAGTGATCTTTGGGATATAGTTGTTTTATGGAAAGGCAGTATAGAAAATATTAATTAAACAATAAAACATAAAGCTGCGTACCAGCTCAAGCAAGATTTTGCCACTGGCTGGAATTCATAAACAAATAAAGTATCAGGATAGAGGTAAGCATAAGAACTAAAGAACAGTTATACTGGGTCAGATCTAAGGTCTATCAAGACTAATGCCCTGTTTCCAACAGTGGCCAATCCAGGTCATAAATACCTGGAATATCCCAAAAGTAGCCTAGGGATAAGCAGTGGTTTTCTCTCAGTCTTTCTTAATAATATTTCTCATGTGATAGATAAATGATGATCATGATGAAGATTTGTGAAAGGCTGACTGATAAATAAGGCACTAGCAGGAAGAGAGTGATGGACTTCTTTCTTTCACTTGCTGGGAGACTTTCTAATCTCGCCTCCACTATTTCTACTTGTCTCCTGGCCACTGCATGTGAGACAGAAATTTCTGCAGTCTGAAGAATATTTAGAATGTGTTGATATGGATCTTAATACTTGAAGTAAATTATGCTTCAAACATTTTTAAGAATTTCAACTTTTTCAAAATGAAAAATGTATAATAAGAAGTACTGAGAACTGAGCTACCTCTATGTCACTTTCTATTTTTCCACCTGATAGTCTGCAATTGCTTGTGTTCCTTTGGGCCAAGAGTACAATCATCTCTAGCCTTTGGGACTAGTACTCCAAAGGTCATTAAGCAATACAGTTTTAATAAATACTGTTGTTTAAGTTGAAACTTTGAGCATGACAAAGAAATGGAAGCTATTTTTTCACTCTTCAGGTAAGTTTTAAGAAAAATACTAAGTAAGCGGCGATGTATTTGAATATATTTATTATCTTATAATCTAATATCTCTATTTTATAAACCACTATACTACCAAATTCCCCTCAGAGAGGAATAACACAAATGTAGAGGTGATTTATAAGGAGCCATGGAAAGTTGTGCACTGTTTATGTGTGTAAATTGTGGTATTTTATTGGCTTACATGCATCGATGGGCAGTTACGTTCAGACCTTTGGTGACTGCTTTTTTGCAAGTATGCATTTCGCTCCAATCGTGTGTACTTCCACTGTGGGCATGCATATGGGTGGAGTATGTCAATGATAAAATACTATAATTTATGTGCATTCTTGAGGAATTTAGTCACTGTCATTTACACCAGCTATAGATCTTCTGTAAGTGCTCACGCCTAGATTTAATCTGCACTTTCAATGACTTATGTCCCTATTTTATAAAGCACATGTGTCCTTGATGTTGAAAGACAGGTGCAACTGATACACACAGAAATGTATGTTAATTATGCAGAACTTTAAAAATTACCCTCGTGAAGTGACAATTTACAAATGACGTCCAAGCGCAATCTGGGACATGAAAGCCAGCAAGCATGAAAGAAAAAGCAGACACGTCCCAGTTCAAGCATGATTTCACTAATGTGTGCATACCTGATATGGACGTCTGCAAGAGCGTCTACATAGACATCCCCAAAATAGCATCTAGGAATAGCCTAATAGTTAGAATAGTGGGTTAAGACCAGGGAAGCCAGGGCTCCAATCCCACTGCTGCTGTTATTGTGATTGTGCAGAGTACTGGGATGGTGACATGCCATCTTTTTACATCCTCTTGATGTTGATGGCTGAAACAAGCACTTTTCCGATGCCTGTTTGTGCCTGGAGCTGTAACAGTTCTAACTTTGACTTGGTGATATTCGAGCCTGGAGCTGGAGCAGGTACAATCGTAGATGTGACTCTGGACATTTCTAAGATCAGACAGTGACGTACAGATTCTTGGGAATGCACTAGCCATGCCGCTGCCACACCCTTGCTCAGACTTGGAGGACCACAAACCCGGCTTATGAGATGTCTCCATTTATTTATTTATTTACGCGATTTTTATACTGCCATATCAAGAACCATGCTTTGGTCTTCTCTCTGCCTGTTTTGAGATATCCAAAGCATGAACAGGGCTTCTAAAATAAGCCCTGTAAATGTACAAAAATAACAGTAATCGTAATAAATACGTCATAAAACAACTCCAAAGCCTTATTAAAATAATCACAATAAAAATAAGCCCTTCCAAATCATAGTTATAACCAAGCAAAAGAAAAACATAAAGAAAAATAAAACAAAAGAACAGGAGCTTAGAAACAGCATGAAAATAAGTTATATATAAGTTATATATCAATATATTTAATCCAACCTGGAAGCAAATGCTAACTAAAAATGCCAAGTCTTAAGACTTTTGAGCATGCAACAATCTTGTGTGAAATGAAGCCTATGTACTGGTTTTCTCGATATTAAGCTTTCACAAGGATAATCATGACCTCGGTCTCTTATATCTGAGATGCCAACATAAGCAATTTATAGAGACAATGAAAGTTAATGGGTAATCAGTATAAGGATTCGAAAAGATTTAATATGCTTCCAAAGATCACATCTAGTACATTGACATTGGAATTGGGTAGGCCATTCAGGCCCTGCCACAAGCAAACTTCTTATTTCATTTTTCGTCTTTGTTCTATTTTTTTTTTGCATAAATTAATGATTTAATATTTGGTTTTCATGTTTTCCTCTTTTTTTTTTTGTTGAGCTCTTAGGCTGCTTTTTGGCAAGAAGTGGTTCACTTCCTAGCAGTCCGGTGTCTAAAGAAACGTGCATCATCCCCTGTTACAAGCAACTTTGTCAAAGTATGTTGATTTTATGAATATTTGAATAGCATTTGTTCTAGTCCATATTCCTGAGACACTCTACTATCTCTAAGGTAAAAATTACAATTTAGCTCTACTGTCTGTTTCCTTTCTTTTCTTTTCTTTTCGTAAAGTAGCACCTACATAGGTGGCTATGGAGGTACCTACCCATGGCTAATCAGAGGGTCATTTTACAAAGGATTTTTCAAGTGTAAAGACCTTTCAATGCATGTAAAATGACTTTTTGTAGAATTACCCCAATTATTACCCATTCTGTTCCCAGAACGCCCCATTGCTAGATGCTTACTGAAGGGGCTTTTAGCATAGTTAGAAGAGGAAATTAACTGGCACTAACTGCGTTGTCGAATGGGATTTATGTTCTTTATAGCTCTGCAAATTGCATAAATCCCTTTGGATATTGGCCCTGTTACTTGTAAAATATGCACCTATGCATGTATTTTACACAGGAACATTTATGACTGCTCCTGGGCAGCCTAAATATCCAAGGATTCTATCTAGTCATGATTTCTGCAGCTTTACCCCTAGCATTTTATAAACGCATTTAATAGGCACCTGCTTGACCTTCTCAATAGGCAATGTATTTTAAAAGTACTCCACTTGTTATAGTAGTTCACTTTTGCAAACAAATCCCCTTTGTATCAAATGCACGCAATCGCTTCTGATTGGTTTAGTTTGGTATATCAAGGCTTGATTATTTTTATGTTTATGGTGCAGTGTTAATGTTTTTTCTTAGGAATATTTGCCTAATATTGAAAGGTTTCAACATGGTTAGTGTTGCTGAATAGCCACGGGGGCTATCGCTGCACACCCTGATGCTAACCAGTTAGTATCGGGACGTTCCGGGCGGCGGCACCCAGCAATAGCCAGGGAGCGGCAACACTGAGCCACTGGCCAGTTATTGCAGCACAGCCAAAGTCAAGCACAGTAAACGCTGACCTAACTTTCACTGCTGAAGTTAACGGGACAGTGACTGAATATCGCTGCTGACCAGTTAGCTTCAAGGCAATCCAGACAACCCAGATAGTTAGTGCCCGGGCCCAGATACGGCCCCTTCATTTATACACGGGTCTAAAGATCAGTGGTGGCCCATTATGATTTATGCGCTATAAATATTTCTAAATAAAAATAATTAATTTCTAAATGTTAATATTTAGTGGATTTTCAAAAGATTTAGCTTACTAACTTCATAAAAATACAGGATAAAGACTTAAAATCTGTAGAATACCCAAGTTTAAAAACATTAACAAGCGTTAAATACTATTGCAGCAGTATCTGTCTGTTGCTGACCTTATTAATTTAATGCCTATTTTTACTCCAGGAAGATAATGTACAGTATGTCATACAAATGAAAGGGACAAATCACAGTGCAGTGAGTGAGTTTATTCTCCTCGGACTGACCGATGACCCACAGCTTCAGATAATACTCTTTGTGCTGTTCTTACTAATGTACATCATCACCCTCCTGGGCAGCGGAGGCATCATTGCAATAATCAGACTCACTCCTCGTCTCCACACCCCCATGTACTTTTTCCTCAGTCACTTGTCCTTTGTAGATCTCTGTTACTCATCAACCATCACTCCCAAGATGTTGAGTAGCTTTTTATCAGAAAGCAACACCATTTCGTTCCTCGGATGCACGATACAATTATATTTCTATACAGCTTTGGGGAGCTCAGAGTGTCTCCTTCTGGCTGTGATGTCGTATGATCGCTACGTGGCAATATGCAACCCATTGCTTTATACTGTCATTATGACTAAGAAGCTTTGCATTCAGTTGGTCGCAATTGCATACGGAGGCGGATTTTTGAATTCCCTCATACTGACCGGCTGCATCTTTCATTTATCATTCTGTGCATCTAATGTAATAAATCATTTTGCCTGTGATTTTCCACCTCTCTTAATTCTTTCCTGCACAGACACCTCAATGAATGAACTGATGCTTTTTGTCTTTGCTGGATTTCTTACTGTTAGCTCTGTCCTGGCAATCTTCCTCTCATATATTTACATTCTTTCTACCATCCTGAAAATCCAGTCTGCGGAAGGTAGGCACAAAGCTTTCTCCACCTGTGCCTCCCACTTGACTTCTGTGACGTTATACTTTGGCACAATTTTTTTCATGTATCTTAGACCCAGATCAAATTATTCACAGGAACAGGATAAAGTGATTACTGTGTTTTACACTGTGGTGATTTCCATGTTAAACCCCCTGATTTACAGCCTGAGGAACCAGGATGTCAAACAAGCATTGAGAAAAAAGATGCCCTTAGCATTCAGGTAATTTTTGTCATGATCTCAATACTTACATCATAACTTCATTTTTTATCTTGTGACTGCATATCCCTATTGCGTTATGGAATGCCATTGACCTACACTGAATAATTAAGGAAGTACAAAATATATTCCACAGTTCTACCATACTATTATTGAACAAAGAAAGCAGGGATCAATGGAATTACAAAGAGCAATTCATTTAAAACTACCCAACCAGCCATGCTTTGGCAACAACATGCTGCATCAGGGGTCATAAAACACAATGGATTCCAATAAAAAAAACTTAGGGAATTTCTGTCAGTATAGTACCAATGGCTTCACTTCTGCAGCTTTTGCAAGATATTGACTATGTCATTAGTGTTGCAAATATCACATTGAGAGACAATAGGTCCTGAAGTGCGTCTACACAGCAATCATTGCAGACTCCTAATACTATCAATGTAGCTAAAACATAGTCATATTGTGTTGTTGGATCTTGGATATACAGGGCGGCCCAAAAAAAGTGAGAACATCTCATAAATTAAAAGCTTAAATAGTTTACTTATTTACCTTTTTTAGCTATATAACCTCTTTAATTTGATAATTTCCGGTCGCCATCTTTATTTTTCTAATTTGTCAATTGTTTACATCTGTCTTTTTGAATTTTTAAATAACTTATATGCTACGAGATGTTCTCACTTTTTTTGGGCCACCCTGTAAATTGGTTTGGACTTTGGCATTTAGCATTTTAATTAAAATTTTTATATAATAAACTTATCTTGCCCTGTATGATCCTTTTTTATCTTTACTGGACTCCTTTTATGATTCTTTTGTCTTTGGTTTTATGGAGGGTTTTTCTTTCCCTTTGGTTATTAAATAGTGGGCTTAGGCATGCAAAAGAGCAGAGTGATTATAGAAAAGCTACACTTTATAGATATGTAGATAAATGGAAGCATATGATTTAAAGGAGGCACATTCTGGATATTCTGTATTTAACAGGACTACAGAAGCACACACCAACACGTTTATCTGATGGTATTGATACCTACTTAGAGTTTCACGTAATCCCCCAGCTAACTTCTCATTTGGATCTTGGGACTTGGAGGAGTGTTTGAGAGGGGAACTATTTTCACCTTTCTGATGTTCAAAATAATCTCCCTTCACTTTTGGAGACTAGCTTCTTAATTATTTGCTCTTGGACATACATGATTGCAAAATCTGTCACATATGCATTTAAGTGGTGGCACATATACATACAGTTGTGGTCAAAATTATTGTCACTCTTGCAAGTCAACAACTTAATGTTGAATATCTCCTAAAAGAAAAAGTAGCCAGTGAAATGGCTTTGGACTATATATGCACACATATTTGATGCATAAAAGAATCAAATAAAACAAGACCAATTAATAAAGGAAATAGCAGGAAATATTATAAAACCTGGGACATTGCCAGTGCATGATTATTCACCCACAAAATTGGTTTCCTTAGAATTACTAATCTATTATAAGAACCGGTTATAATATGTTAGTAATTCTAAGGAAATCAGTTTTGTGGGTGGATATTTATAGATTGATTTCATGGGGTTTTTGTAATATATAATTAAAGTGCATTATTATTAGCACCCTTATAAACAATTCAAATCAATTTGAATAGAAGAACCACATTTTCATTTCAGTAAAACTTGATCAATTGTCAGTACTAACATGACTTGCATCGACCAATGAATGATGGCTCTAATGTTTAAAATGGCCACCTTCAATCCCTGTTCCATTTTCAAAATGGTGAAGACAAGAGAGTTGCCTGAGACCGTCAGAAAAGCCATTATTACTAAATATTAAACTCCAAAGGGGTACAAGGCCATCTCCAAAGACCTTGGGATTCCTGTGCCTACAGTTCACAATGTTATTCAGAAGTTTTCTGTTCATGGAACTGTCAAGAACCTCCCAGGATGTGTGGGAAGAGGAAAATTAATCTAAGAAGTCTTCAAAGGTTTGTGTGAACTGTTGGAAAAATACCTCGTACAACATGCAAAGACCTTAAGGCTGACCTTAAGTGTGCAGCATATGGTGTAGGTTGAAACCATCACTATAGATTGCTCCAGGTCAGCCTTAAGGTCTTTGCATGTTGTACGAGGTATTTTTCCCGCTGAGGCGGGAAAAGCTCCATTTTTTGATCTCCCCCGAGAGGGGTCGAGCACCCGAGCCGACATCCAGCCCGGACACTCCAGCCCAATTGGGGCTGTGGGAGGAGTGCAGCAGCACTCTTAATTCAAGCCGCTGAGGCGGGAAAAGCTCCATTTTTTGATCTCCCCCGAGAGGGGTCGAGCACCCGAGCCGACATCCAGCCCGGACACTCCAGCCCAATCGGGGCTGTGGGAGGAGTGCAGCAGCACTATTAATTCAAGCCGCCGAGAGGCAGGCCCGCGCCTGAGGGCCTCGCCAGAGGGCCCTTGGGCATGGCCCTTAGGCAGTGGCCCATACAGAATCGCCCAGGACGTCTCACAGAATCTTCTGACATTTAAGCTGCCCAGAAAGGTACTCCACAAATGCCAAGCCAACAGCACCTCTCTGGCACATACTCGCCAACAGAACAGTGAGTCAACGCTATTACACGAACCCCCCCCTCCTCTCCTGAACAAACTCTCACCACTTAACATTGCTATTCAATCAGAACACTATGACTAGTAGCACCGTCACTGCTAGTTACTATCTTACTGTTGCCAGTAAATGACTTTGCTTATCATTGCTATTCAATCATAATACTATGACCAGTAGCACTGTCACTGCTAGTTACTATCTTACTGTTGCCAGTAAATGACTTTGCAATCTGTTTCAATGAACTGTTGCCAGTATTCTGACCTTTTGCTAGTTACCATTTTACTGTTCTTGCAAATGACCATTGCTATCTGAATCAATGTACTGTAGCCAGAATTCTAATCACTGCTAGTTACTATTTTACAGCTCCTGCAAATGACCATTGCCATCTGAGTTTTTTACACTTGACTGCTTTTTGACTGCTGTCTCTGTACCGTTACCAGAACATTACTGTACTGTAACCTATATTACCTATCGTAGATAGGATATTGTAACATTGATTCCACCTCAAATTGAGATCCACAAGTGCACATACTACCAAACTTACCACCTGTGCTCCCTCAGTCCCATTCCTGCCCTTGTTACACATCTAATTTACCCAGAGCCAATGGCTACAGTCCACCCTGTCTCCAGCGCAATAGCCTAATTCAAAGCATCCCTCCAACTACCCTCCCTTACACACGAAACCACCCCTACCACAAAATGGCCCGCACATTCCCAGCAATAATTTGTGGATTTCTCTTCTTAGAGTTGATTAGCAGCACCCTGGCTCTGACGAATACTCACAAACACATACCTATCCTACGCAGTGATGGGAGGAGATGGTCAAGATGCCCTCCACTCAAGGCACCAGATGATATGCTACCATCCTATCAACACCTGCTTCACGTTGCAATCAAACATGGCACAATTGCAAAATCAGGCGCCCCACAGCCCACAAGTTTAAAGGCTGCCCTCATAAACGCGCGTTCAATACGCAAGAAATGGCCCATCATCATAGACCTGATAACCAGTCATGACCTAGACATGCTTCTGGTCACAGAGACATGGCTAACAAATGAAGACTCTGTGCTCATCAACCAGCTGCTACCTCCCAACTTTACAATCCATAGCTGCCATAGAAGCAACAAAAGAGGAGGAGGAATCCTCATAATCTCCAAAACAGATTACAAGTTCCAGCTGCACAACAGCACCAACACAATGAATCTTGACTTAGTAGTCATAACCAATAATCTCTGCTCCATCAATCTCATATACAGAGCCCCAACATCAGCCTCGGACGACCTAGCCACAATAATAGAACTAGCCTGCAATACACCACACCCGCGCATCCCAAATTGGATACTAGGAGACCTCAACCTAGCAACGCTACAAGACTCCCAAGCCTCTGCATTCCTAGATGCACTCAAAGACCTAGATTATCAGCAATTAATCAATCAACCAACCCACACAAAAGGAAACATATTAGATTTGATCTTTGCCCCACTATCTACCTGCAACACTGCCAACTTCTCATCACCAACCTATACTGACGTACCGTGGTCTGACCATAAACTAATCCTTTTCCAAATTCCCATTGATAACAAGCCAATAAAGTCACCTGAGAGTAGGTCAGCCCCCACGAGACCGCCAGCACGATGTTTCCAACCATTCAACAAGGAACTCATCATAAACCACACGCAACCCATACTTACCTTGACAACAACGGACCCCGACAGTCTGATCTCTAACTGGAACAACAGTCTCAGTACAATAGCACAACGTTCAGTATATAACAAAAACACCAGGAAAAGACCCACGGCATCCTGGTTCTCCAATGACCTTCGGTCCTCGCTTCTCAAACTTAGGAAACTCGAAAGGCGATGGAGGCGCTCACGCTCAACCGAAGATCTGGAGGCTTATAACCTACAACTCGCAACTCACAGAACTGTGATATCCGAGAAAATGAAACAAGCTCACACCAACACGCTAATGCGATCACTAAATAAGCCACATGACCTCTTTGCCCTCGTCAAAAACCTAACGAAGGAACCAAGACCAGAGCAATCAACAGAGATTCTCGCTCAAGACTATGCAGACTTCCTCCAATCAAAACTACACCAAACCACCAAGACTGATATTACTGACTCTAAGAGTCTAGCATACATACCAACGCTAACAACTTTCGACACCCCCTCCCCTAAGCAAATCGCTGACTTAATCGCTACAATCAACACGACCACGGCCCACATCGACCCCTGTCCAGCTTTTTGGATTAAAGAACTGAGGACAGAGTTTAGCCCCTTCATCGCCAAACTCTTTGACGCATCATTCTCTTCAGGCCTATTTCCCCTAAGTCTCAAACACATCCATTAGACCACTGCTAAAAAACCCGAAACTAGACTCCCAGAAAGTAGAATCCTACAGACCTATTGCCAGCATCCCACTGCTGGCCAAGATAATCGAAAAGGAGGTCCAAATTCAGCTCCAGCAGCACATAGACAATGCTGCACCTCTTGACCACAGCCAACATGGCTTTAGAGAGGCTCATGGTGTGGAGACTCTACTTACCACCCTCTTTAACAACATCCTCACAACAATTGATAACATCCATCGTGGAGTGGCCCTTATATTCCTAGACATAGCTGCAGCATTTGACTCAGTTTGTCACCAAACCCTCCTGAAATGTCTCGAAGAGAAAGGCATCTGCGGCCTAGCACTAAATTGGTGCAAATCATACCTCGCCGATAGATGGCAGCATGTCCGAACCGAATCATCTACATCCAAACCATTTCATCAGAAACAAGGTGTCCCACAAGGATCCTCCCTTTCGGCTCTTATGTTTAACATCTACATGCAGCCCGTCTGCGACATCATTCGCTCATACAACACTGAATGCATGATATACGCAGACGATGTCCTGCTATACATGCCATTCGAGACTGACCAAATTGACCTCTCACCCCTTACAGAATGCTTCAGCGCAGTAGAAAGATGGCTCCAGAATCAGAATCTTCGCATACAACATAAAAAGACTGAAGTGCTGTTTATCACCAGAAACTCTAACTTCTCCCCACCAACCCACCTAAAAGTCGGTGAAGTAGAGCTTCAATCCAAACCCTCAATCCGTTACCTGGGGGTTACCCTAGACCAGAGCCTCAACATGAAGACACACATTGGCAACATGGTCAAATCAACATACCACAAAATTAGGACTCTCAAACATCTACGTCCCCTTTTACAACCAGAAGACTTCAGAACCATTTTCCAGGCCCTAACCCTCCCACATCTGGACTATGCCAACGCAATCCTCCAAGGACTCCCAAAATCTTCGATAATCCCTCTCCAGCTTGCCATGAACACCGCTGCCAGAGTTCTGAATGGGGCCTCGAGGCGGGACCATATAACACCCATCCTCAAAAGTCTCCACTGGCTCCCTATCCACTGTAGGATCATCTTCAAAACAATACTAATAACATTCAAAGCCATAAATGGGCTCTCCCCCATGTCCCTCGCTGATCTCGTACACAAACCCCCCCCCAATAGAGCCAGAAGAACTACAGCAGTAAACACTTTGGCAATTCCCAAAGCACTGACCCAATGCACTCAGGCTACAGCAAGCAGGGCCTTTAGTATTAATGCTCCCAGACTCTGGAATGCCCTGCCCCCCAACATACGAGCAATCCCAAATCTAATCAATTTTAGAAGGGCTTTGAAACACCACCTTTTCTGTGAATACTACCCAAATGAAGATGCACCATCCCGACCTTCCCAAAAATGAGCCATCCGTCCAAGATAATGCTATGTTCTCCCAAATAATGTATATTATGTAAATAATACTATGTTTAAATATGTGTAAATAGTTAATTTTAATTTTAATTTTAATTTTTTACCATCCAAGTTGACTTTCCTGTTTATCTGTAGTTTTACGGTTAACCCACCATAAAACATAATTGTTCCATGTGAACCGCACTGATATTGAAGAGCGCGGTATATTAAGAGAAATAAATAAATAAATAAATAAACAAAGAAGGACGTCATGGGTGGAGGCCAAGGAAGACCCCACTGGTCAAAGATAGACATAAAAAGGCACACCTGATCTTTGCTGAAACCCACCTTGAGAAACCACAATCCTGGGAAAATTTCCTGTGGACAGATGAAACCAAACTTGAGCTCATTTGGCAATGCAGACCAACAATACATTTGCAGGTGAAAAAATGAAGCTTATAAGGAAAATAATACCCTTCCTATAGTTAAATATGGCGGAGGTTCCATAATGTTGTGGGGCTATTTTGCTGCCTCAAGAACTGGAGGTCCTGAACATATTAAAGGAATCATGAAGTCAGGGGACTACCAAGGTATTTGGAGTGAAATGTACTACCGAGTGTCATAAAGTTAGGTCTGGGTCATGGGTCGTCCAGCAGGACAGTGACCCAAAACATACATCCAAAAGAACAAAAGAATGGTTAAAAGGAACAAATAGGCATTTTTAAACTGGTCAGCAATGAGTCTTGATCTCAATCCAATCAAGAACCTTTGGAAAGAGCTGTGATCTGCCATTGGTAAAAGGAATCCTGGAAACATTCATGAGCTGGAACAAATCACAGTTGAAGAGTGAGAAACTACCAGAAGACAGATGTACAAAACTTATAGATGGCTACAAGAAATGTTTGGAGGATGTCATCACTGACAAGGGTTGTGCAACCAAATATTAGTGAAGGGTGCCATTAATCCTGTCCAGGTCATAATTTGTTTTTTTCTCAGAAATTACTAAGTTGCACAGACATCTTTTTTGTTTTATACCTTTGAACACACTATTAAAATATTATGATAACATAAATTGGAATATTTCTAATTATTATTGTACACAACATACCTAAAATGCAAGGGTGTCAATAATGTTGACCACAACTGGATATGTAGCAAAATCACTATTCAGAGAGTCGTATGTAAATGTTTAGGCTCCACAAATCAAATTATATCTTTCAACGAATCCTTAAGCGAACAAAAATTGACACAACCTCTAAATCACAGAATGTTAAACATGATATATTTTTGCAAATGTGTATGCATAATTCCCATTTATGTGTGATTTTAACAGATTGAAAATAATTTTAAGAAACTGCAGCTGCAAAGGTGTGGACATTCTTCTGATTAATTCACTCCTACTTTTTAAAAGTTATTTATGAGGCTTTCAATTAGTCAATCCAATTAGACAATTGCATGGTTGAACCATTATTTTAGCTCTTCCAACCTCTCAGCTTGTGATTCTTGCTCTGTCTACTTCAACCGTAACGGGCTCCTCGAAGCAGCTGTCTGAGAATTTGTAAATGAAGATAATTCACTCTTTCAAAATAAGATAAGGCTATTTAAAAGAAATATCCAAGCATTTCCACCTATTCATTTGAACTGACAGAAGCATTGTTAAGAAAGAAAAATGATATAGAACTGTGAACATTAAGGCACGATCTGGGAGACCAAAAACATCTTTGACAGAAGTGTCTGAAAACGGAATATAACTACAAAACTGAGCCCAGAGATCACAGCAAGTGACCCGCTAAAGGTGTAGCTGATTCTAGAGTACTTCTCAACAAGTCCAGAGCCGGTGTGACCATTAGGTGAACTAGGCAGCTGCCTAGAGCACCAGTCCTTCTGGAGCAGCACATTGTCTCCACTGCCACCCCTCTCCGGGATCTGCAGCAGCAACAATGGCTACAAAGAGCCCTGCAGAGCTTACCTTAAACCTATGGCGCTGTGAGTCTGTTTGCTATGGCCCCCTCCAAAGCCCAATGCTGACCTCCTGTTTGCATGAGGAAGTCGTTATCAAGCATCAGAGGGGACAGAAGCCAAACAGCCTCACAGGGCTGGAGATTTAAAGTAAGCACTGTAGGGCTGTTTGAAGCCATTGGTGCCTTTGCAGAACCCACCAAGTAACAGCAACGGGGACCAGGGAGGGTGTGGGAGTGGGAGTAGGTCAGCGCAAGGGATGACGTCCATGTCGGGTGTCTCATATCACTGCAATAGATCTGCATGGGAGTGTGGTCTATTTGACTTAGCAATAGAACTATTCTTGTTAATTGTCTTAAGCAATCAGAGGTGTTACCTCTCTGGATGTCAAAGGTACGGTAAGTGCATATGTGGAGGATGTATTGTCAGCAAATCCAAAATAATCTAAGATTGCTAATAACCAAAGTACAGGAATTTTCCTGGCTTTTGAGGTAGAAGGAAAATTAGCCAAAACTAAATATATAAACTATGGACCCAATATTCAGCGACAGCAGCTAGTGCTTCTAAAGTGTATAGCCATTGCCACTGAAGACTAGCAGCGGGTATTTAATGTCAGGGCCATATCCGGCCACCGGCATTGAATATTGGAGTCACCACATAGCCCAACATCTAATCAGGCAGTGGCGATACTCCTACAGATAAAGATAGGCCAGCTTTTGCCCAGACAGTGATGGGTGCTGCCTCTGCCCCGCCATGGAATGCCCGATGCTAACCATGTAGCGGCACCCATCGATATCCAGCAGCACTATCCCTCTGAGGGTTATTTGCACCATCCACAGGTCGGTAAAGCATGTCAATGCCTTTGAATTTCGATCCCTATAATTACAGTGGCTAAGGGAGAGGGAGAATATTCTAGAAGCAATTCCATGACCAAAAAGCAGCATTGAGAGAGGTACATTGAAATACATGTCTCATTGCTATTTTAGAAATGTGCTTTTAGCAGATGTGGGAATGCTTAGCATGCCTATCTACCCAGGGGGAGTGGTAGGGGTGGGGTTAGAAAGTGGGAGTGGTTGCAGCAGGGCCTACATGGCAAATGTTGATTCCATGTTTTATAGAGGGAATCCATATCTGGATTAAAAATGTAGAGGATGACGTTTACACCTGCCCCCCAGCACATTCCTGTACCTAGGAACTTCTCCACTTTCTGCCCCCTATATCTGTTAAATAAATCCTAATAAGGTACTCTTCTGATACCTCCCTCCCCCCAGGGCAGTCTTCCTATCCCCCTTCCCTCTCCCCCTGAAACATACCAGTGATCCCCCTCCATCCAAAGGCTCCAACCAAGTGCTAATGTGATGCCCCCCTTGAAGACTCCTCTCCCTGCAAGATCAGGACTCACATCCCCCCCCCCCCACACACACCTTCAGTTGCCAGCCCCAGACTTACTGGGGTCATTGGTGGCCTATGGGAGCAGGAGTGAGATCCACCCACACCTGCTCAGCAAGCGGTCATTTTCCAAAATGGCACTAATGAATCCTACTGGTAATCTTACAGTGCTGACAGTCCCACAAGCTTACATTAGGGGGTCATTTGTACCATTTTGGTGCCTGCTGAGGTCATCTGAAATGAAGCATCACATTTAGATGACCCATTTGCTCCCAGTTGCATCTTTACACTAGCCTTGAACTGCTATAAAGAGTCGGCATAAAAGGAAGTTTCAGTGAGGTATTTTACACTGGGAGTGATTTCATATTTGGTCATTTGCATGTGATTTTCATGCCAACTGCTCAATCCTTTAATGCAGCAGTTTTGCTCTAAATTTTCCCATGCAAGAAGTCCTTTTGCATTGGGAGTAAGACTCGTACAGGATAATCTCAAACAAACAGCTGCACTAAAGCACAGAACAGTTTATTGCATTGGCACCTCCTGGACTTTTAATAATCCCTCTTTTCACAGACACAGGCACACAGAATGCATGCCTGTCTGCAAGAGCCCACATTATCAAGAACAAACGATAAGCCATGATGCAAAAGAAGATTAAAATCAGAAACAGCCACACATTTAAACCACACATCAAAAACAAGTGGGAAGATGTAGGCAGAACAAAATCAATGCTAAATACACGCAAGCCAGTTAAATACTAGAAAGCAATGAGCACAAATGCTCAAAGCTTAGCTAACAAAGCTCCAGACCTGGAAGCCCTAATAGTGGAAATGGATTTGGATATTGTGGCCATTACAGAAACCTGGCTAAATGAATCGCATGAATGGGATCTAGCCATAGCTGGCTATAATCTATTCAGAAGAGACAGAGAAAATGGAAAAGGAGGTGGAGTAGCCTTGTATGTCAAAAGCAATATTAAAGCTACTGAAATGCAGGGGGCATGGGGAAAAGAAGAAGCGCTCTGGATTGCTTTGGAAAGAGGAGATGGCACTGTCATCCATACTGCTGTAGTCTACAGACCTCTAACACAAATTGAAGAGATAGATAATGAATTGATTATAGATATTGCCAAGATAGCCACAAAGGGGGAAGCGATCATATTGGGTGACTTTAATCTACCTGATGTGGATTGGATTACTCCTTCTGCAAATCTGGAAAGAAGCAAAAAAATCGTGGATGCTCTCCAAGTTGCGTTACTTAAACAAATGCTGATGGAACCAACCAGGGAAAGCTCAAAGCTGGATTTAGTGCTCAGCAACGACAATAGCGTGTTGAATGTCTGCGTGAGTGTCCCTGTGAGCAGTAGCGATCATCACACGGTGTGGTTTGAGATAAAAGCCATGGTACAGGCCAAATATAGCAAGCTCAAAGTCCTAAACTTCAAAAACACCGACTTCAATAAAATGGCCGAGTACCTAAAGGAGGAGTTGACAGGGTGGAAGGAGATAAGGGAAGTGGAATTGTAATGGGCTAAACTAAAGATGGCAATAAAAGGGGCAACAGATAAATATGTAACAAAAGTAAACAAAAACAAGAGGAGAAGAAAGCCTATTTGGTTTTCCAAAGAAGTGGCTGCTCAAATAAAGGCAAAAACCACTGCTTTCGCAAAAAGCTCGCAAACAGAGGAACTCAGAAATGAATACAGGATCAAACTCAAAGAGACAAAGAGAGAAATAAGGATAGCAAAATCAAAGGCAGAGGAAAAGATGGCTAAAGATGTGAAGTGTGGTGACAAAAACTTCTTCAGGTATATTCGGAAAAGGAAGAAGATCAGAGGTGAAATTTCAGGACTTAGAAGTGCTGTGAACGGACTCGTGGAAAGTGACATTGAAAAAGCAAAATTGCTAAACGAATACTTCTGCTCTGTTTTTACTATAGAAAGTCCTGGAGAAGGACCACCTGTGACTCCCAAATATAAAAATGGGAATGAAGTAGTTACCACACCATTCACAGAAGATGAGGTGTTAGAACAACTTGCAAAACTGAAAGTGGACAAGGCCATGGGTCTGGATGGGATACATCTCAGGATACTGAAAGAGCTCAGAGAGGTTCTTCCAGGGCTGTTAAAGGATGTTTGCAACAGATCCTTGGAAACAGGAGAGGTTCCTCAGGACTGGAGAATGACTGATGTCGTACTTCTACACAGAAGTGGTGACAGGGAAGAAGTGTCAAACTACAGGCCTGTGAGCCTTACCTCGGTGGCGGGAAAAATAATGGAGGCACTCCTGAAAGAGCGAATAGTGAACTTTCTCAAAAACAACAGGTTGCAAGACCCAAGGCATCATGGTTTTACCGAAGGACGATCTTGCCAAACAAATCTGATTGAGTTCTTTGACTGGGTGACCAGGGAGCTAGATCAGGGACATGAGACGGATGTCATCTATCTGGATTTCAGCAAAGCCTTTGATACTGTTCCTCATAGGAGGCTTATCAATAAACTCAGTAGCTTGGGGATGGATCCTAAGATGGTAAATTGGATCAGAAATTGGTTGACTGACAGACGACAGAGGGTGATAGTAAATGGAGCTGACTCGGATGAAGGGAAGGTGATTAGCAGAGTGTCCCAGTGGTCGGTCCTGGGCCCGGCACTGTTCAATGTATTTGTGAGTGATATTGCTGAAGGACTGAATGGAAAAGTCTGTCTTTTTGCAGATGACATGAAAATTTGCAACAGTGTAGACTCCCCCGAGGGAGTGGTTAATATGAGGAAAGATCTACAAAAGCTGGAAGAATGGTCAAATGCTTGGCAATTAAGATTTAATGCAAAGAAGTGCAGAGTCATGCACTTGGTTAGCAGAAATCCAAGGGAAATGTATGTGATAGGGGGCGAGAGGTTGGTGTACACGGATCAGGAGAAAGACCTTGGTGTGATTATTTCTGAAGATCTCAAGGTGACAAAACAGTGCGACAAGGTGGTGGAAAAAGCCAGGAAGATGTTGGGCTGCATACAAAGAGGAATTACCAGCAGAAAGGAAGAGGTACTTATGCCACTGTACAAGTCACTGGTGAAGTCACTGGTGAGGCCTCACTTGGAATACTGTGTTCAGTTTTGAAGACCGTATCTTGCAAAGGATGTAAAAAGAATGGAAGCTGTTCAGAGGAAGGCGACCAAAATGATTTGGAGCCTGCGTCAGAAGCCTTATGAGAAGAGACTTGAAGACCTAAACATGTACACTTTGGAGGAGCGGAGGGATAGGGGAGATATGATTCAGACCTTTAAATACTTAAAGAGAAATAATGAACAAACAAACCTCTTCCAAAGACGGGGAAGCTGTAAAACTAGAGGGCACAACAGGAAGCTGCAAGGTGGTAAATTGAAAGGCAATGTCAAGAAATACTTTTTTCATGGAAAGGGTGGTGGATGTTTGAAATGCCCTCCCGATGGAAGTGGTGGGGGCAAACATGGTGACGGAATTCAAAATGGCATGGGACAGACACAGTGGATCTCTTTACAGCAACAGGATAAAATCAAAATAAACTCAACCATCTAATTTCTCAACAAATAGGGGTGTCCTGCATGGAGTGGTGGGTTCACACCTAAACAGGGAAGTGGGGAGGGGTGGCCTGCATGGAGCGGCAGGTGCACCTACTCTTGCCATCATGCTGGTCAGACTAGATGGATCATGCTGGTCTTTATCTGCCATCATTTACTATGTTACTATGAATCAGACCAAGATCCATTGAGTTCAGCACCCTGTCTCTGACAGTGACCAGTCTGAGTCACAAGTATTGGGTAGATCCAAAAAAAGGGACAAAATTATTAATTTTCTTGTGCCCTGTGTCCAGCTGTTTTTGGGCTGTGGCTCCAGAGGGGAACAGGGTATCCCTACACACAGTGCATCAAAGAAATACATAGCACTACAAATGACATCATCAAAATACACCATTTGTGGTGCACACAAAGAAATTCACACAGAACCCATATGGAGAAACTGCCCTGAAACTGCTAGCAGACATTGTGCTGGTAGACTTGTACCAGAGGAGTCATTCTGTGGTGCTCCCCCCTTTGCTAAGACCCATTGAAGAGACCTGAAGGAAGGCCCAGAATAACTGTAATGTTAGTACACAGACAATGGTGGAGGGGTTGCGCTCTATGTTAGTGAGCGCATTGAGTCAATAAGGATTAAAGTTTTGTAGGAAACAAAATTCACTGTAGAATCTCTATGAATTGAAATTCCATTTAAAAAGGGGAAGGGGAAGGCAATGGCAATGGGGGTGTACTATAGACCACATGGCCAGAATGAACAAATGGATGATGAAATGCTCAAAGAAATTAGGAAAGCTAAAAGTTGTTACAGCAAAGTAATAATAATGGGTGATTTCAATTACCACAGTATCAACTGGGTCAATGTCACAGCAGGACATGCTAGAGAGATAACGTTTCTAGATAAAATAAATGACTGCTTCTTGGAGCAGCAGGTTCATGAACTGACCAGAGGGGAAACCATTTTGGACTTAGTCCTTAGTGGAACACAACATCTGGTGCAAGAGATAAGGGTGTTGGGGTCACTTGGCAAAAGTGATCATAGCATGATTGCGTTTGATTTAATAAATGGAGGAAGGGCGGCAAAGTAATCCACAGTACTACCTTTTAACTTTCAAAAGGGAAACTATGATAAAATGAGGAAAATAATTAAGAAAAAATGTAAAGGAGCAATTCCAAAGGTCAAAAATGTACATCAAGTATGGGTATTGTCTAAAAATACTATCTTGGAAGTCCAGACAAGTTTTATTCCACGCTTTAAGAAAAGTGGACAGAAGTCCAAAAAACTGGCAGCATGGTTTAAAGGTGAGCTCAGAGAGACTGTTGTAGCCAAAAAAGCATCTTTCAGGAAATGGAAAAAGGAGCCAAATAATGAAAACTGGAAACAACATAAGGACTGGCAAGTTAGGTGCAAGGCATTGATAAGGCAGGCAAAAAGGGAATTTGAGAAGAAGCTTGCTGTGAAAGCAAAAAGCATAATAAAGACTTTTTCAAATACTTTTGAAGCAAAAAACTTGTGACGGAGTCAACTGGACCATTAGATGATAAAGGGGAAAAAGGACACTAAGAGGGGACAAGGCCATTTCGGAGAGACTGAATGAATTCTTTGCTTCGGTCTTTACTGAGGAAGATGTAGGGATGTTAGCCATGACTGAAATGGTATTTAAAGGAGATGCTGTGGAAGAATTGAAAGAAATATCAATATACCGGGAAGATGTATTACATCTATTTGATAAACTGAAGAGTAGCAAATCACCTGGACTGGATGGTATACATTCAAGGGTGTTGAAAGAACTGAAATATGAGATTGCAGACCTACTATTAGTAATCTGTGAACTGTCATTAAAATCATCTGTAATACCTGAAGAATGGAGGATAGTCAATGTAACGCCAATTTTTAAAAAGGGTCCCAGGGGTGATCAAGGAAACTACAGACCGGTGAACCTGATGTCAGTACTGGGAAAAATGGTAGAAACCATCATAAAGAACAAAATTACTGAACATGTAGATAGTCATGGCTTAATGGGAGACAGCCAACATGACTTTAGACAAGGAAGGTCTTGTCTTACTAATCGGTTATGGTTTTTGGAGGTGTGAATAAACAGGTAGACAAAGGTGAGCCAGTTGATATAGTGTATCTGGACTTTCAGAAAGCCTTTGACAAGGTCCCTCATGAGAGACTCTTGGTGAAATTAAAAAGTCATGGGATAGGAGGCAGTGTACTATTGTGGATCAGGAACTGGTTAAAGGATAGAAAGCAGAGGGTAGGACTAAATGGCCAATTTTCCTAATGGAGAAAGGTGAATAGTGGAGTACCCAGGTATCTGTGCTGGGTCCGCTGCTTTTTAACATATTCATAAATGACCTGGCAATGGGAATAACAAATGAGGTCATCAAAGTTGCAGATGACACAAAATTATTAAAAGTTGTTAAAATCCATGAGGATTGTGAAAAAATTGCAAGAGGACTTTAATAAACTGGAAGACTGGGCATCCAAATGGCAGATGAAATTTAATGTGGACAAGTGCAAAGTTATGCACCTAGGAGAGAACAACCCAAACTATGGTTACACGATGCAAGGTTCCACATTAGGAACCACCACCCAGGAAAAAGATTTAGGCATCATTGTGGATAACATGTTAAAACCCTCCGCCCAGTGTGCAGCGACGGCCAACAGAGCAAATAGAATGCTAGGTATCATAAGGAAAGGCATGGAGAATAAAACAAAGGATATTATAATGCCTCTATATCATTCCATGGTGTGTCCTGACCTTGAATATTGTGTGCAATTCTGGTCACCGTATCTTAAAAAGGATAAAGCATTATTAGAAAAGGTACAGAGAAGAGCCACCAAAATGGTAAAGGGGCTGGAAGGATACTCCTATGAAGAGAGGCTAAAAACGTTAGGGCTCTTCAATCTGTAAAAGACACGACTGAGGGGAGATATGATAGAGGTCTTTAAATTCATGAATGGAGTGGATTGGGTAAACATAGATCAGTTGTTTACACCATCAAAATATGGAAAGACTAGGGGACATTCAATGAAGCTACAGTGTAACCCGTTTAAGACTAATAAGAGAAAATATTTTTTCACTCAATGTGTGATCAAACTCTGAAATTTGTTACCGGAAGATGTAGTAAAAGCTGTTAGTGTAGTTGGGTTTTAAAAAGTTTTGGACAAGTTCCTGGAGGAAAGGTCCATAAGCCATTATTAAAAAGGACCCAGGATATCCACTGCTTGCCCCAATATAAGCATTGTGGAACCTGTGTCTTTTGGGAAAACTGCTAGGTAATTATGACCTGGATAGGCCAATGTTGGAAACAGGATACTGGGCTTGATGGACCTTGGTCTGACCCAGTATGGCATATCTTTTGTTCTTATTTTCTTAATTTTTTGGAATGGGAAAGAAAAAGTTTGTAAGGAATTATGAGACATATTTACTAAAGCACGGTGACTGGGAGCACTGGGTTTAGCATGGGGCTAATGCGTGTTTTCTTTTTTTTTTATAAATTTTTATTCATGAAATTTTACAATTACAATCAAGCAATATCGCTTGTACAGAAAACAACAAACTTGCAAAGTAACAAATCATTAGGAAAACGTCTAGGAAATAATACATACAAGCGCATATTTAGCCCACAATCATGGAGGAGTCAGCAATGAAAACCAGTACCAGGATAAGTGGTTCCTTGATCCAAAAGGAAATACTAATCAGGAATAAAGACAGAGGCGTGGGACAGAGATGTATCAATCGATATTTATTTATTTAACACTTATTTATATACCGCATCTTCCAGCGATCAGTTGCGGTGTACATTTAACAACAATTAACAATGCAGAGCTTGTTTTACATAGAACAGTTATAACTTTTTACAATGAACATCTTAACTTGAACAACAAAGTGTATGTAAAAACTATGCGAAATAGTTCAATAAATCAACTAACACAGATTGTGTAACAATTTGAACTGAAGTACAATCACTAGGGCGAAGAAGTCACAATCCGAGAACTAATAAATGATGATAGGTCATCAGGCTGAAAAAATACATACTTCCTATCCTGAAAAGGAATAATGCATTTACATGGAAATCGCAGTATAAATGAAGCACCAATCTGAACCGCACCAGGTCTCAACAACAAAAAAGCCCTCTGACGTTTTTGAGTCTCTCTTGAGACATCAGGAAACATTACAACCCTCTTCCCCATAAATAGCATGGAACGTTTCTTAAAATATAATTTTAATATCCAATCTCTATCTGATGAAATTGCAAAAGTCACTAAATTGTAGAGACAGATAAGTCAGCTTCCTTAGGTGACTGTAAAAGAGCAGAAACATCCAAAACATCCATGTCTAAAGCACCCTCAACTATCTTTCCTTCCTTTTTACCCTGAGGTAGGAAATAGGTCTTCACAACTGGGGGAATTAATTCAGATGGAAAATTTAAAACTTCCTGTATATATTTTTTTAAACATTTTAATAGGAGACATAAGAACATAAGATATGCCATACTGGATCAGACCAAGGTCCATCAAGCCCAGTATTCTGTTTCCAACAGTGGCCAATCTAGGTCATATGTACCTAGCAGTTTCCCCAAGGGACACAGGTTCCACAATGCTTGTATTGGAAGACAAAGAAGGTATCATAGGAAAATTCAATAAACAAATATTTTAAGTTCGTACAGCACTCTCTAAATTCTCCAATTTCATTCTTACTG
The DNA here is from genome assembly GCA_033557465.1 of Ichthyophis bannanicus. Taxonomy (NCBI): domain Eukaryota; kingdom Metazoa; phylum Chordata; class Amphibia; order Gymnophiona; family Ichthyophiidae; genus Ichthyophis; species Ichthyophis bannanicus. The sequence goes on from CM066043.1 coordinate 16,500,267, forward strand.
AGACATTATCCTTTATTAGAGAGTCATTCACTAATGACCCCTCACTTGGTTTGCAGCTTGTCGTGCTGTGAGGGCTTGTGTGCCTCAGTGATGCTGAGAGCTAAACTATCGGTAGTTTAACTACTGGCAGGGACTCCCAAGATGGACAGGTCTCAGCTGAGATGCCAGACCAAGACAAACCACCCATCTGGGCAGCAGCAGAATGGGATAGTGTTGACGGCGGAGGATCACATTTCTGTGACAATGGCAACAACACCAAACTTAAACTGCGCGAAAGAAAGGCCCGGCAATCTACTTCTGTATCTTGCCATGAAAACCCAATGGATAGTTACAACAAAACAAATTGTGCTGTAGTGCTAGAAGATGAGACCCCCAGGTTGGAAGGCACTCAACTAGCTACTGGGGAAGAGCTGAAGACTTTTCAGAGTAAAGCCAGCATTTATGATGTGGTTGGATCAAAGCCCTCGGGACGTCTGACTGCTGATGTAGCTGCGCATGAAATGAGAGTCAGAAGCTGTAAAGATGTCTTACACATTGGAACATGGAACGTACGAAGCATGAACCAAGGGAAGTTGGAGGTGGTCAAGAATGAAATGGAACGTGTACAACTTGATCTGTTGGGTGTCAGCGAACTGAAATGGACTGGCATCGGGCACTTTGCATCAGATGATCACATGGTCTACTATGCTGGAAATGAAAGACAAAGAAGAAATGGTGTTGCATTTATAATAAAGAAGAAACTTGCAAGAACTGTAATGAAATACAATGCAGTCAGCGAACGCTTAATCTCTATTCGTCTACAAGGAATGCCTATCAACACAACTATAATTCAAGTATATGCCCCAACAACAGCTGCAGAAGAGAATGAAATTGAATAGTTCTATGAACAAGTACAAGCTGAAATTGACAGAACATGCAAACAGGATATCCTGATAGTCATGGGTGATTGGAACGCAAAGGTTTGCAACAAAGAAGAAGACAAAGTAGTTGGAAAATATGGACTTGGCAACAGAAATGAAGCTGGAGAAAGACTGATAGAATTCTGCAAGACCAACGATCTATTCATCTCGAACACCTTCTTCCAGCAACACAAGCGGAGACTGTACACATGGACTTCACCCAATGGATTGTATAAAAATCAAATTGACTACATCTGTGGAAGTCAACGATGGAAAAGCTCTATAACATCAACAAAGACAAAACCTGGAGCTGACTGTGGTACAGATCATCAACTACTAGAATGCAAACTCAAGCTAAAGCTGAAAAAGAGCAAACCACTCATGAATGCAGCAAAATATGACCTTGAGAATATACCACTGGAATTTGAAGACTGCCTGCAAAATCGATTTGCTGCTTTAGATACAAATGATAGAGTTCCAGAAGAGTTATGGAATGACATCAAGAAGGTTGTGTTGGAAGAAAGCGAGAAGTCTCTACAAAAGGTAAAAAAGAAAAAACGGCCAAAATGGATGACGGAAGAAACTCTGAAAATTGCCCAGAAACGCAGAGAAGCTAAAGCCAGAGGAGAAAGAAAGACAATCACAGAACTCAACAGAGATTTCCAACGTGCAGCAAGACAGGACAAGGAAAAGTACTACAATGATGCATGCAAGGAAATAGAAGCAGAAACTATTAGAGGAAGAACAAGATCAGCTTTCCTAAAGCTACGAGAGTTAAAGAAAAAGTTCCAGCCTCGAATTGGAATGTTACAAGATGCTCAAGGTTCTATGTTGAATGATGTTGAGAAGATCAAGAAAAGATGGAAGGAATATACAGAGTTTTTATATGATAAAGATCAAGTGGACCAACAGCCGTTTCAACCTGTACCTTATGATCTGGAACCATTGGTGATGAAAGAAGAAGTTGAAGCAGCATTGAAAGCCTTATCAAAGAACAAAGCACCAGGCATTGATTGCATTCCCATAGAAGTATTACAGCAATCTGATACAGCTGTTACCGTACTTACAAGGCTCTGCCAAGAAATATGGAAGACAGCATCATGGCCAACTGACTGGAAAAGATCTGTGTTTATACCAGTACTAAAGAAAGGTGATCCAACTGACTGTGGAAATTATCGCACAATCGCTCTGATCCCACATGCCAGCAAAATTCTACTGAAGATTATTCAAAAGAGACTACAATCATACCTGGAACGAGAACTACCTGAAGTGCAAGCAGGGTCCAGAAAAGGGCGAGTTACGAGAGACATCATTGCGGATGTGAGATGGATCCTTGAAAAGACTAAAGAATACCAAAAGGATATCTATTTGTGCTTTATCGACTATAGCAAAGCTTTTGACTGTGTAAACCATGAGAAACTCTGGGCCACATTAAGAAGCATGGGTATACCAGAACACCTGATCGTTCTCTTGCACAATCTGTACATTGATCAAGAAGCAACAGTTCGAACGGAACAAGGAGAAACAGAATGGTTTAAAATAAGCAAAGGTGTAAGACAAGGCTGCATACTTTCCCCCTACCTATTTAATTTATATGCAGAACAAATAATCAGAGAAGCAGGATTGTATGAAGACAACAGAGGTGTGAAGATTGGTGGAAGACTCATCAACAACCTTCGCTATGCTGATGATACCACATTACTGGCGGAAAGTGAAGATGATCTGAAACATTTGCTTCTCACAATTAAAGAGCATAGTCTCAAAATGGGCCTGCACCTTAATGTAAAGAAGACAAAGATCATGACAACTGGCATAATCAACAGGTTCATCGTCGAAGGAGAAGAAATTGAAATCGTGAATAACTTTAACCTACTTGGATCAACTATCAATAAAGAAGCAACAAGCAGTCAAGAAATCAGACGACGCATTGCTCTTGGCAGAATGGCTATGAAATACCTAGATAAGATTCTCAAGAGCAGAGATGTCTCTCTCCATACAAAGATTCAACTTGTTCAAGCCATGGTATTTTCAATAACATCATATGGATGTGAAAGCTGGACAGTGAAAAAGATAGGCAGGAAGAAAATTGATGCCTTTGAATTATGGTGCTGGCAGCGAATACTGTGTATACCATGGACTGCCCGAAGAACAAACCAGTCTGTACTAGAGGAGATCAAACCTAAGCTTTCTTTAGAAGCTCAGATGACAAGACTTCGACTTTCATATTTTGGACACATCATGCGGAGAGAGAGATCATTAGAGAAAGACATCATGCTTGGCAAGATAGAAGGTCAATGCAAAAGAGGAAGGCCAGCAATGAGATGGATCGATACAATAACAGCAGCTACGGGTACCAGTCTGTCAACAATGAGCCATCTGACTGAAGATCAAACACAATTTAGGATAGCTATCCAGAGGGTCGCCATGAGTCGACTCCGACTCGACGGCACTTAACAACAACACATCACTAATGTCAACTGAGTCATTTGCTGTTCCCCAGTCTAAATCTTCGAACGAAGGTTAGCCAACTCTCCCTGTACACCGAAAGAGACAGTTTCTAGCTTTTCCAACCGCTGCGTTGTTAACTCTGTCTGCTTGCTAACGGCGGAGGAGAGCTGTGAAATTACTTCCCAAATTGTCTCTAGAGATATCTCTTTGGGGCGGTGTATAAAAGTATCTTTAGAAATATCAGCCATCGACACAAAGGAATGAACTTTGACTTCCTCCACTCTGCGAGATGGTAAATCTACCCCCAAGCTTGAATGCGGGGCAATTTCCACAGCCATCACCTCCGATGGCTGCTCTCCGGGGCTTACTTCCAACGAGGCCCGCACATCAGACGCAGCACCACTCTCTCTGGGGGAGGGGGGGGAGGTGGCAGCCTCTCCTCTCGCGGGAAGAAGCGCCGGGCAGGTCCTGCATGGGGGAGGAGGCCACTCATCAGGGGAGAGAGACACCTCCAGGGCAGGCAACGGAGAAGCCACCACATCCACCGCTGCAGTGCCCGTTCTAATCTCCTGTTTCTGGATCTCTGTCAGTTGAACAAAATGATCCATAGGACTCTTGGAATCAGCAGGTAAAGGCTCCGTTGGTAAAACCTTTGATTTGCCCTTGCGTTTAGGCATGTTCAACTCAAACACTCATGCCACCATCTTAGAATAGCCACCCTAATGCGTGTTTTCAGCCCAGAGTAGCTGGAGGCACATGGTTAAAAAGCACTTGCGCTAAAGCCACAATACTACTAGAGAAGTGTGTGGATAGGTTGTGTTAGGGATGAGTTGGGGTGGAAAGGGGGTAGCAATGGTGGAGTGTTGCTAGCATGACCATGCTAGGGGTACTCTAGATGCACAAAGATGCAATTAGCATAGGTGCAAATATTTCCTGCCGTTTACCAGCCATGCTAGCGCATCATGAACATGTGGTTTGCATGTGAGTGCTAGGAAAATATGAAGGGCAGAAACAAAGTAAATACTCAGAATTTACAAAAAAGGGCTATTGGTAATGTTAGCAGAATACCTAAGCCACCTGCTCAGCGGGGCAACATGATGCAGTTGACATGGCTGTGGACCACAATAGCATGACAGCCACAAAACCAGGACCTGGATATCAGGAATGAACCTGCTCGGATAGTGGCCAAACATGTACAGAAAGATCAGCGGCTATCATGACGGACAGCTGTTCACATCTGCATATGCACGGGATAGATGTCAGACGGCTGCTAGTGTTATGTGCTGTGGGGGTATTAGGAGAGCGGGCCTATGTTCTGTACTTCAGCCAGTACTACCCACATAGCCAGAGTTGGAGCCAGCAGAGTACAGTGATGGGTGGGGAATGGAAATGAGGTGTTTAACGTACAGTCAACATGATGGTGCTGCCAGACTTCCACCCCCCTCCCCTATATGGGGGAGTCATGTAGCACTTTCCTGGACTTCCCTCTCCCCCCCCCCCCCCCACACCGAGATGTCCAGGGAATGAGGTATTCTACGAACAAAGTCCCAGAGGACTAGAGAAGGGTGCGTGTGGTAAAAATGAGGTTAGGATCAATAGGACGGTTAATCTGTCCTCTGTGGTAAATAAATTATTGGAAATGCTGCTGAAACAGAGGATAGTCAGGTTTCTGTAATCCAGTGGATTGCAGGATCTGAAGCAGCATGGTTTTTTTTTAAAGGCAGGTCTTGTCAGACAAATCTCATTAATTTCTTTGACTGGGTGACCAGAGAGTTATATCATGGGAGAGCCCTAGATGTGATCTATTTAGATTTCAGTAAAGCCTTTGACACTGTTCCACATAAGCAACTTACAAATAAATTGAGCTCCCTAGGGATGGATCCTAAAGTGAATGACTGGGTTAGAAATTGGTTGAGTGAGAGGCGACGAAGGTAAATGGAGCTCATTCTGAGGAAAAGGATGTTACCAGAGATGTGTTGAGGGGATCTGTCCTTGGTCCAATTCTCTTTGTTGGTGATATTATAGAAGGGCTGTTGGGTAAGGTTTACCTCTTTCCAGATGATATCAAAATCTTCAATACAGTAAACACCAAGGAAGGTGTAGATAACATAAGGAGGATTCTAGCAAAGCTTGAAAATTGATCAAGAACTTGGCAGCTGAGATTTAATGCTAAAAAATGCATGGTCATGCATTTGGGATGCAAAAACTCAAGATAGTGGTATAATATAGGGAGTGAAGTGTTTCTGTCCATGAAAGAAAAGCAGGACCTAGGGTTGATTGCTTCTGATGTTCTCAAGGGGGTCTATACTGAAGCATGATGTCCATCCCCGCTATTCATTCACCTTTCCCCGTCCCCGACTAAGCTCCCCATATAAACAGGGAGTTTGTATGGGGAAGCTAGATGGGGGTGGGAAAGGGTGGCGCGGAAGCGGAGATGGGGCGGGCAATAGGCGCTCTGTGGCCCTGGACGTACAGGGACAATTTTGATGTCGTCCCTGTACGTCCAGGACTGGTAGAGTAGACAGGAAATGGCAGGCTTGGGATGCGTTAAAGAGTGGATGGGGCCAGATCGAAGGTCAGGCTGCGGGGAATGAATTCAGTTGTCGGCGGCTGAGGATCGTGGCTCCTGAATGTAGCCATGGTGCCATGGCAACCGGATGCCATGGTGCTGCGGCTCCATTCAGGAGCCTTGACTGAGTTAGCTGGGCAGATGCCTGTACATGCAGGCTGACCAGAATCAGGTCCGGGCCTGCACATACAGGCTTAGACAGTATTCTAATCCCGTGGGGGTTAGACATACCCCGCGGGATCGGAATCCCGTCTACCTCTGTGCATCCAGTTCCGAGAACATTGAGTCAAACAGGATAAATGTTTTGAAGGAAACAAAATATACTGTAGTATTTCTATGGATAGTAAATTCCATGTAAAAAGGAAAGGGAAATAGCAATACTACCATCTGCCCGGCCAAAATGAGCAGACAGAGAGAGGAAGACAGGCATCTATATTTTGAAAAACAGAGAAACTAGCAAAGTAGTCAGGAAAGCAAAGATTCCAAAAGAAGAAGAAATAGCCAATGCAATAAAATGAGGGGATAAGACATTTTTCAGATATGTTAGTGAGAAGAGGAAGGGCAAAAGTGGTATTGTCAGACTCAAGGGTGAAGGGGAGGAATATGCAGAAACTGATGAGGATAAAGCGGAATTGCTTAACAAATATTTCTGTTCTGTGTTCACAGATGAAGGGCCGGGAGCAGGACCTCAGAAAACACCCACAATAGGAACAGAAGCAACGGGAATATCAAGCGATTTTCAGAAAACTGTGTTCGTGAGGAAGTAGCTAAACTAAAAGTAGACAAAGCAATGGGACAAGATAGGATACATCTGAGAATATTGAAGAAAATCTGAGATGTTCTAGCGGCTGAACTGACTGACCTTTTCAATGCCTCTTTGGAGTCGAGAGCGATGCCAGAGTACTGGAGAGAGGCAGATGTGGTCCCTCTACACAAAAGCTGAAGTAAAGATTTGATTGAAATGATAAAGTAGTATAAAAAACCTGTTAATTAAATAAAATCTCAACTGGATGGTCTACATCCCAAAGTGCTGAAAGAACTAAAACTTAGATTATAGACCTACTATTCGTAATCTGTGCATGATCATTAAAATCATCTGTAGTACTTGGAGAGTGGCCAACATAATGCCAATTTGTAAAAACAGGGTCCTGGGATGATCTGGGAAATTCCAGACTGCTGATCCATATGTCAGGGCAGGACAAAATGGTAGAAACCATTATAAAGAACAAAATTACTGAACATATTAATCATCATATTATAATGGGAAAAAGCTAACATGGATTTAGTCAAGGAAAGATTTTTCACTAATCTGCTATATTTTTTTAAAGGTGTGAATAAACAGGTAGATAAAAGTGAGCCAGTTGATGTAGTATATCTGGATTTTCAGAAAGCCTTTGATAAGTTCCCTAATGAGATATGCTTGAGAAAATTAAAAAGTCAGAGGGACAGGAGGCATTGTCCTATTGTGGATTGGGTAATGGTTGGGTAGAAAATAGGGTTAAATGGCCAATGGAAAAAGATAAATAGTGGAGAACCCCAGAGATCTCTCCTGGGACCACTGCTTTTTAACATATTCATAAATGACTGGAAATGGGAATATTATTAAAGTGGAGAGGGGAACAGGGGTGGCCCAAGGGAGGTGCGGGACCATGTGCGGAGACTCATTGCGGGGCCTCATTTGCATAAATATTTGCATAATGTTAACATGCACTGACTTTTCGTAAACATGCCTCTTAATGAGTGGCTGAATAAAGAAAGACTATCAGATTTCTACATTACTATATTCCAGTGCCAACCGCCAGGCACATTAGGAAGTACTACAGATACTGACCATTTAGAACCCACAGCAAACCCGCTGTATCATAACAGCACTATCAGGACTCACAAAGCACCAAACCCTACCTATCAAAAGGCAAGGCATGAGTATAGGGCCGGAGTATATGAGAGTGTGCATGGAAATGTGCGCTACAGTATATATGGTGTAAGAGTATGGGTATGTTTAGGGGAATTGGTTTATGTTTGTGTATGTGTTGAACATTGACAAAAGGTAGCAACTGAAGAAAGCACTGTTGTGAACAATTTAAGTGTGTGTTGTGGATTTATGGGTGGAAATGTATGTAGTAGGGGTGTGCATGGCCCAAAAAACATTTGGTTTGTGCTGTTTCGAAACAAGGCTTTCCTGATTATTTTAATGGTAATGTATAATAGATTGTATTTTTTTAAAATAAGTATTGAGGTTATTCTGTGCCGTGAATAGCGCGGATGGACATTCCAACGGGACATCCATCCCTGATATTCGTGCCTTCTCCCATCTGTGACTAACTTCCCCACCAGTTGTGTGGGGAAGTTAGACGGGAGCAGGGAAGGGGCGGCCCGGGGACGGAATCTGGATGGAGTCTGGGCAGTCGCCGGCCCTGGACGTACAGGGCCGTTTTCTTTTTTTATTATATCTTTATTGAGTTTTCCAACACATACACATTAATATAGCACATTTTCTTGTCTTAACACAATATTTAACATTCGTTAACATGCAATATTAGAACATCCATAACTGGCCGCTACCAATCGCCCAACTGCATTACACCTATCTTTCTTATTCAGTTATCAAATCTGCTAACCATTGCATGGTATTGCACTAATGGCTGTCCGCAAATCTTTATCTTGTGTACCTCTAATTTTGATTGGTAAAGTATTATATTACCCTAATTTCATATATTTGTTCATAGCATCCATTACTTTTTCAACTTAATTGTGCTGGGGTTTTTTATCACATACATTTCTTCATATATCTTGTGTTGGCACAACTAATTCCACTAATATTCACTATGCACACTTTCCAAATTCTTCCAATGTATCAAGATTACCTTTATAGCCAAGCTTATCATTAAATCTAGCAGTTGGCTATCTTGCTTTCTCAACATGGGCATTTCCATCATGGACTTGTATATTACTATTTGATATGTAACGGGGACCTATATATTTAGGATACTAGATATACGTTTCCAAACACAGTTCCAGTATATCTGCAGGTGCCTGCAGTAATATAACATGTGCGATAGCGTTCCAACCTCTGTGTTGCAGGACCATCATCGATTTCCAACTTGCGATGCCCATTTCATTTTCTTTACAGGGGTCATATACGCTCGATGCGCCATAAAATACATTGACTGCGTTAGGGATGCCACTCTGGTAATTCGTATCTGGGACCCTCAGAAGGTGTCCCACATCTCCGGGTGCATATAGTCTCCTGTATCTGCTGTCCATGCTAATTGCGCTCCAACACACTGCTTCTTTGCCCCTGATCGAAGCAATGCAAAAAATTTTAGTATTATTCGTGTACCACTCTGAATCTCTCGGAATTTCTGCAACATTGGCCACCCCGGTCGCAATAGTATGGGAAACACTCCTGCTTTACTCAAACAATACCTAAGTTGAGACCACTGGAAATAACATGTACCTGGTAGTCCAAATTCCATCTTCAGCATTTCAAAGGTCTTAAACTTATTCTTACATATCAAATATCCCAGTGTTTCAATACCACATTCTATCCATCTCTTGCATATTATAGGTTTCCCCCCTATTATGAATTGTTGACTTAACCATAAAGGAATCTCCAGAGCAAAGTCGTCCCCTTCTTCAATGCACTACGCTATTAGCCAACATGCTTGTTGCGTTGCTGAAACAATCTCATTTTGTGGCTTATTCGGGTCTTTGCTTGTTCCAATAAGCATACTTGTCTGCAATGGGGCATTTATAGCCTGCTCAATCCTCAGCCATCTGGAGCACTCATCTGAATTTTCTTCTATAGTCCACTGAGCTCCTTGCTTGAGCAGCGAGGCTATATGTAACCAACCAACATCTGGAAAGTGACCCCCCCCCACACACTTTTTCTTTGGGTAATCTTAATTTCCATGCTGCTATCCTAGGAACCTTCTTGCCCCACAGGAAAGCTACAAACATGCTATTAATTTTTTAATAAAATGCTTGAGGAAAGATCATTGGGATATATTAATATATAACTGATCTTGGGGACAAGTACCATTTTTTTTTTCCAGCCTGCCCCACCAGGTTAAATGCAATGGCGTCCATTTTATAGTGCAATCATTAACTATCTTTTTGCACACCTCTACATTTAGATTTACTGTCTCTAGCATAGTGTGACCATACGTGATTCCCAAATATTTGAAAGATGAATGTGCATATTGAAAAGGATAGTCTTTTAGTGTGTCCACCTTCACATATGTATTAACCCTGGAATTACCGAGATTTTTTGCACACACTGAATACCGTTGGGGTCATAAATGACCCCACGATGAATTTTAATTGTTATCCATGAAATATTTAAACTAAACAGACAAAATATTATTCCGAATTAATTATTTATTATATGAAACATAGAAACATAGAAATATGATGACAGAAAAGACCACATGGCCTATCTAGTCTGTCCTTCCATAACAACTACAACAGTCCCCTTTTTACCTTTAGAGATCCTGTGTTTGTCCCATGCTTTTTTGATAGAAACATAGAACATGAAGGTTAAATGTTTTGAAATTTAATGCTTTATCATAAAATTACATGAAGAAGAGTTGCCATGAAAGCAGTTTTTGCATGCACTTGATGAACACAGTAAAGTACTACAGTCATTTGCATGAGACACAGACAATTTCTGAATGTTCTTTGCAAACACTGCGCTTGCAGGAGGTGCAAACTATGTTGCTTCTCTTGTATTTTTCGCTGGAACAGCAGTGACACCTTGCCCTTTTCTTTGGGATCCCAACATTGCAAACAGCATCAGTGGCTTCTTCAATGCTGGAAGAAGTCTTGCTGCAATTACTCTGAAGCAGCTGCTTTCCTTATTGCCTGTAAAATAGTTATCTCCAAGTTATAATGCCCTGTTCAATGTAATTTCAGTTTGTTCAATGTAAACCGCACTGATGCAGAATAGCGCGGTGTATAAGAGAATGTAAATAAATAAATAATAAATAATTCCAAGAGGAATAGATGACATCTGTGCTTTGACTTGGACTGCCATTCTGGATTTAGTGACATCCAAACAATGAAGGCGTTCAAAACACTGATGTCCAACATGTTGTAGAAGATTGTCACTGGCCAGCGTCTTGTCATTCGTTTTGTGGTATATGTGCGCAACATTTGATCTGCCGTATCTACTCCACCTTTACTAGAATTATAGTCCAAGATCATGCGTTGTTTTTTGTCTGGACGTGTGTTATCTACTTCTTCTTGATCATACAAACTGCTCAGAAGAACAACCACTTTTCCTTTCTTCGGGCAACAGGAAACCAGAGTGGCGTCATCGCGAAAGTCAAACAGTGAAGTGAATATCTCTCGGCCCTTTGCTGTTACAAATTCTGGAGATAATTCTTTTCTGTTCTTTCGAATTGTCCCCAAAAGTGTCATTTGTTTTTCTAGCAATTTCCATGACAGGGATAAACTGCAGAAAAAATTGTCAACAGTAACATTTATGCCAGATCGCGTCAATCCTTCAGTGAGTTGCAGCACAACCCTTTCACCCTGATTCTGTTCCCTGTTTTGTCCGAGTTCCCTTCCTGTATATACTTGAAGACGCAGAACATATGACGTTGCACTGTCACACAACATCCATAGCTTTATGCCATATTTCCCAGGTTTGCTGGGAATATATTGTCTGAACGGAACACGGCCACGAAATGTAAGCAGTTGCTCATCCACGGTGATATTTTTGCCAGGAACAAAGGCGTCACTTAGAGTTGCTTCCCAGGTATCAAAAGCTTATCTACGCCTCGTTGTTCACGTCTGTTGGTTGCAGCAATGTTAAAGCAGCGGCAGCCATCTGAGCCTCTGCCCATGTCCCTCCTTCTTCCGGAGCAGACCAATCGGCTTGGGGAACCCACGGCCATAACCGCCACAGCAGGAGCGTGCCTGGGAGATGCAGCAGCAACGGTAAAGCAGAGGCAGCCATCTGAGCCTCTGCCCATGTCCCTCCCTCCTCTGGAGCAGACCAATCGGCTTGGGGAACCCACGGCCATAACTGCCAAAGCAGGAGCGCACCCGCACCTTGCGGGCCACGCCAAAGGGCCCTTTGGCGTGGCCCTTAGGCGTAGGACCATGCGAGACCAAGTAACGGCTGCTGTCTGTTTGATTCTGTTTTAAATGTAGTTAAATGTTATGTATTGTATGCAGTGTTTTCCCCTGTGTTATGTACCCCTAATTCACACTACTTTGATGTAATGATAGAGTGGTGTATGTTTCCCTTACTTCTGTATATCCTAGTATTGTTTTGACCGCTTTGATTGAAGGAAAAGGTGGGATACAAAACTTGTCAAATAAATAAATAAATAAATCATCAAATCTGAGAGCACAAGAAATTTGCTGAAAACGGTTACGGGCCATATTTTTGCCGAAAACAAAACGACCATCTTCAAGGTTCCACAACTGAAATATGGATTCATTTCGTGACTTTTACATGCCTGAGAGGATCAGAAGTCCAAGAAAATGTTGAAATTCTCCATCTGTCAAATCTTTCCAGGTGTCGTCATAAATGTGTCTTCCTTGTTTGCTCGTCCACATCATGATTTCATTCAATAAGTTCTTCCTCATGAACAAGTGAAATGCTGCAAGAGGGCCATCAACATTTCATACAGCATACCTTGTAGGACCTTGTTGTACAGGCATGACATTAGCTCTGGCATATCTTCCAGCAGCTTGCTTTATAGATTTCCTGTTCCATGATGTGGCATGCCTAGATACATAGGCTTCAATGGCAACATTTGTGCTTATAGTTGATGACCTCTTTGCTCCTCTACGACCACAACTAAAATTCCTCACAGATGATACTGACACCGATCACTCCTGCCTTCTTCCCTGTCCAGCACAGCCTCGACCTGTAAATTGACTCTTTGCTGCAGGCAATGTTACCGGCTCAACATCAGTCTCACATTCACTTGGCGACCAACTGCTGTCACCATCTGAATCATGACTGTCATCATCAGATTTATTGCCCGAATCTGGCTGATATGCTTCTTCGCTTGCTGAATATGCCGCATCATCAAACGACTCAGAGCCGTCACTGTCAGCATCTCGTTGCAATGTTTCTCTTACTTGGGCAGCTGAATACTTTCATTTTGACATCATAAACAATAACATAAAATAAATAAACAAAGATAAAGTTGAATAAAATGCAAAGCAGTTTTACTATAGGTGTACAATAATCGTGATGAATGAGCTGAAAGCCTTTAGATTTCATCGGAAATAATGAGAAACGTATGATATCAATTACAGAAAATGTGTAGTTTTCATAAAATTCACCCAACCTAACGGCATCCCTCCGTCGACTTAGACAGCTCGAGAGACTATGGCGCTGATCAAGGACAACCGAAAACCATGAAGCTTACACCGCCCATCTAGATGCCCATAGAATGGCTGTATCCACGAGAATGAAACAGTACCACGCAGAGATCTTGCAACGATCCATAAACAAACCTCACGAGCTCTTCAATCTTGTTAAAACCTTGGCAAAGGGACCTTCCCCCAGCCAACTGCACCTTCCAGACCCATAGGAATATGCTGATTATCTACGAGCCAAAACAAGCCAAGCCACCACTCCCTCAAGCTCTCAACCCCTTGACCAATCAACTCTATATCCCCCATCATCCTCCTCCCCATCAACCCTAGTAAATACTCAACGTATTATTACCTCCTTCCCCTCCCCCCAACTGTAAAGGATATCCAAGAAATCATCTCGACTATAAATACCACCACAGCACCAAATGACCCATGCCCTGCACACTGGATAAAAGCCCTACGGACTGAACTTAGTCCTTTTTTGTCCAAACTGATAGGTACTTCATTCCTATCTGGAACATTCCCCCGGAACCTAAAGCAAACATCAATAAGACCGCTGCTGAAAAACAGTAAGCTTGACCCCGCAAAGATGGACTCCTACAGACTAATATCAAGCATCCCTCTCCTAGCCAAAATCATGGAAAAAATAGTCCAACAGCAACTGACTCATCATATCGAAACAAACGCACCCCTTGACCCTTGCCAGCATGGATTCAGAGAGTCACACGGAGTAGAAACCTTGCTGACAACTCTATTTAACACCCTTACAATTGGGATTGACAATATCAGACAAGGCTTTGCTCTCATCTTCCTCGACATCGCAGCAGCCTTCGACTCGGTCAGCCACAAGTTACTCTTATCCCGCCTTGCCGATAAGGGCATCTATGGAAGTGCACTCACCTGGTGCGCCTCATATCTTAACAACAGATGGCAACATGTACGCTCTGGTCCCTCCACTTCCATTCCATTCCCGCAAGAGAAAGGGGTTCCTCAAGGATCGTCACTCTCAGCCCTATTGTTTAACATCTATATGCAACCCATCTGCAACCTCATCTGGTCATTCAACATTAACTGCCTAGTATATGCAGATGATGTCCTAATGTTCACCCCAGTATCCACAGATCAACCAGACCTCTCCCAGCTTTCAGCATGCTTTGATGCTGTCGAAGACTGGCTACATACGCAAAAACTCAAAATAAACCTCAAAAAGACAGAGGTTCTCTTCATCAGCAGAGACCAGACATTCGCCCCTCCCGCATCACTCAAGGTATGCAACGCAGAACTAATTTCCAAGATGACGATTTGATACCTTGCCATAACACTTGACCAGCGCCTTAACATGCACTCCCAAATAGGCAATACCGTAAGGGCAATTTACCACAAAGTTCGGATACTACGCCACATGAAACGGATTCTAGAACCAAATGACTTCCGAACAGTCTTTCAAGCCCTAATAATGCCTCATTTTGATTACGCTAACTCTATACTGCTGGGCCTCCCAAAGAGCTCGCTAAACCCCCTGCAGCTCGCGATGAACGCTGCAGCAAGAACACTCTATGGAGCATCAAGAAAAGACCATATCACCCCCATCCTCAAATATCTACACTGGCTCCCTGTACAGTACAGAATCACATTCAAGACCTTAACAATGACATTTAAGGCAATTAACAGAAGCACATCCACCTCCCTCTCAGACCTTATACACCCCACCCCCCTCAACAGATCAAGGAGATCTACCGCCTGCAATACCATACTTCTCCCAAAAGCTATCACAAAATGCTCCAAGACTATGAGAAAACGTGCCTTTGCACTATATGCAACCTCTTGCTGGAACGCCCTCCCACCAGACCTCCGCGCCATAAGCAACTTCTCTCAGTTCAGGAAGGCGCTCAAACATCATCTCTTCCTGCAACACTTCTCCATTTCAGACAACATCACCTGGACGTCCTCACCCCGACTCATAGCAGCTTACACAGAGTAACCCTCCGCTCTACATTTAGTGCACTTAATCCACTCACTACAACCTTCCCTAACAAACCCCGGAGTAACAATAGAAATATGTAGATTTATATAGCCACCATTGAGCTTTTTGTAACTACTACCGAATATCATGGGCAACCATAATACTAATTTGTACATAGTGTATATAGTTATCCTGTTCACCGTGTTTTGTCTTTCCTGTTCATTGTAAGTCCAATGTCAGACTGTTCTGCATTGCACAACTTATGTTACTTGTAAACCGCGCTGATGATAAATAGTGCGGTATAGAAAAGCATTAAAATAAATAAATAAATAAAAAATAAATAAGAGTACAAAAAAAATGATACATAATTAATGATAAATACCTTTGTCAGATCAAAATATTCACAAAACTGCAAATTGTATCACGATCCAAACCGGACGTAAGCAACTGGGGTCAAAAATGACCCCACTGGTACTCTGTGCTGCAATTCATCACTAGCGTCACCTAGCGGATGAAAATTATTCCTCTCATGGCGCAAGATAAAGAGAATATTGACATGTGAAAAGTCATAAAAAGATTGCATTCTTGAACAACTAGTTTCCGAGATACGCGTCTTTTTTCAACTTTCCTCCTATCTTGACTCCACCCACTTTCTTCATTCCCGTCAGTCTGGCTTTTGCCCCGGCCTTAGCATCGAAACTGTTCTTCTTGGTTTTCTAAATGAAATTCACACTGCCCATGACCGTGGTGATCTCTTGGTGGCGGTTTCCCTCGATCTTTCGGCTGCCTTCGACTTTGTTGACCACTCCCTTCTTCTAGCCCGTCTACGGGAGGCAGGTCTCTGTAGCACAGTCCTTCATTGGTTCCACTCTTTTCTTTCTTCCAGGTCCTATTCTGTTCTCTCCACTTCTACTTCTCTGATTGCTTCTGAACCTACTCCCCTCCTCTGTGGTGTTCCTCAAGGCTCAGTCCTAGCTCCTCTTCTTTTTAACATCTTTCTCACACCTCTCTCTTTACTAGTCCAGCAACACAGGATTTCTGCCTTTTACTACGCTGATGACCTGGTCCTTCTGTATCACACTTTCCCCCTTTCCCTTGATCTCTCCCCTCTGAACACGTGTCTCACAGCCGTAGCCAACTGGCTCACCACTCACTGTTTACACCTTAATCTTACAAAAACCTTGGCCATCTGGTTCTCCCGTGATAGTGCTCCCCCTCTGGTCTCTCCCTCCTTCTCTGGTTCACCCATTCCCTTAGTCTCTTCCTTTCGCTATCTGGGGGTTCTCTTTGACCCAGGCCTGACCTTTCGGGATCACATCTTTCACGTTTCAAAGACTTCATTTTTCTTTCTACATCAGATCCGCGCCATCAGGCCTTTTCTTTCTGCACAGGCTCTCTCTACCCTTCTTTTGTCCCTGGTCATATCTCGCGTCGATTTCTGTAACTCAATCCTAGCCAGTCTCCCCGTCACACAACTGTACCGTCTCCAACGCATCCAAAATACTGCTGCCCGACTCATCTTTCATTCGTCTACGCGCGATCACATCACTCCTCTTCTCATCCGTCTTCACTGGCTCCCCATTAAATTCCGCATTCACTTTAAAATCCTGGTGCTCCTCCAACGTGCTCTTCACACCCACTCCCCTCAGTATCTAGCAGACCTTGTCCATTTTCATACCCCAGCTCGCTCCTTGCGATCCCTCCATCTAAACCTCTTACATCTTCCCTCACCCACATGCGCTCGCCTCCAATCCACCCGCTCCTCTGCGTTCTTCTTCCTTGCCCCCGCCCTATGGAACTCTCTGCCCTCTTCTCTCCGGCTTGAGCAGGAACATACTACTTTTAAGAACAGCCTCAAAACCCATTTCTTTGCCCTTGCCTTCTACCTTCCTGATCCCTTCACATGACCTTGTCTTCCCCTTTCCCTTCTCTCTCTTTCCTCCCTACTGTCCTGTCGTATGAATCCGCTTGGTTTGCTTTCCTATCTGCCATTGTAACTTCTTTTCCTTCTTCCTTTGCCTTATGGTATTTCTATGTTTTGAATTATGTAAACCGCTATGATGTTTTTCGTTTAGCGGTATATTAAGTCAATAAACATAAACATAAACGCGTTGTGAAACTTGCAATGGGGTCACTTTTGACCCCATCAGTACTCCCAGGGTTAAGAGGGATTATTGTTGTTTTAGTTAGGTTTACTTTAAATCCTGATATTGCTGAATAACTGTCAATAATTTGTAGCGCTATTGGTAATGAACTAGGTTTCAGAAAGAGTAGAAGATCATCTGCATATGCTGATAATTTACACTGTCCATCTGCTAGCTCGACTCCTTTAATACCCTCATGCTGTCTGATAGCTATCGCTAACGGTTCCAGAGCCAGGTTAAAGAGGAGCGGTGATAGAGGGCAACCTTGTCTGGTTCCTCTCTGGAGTTCTAAAGGTATAGACAGCCCCGAATTAGCCGCTATCCGCGCTACTGGTTTGGAGTACATCAGCACTATTCTTTTAAGAAATCTCTCTTTAATCTCAAACCATCGCAGGGTCTGAAATAGAAAGGACCATTCCAATCTGTCGAAAGCCTTTTCGGCATCTAATGACAGCCCAATAAGTGGTTCAGGGACCATCTGGGCTTTAGTCAGGACATGAGCAAGTAGCCTTCCATTATCTGTAGTCATACACTAAGGACCTGAGATTAATTAAGCTTCAGGTGAACAAGGTATATTAAATGTATTAGGTACAGTTTTATTAGTATAGATATCCATAGCAACACTTAGTAAGTAAAGAACTTAAAGATCTAAACACAAGCTTAAAACTAAGATGCAGACAGCAGTCCAGCAGCAAGATGGGGGCTTTCCAGTATTTTGCATTGAGTGTCACATGTATAATTTTCTCCCAGTTGGTGAGAGGTCTTACATGTGCACTAGGTGCAAGGAGCTCTTTGCTCTCAGGGAACGAGTCCGTTCTCTAGAGGCTAGAGTAGCAGACTTGGAAAACATAAGAAAGACAGAGAGGTACATAGACGAAACCTACAGGGATATAGTCCTGAAGTCCCACTTCCAGTCTGGCAGCATCCAGGAAAGAGTTCACGTGACAGGAGAGCATCATCCTGGTGTGTCAGGAAGTGATCCTGTAACTAGGACCTGTCCAACACTCAGGCACGAGCCCACGTCACAGGGAGCAGAACCAGTACAGAGACGTGGAATACTCAGAAAGGTAAAACAAATATTTTATTGAGAAAACACTAGAGGACAGCAACCTTGGGCCGGAAGGACTGGGGTTTCTAGTCCCACAGGTGCTCCTTGTGATCTTGGGCAAGCCACTTAACCCTCCATAGCCCATGTTCCCTATAAAATAGTTATCTCCAAGTTATAATGCCCTGTTCAATGTAATTTCAGTTTGTTCATTGTAAACCGCACTGATGCAGAATAGCGCGGTATATAAGAGAATGTAAATAAATAAAATAAATAAAAATAAATATGCCACTGCCCCAAAACAGGCCGTGTTTCGCTGCCTTCTTCAGGGGCTTAAAGTGGACTTAAAAGCTGCTTTAATCCTTGAAAATATATATCTAATGCTACACCTTTGATTTGTTATTTTCCAACGCGTGTGAAATAGGAGCCAACTCCTATACACTATACAGCAAATTGGAAATTCATTGAGAAACCAGCGTCTGCATACTTTTCCACCATCTGCACAATGCGGCTGCCACGAAATCAAAACAGCCGCATTGTACAGATGGTGGAAAAGTATGCAGACGCTGGTTTCTCAATGAATTTCCAATTTGCTGTATAGTGTATAGGAGTTGGCTCCTATTTCACACGCGTTGGAAAATAACAAATCAAAGGTGTAGCATCAGGTGATGTAAAACCCTCTCGCACCGAGGAAGTTTCTCCAGGGCCATGTGCCCATGAGGGAAGGGTTCGGACAGCCGTTATAGTTGGTGATTCGATCATTAGGCATTTAGATAGCTGGGTGGCTGGTGGACGTGAGGATCGCCTGGTAACATGTCTGCCTGGTGCGAAGGTAGCGGATGACACACGCCACCTAGATAAGGTCTTAAATAGTGCTGGGGAGGAGTCTGCTTTCTTGGTACATGTCGGTACCAATGACATAGGAAAATGTGGTAGGGAGGTTCTGGAGGCTAAATTTAGACTTTTAGGTAGGAAGTTGAAATCCAGAACTTCCAGGGTAGCGTTCTCTGAAATGCTTCCCGTTCCACACGCAGGACCCAAAACGCAGGCAGAGCTCCGGAGTCTCAATGCGTGGATGAGACAATGGTGCAGAGATGAGGGGTTTGGATTTGTTAGGAACTGGGGAACATTCTGGGGAAAGGAGGGGCTCTTCCGAAGGGATGGGCTTCACCTTAACCGGGATGGAACCAGGCTGCTGGCATTAACCTTTAAAAAGGAGATAGAGCAGCTTTTAAACTAGATAATAAGGTAAAGCCGATAGTCACCCAAGAGCACATGGTTCGGAAGAATGTATCCTTGAAGGATACTACCAATAGCAGAGAGGTTCCAAAAAAGAGTAAAGTAGCCCAAATGCCCCCGAATATGGAGCAGACAGAGCTTAAAGATCCCAAATTACCCATGTCTACCAATAGCCAGATTAATATGAATAAAATACAGTCTCTAAAATGCTTGTATGCAAATGCTAGAAGTCTAAAAAATAAGATGGGAGAGTTAGAATATATAGCACTAAATGAGAGGTTAGATATGATTGGAATATCAGAGACATGGTGGAAAGAGGACAACCAGTTGGACACTGTGATACCTGGGTACAAACTATATTGTAATGATAAAGCTGATCAAATTGGTGGAGGGGTTGCGCTCTATGTTAGAGAGGGCATTGAGTCAGAAAGGATTAAAGTTTTGCAGGAAACAAAATTTGCTGTAGAATCTCTATGGATTGAAATTCCTCGTAAAAAGGGGAAGGCGATGGCAGTGGGGCAGTGACCGCCTGGCCAGAATGAACAAATGGATGATGAAATGCTCAAATAAATCAACGAAGCAAACAAAAGTTACAGTGCAGTAATAATAATGGGTGATTTCAATTACCCCGGTATTGACTGGGTCAATGTCACGGCAGGACATGCTAGGGAGATAAAGATCCTAGATGAAATAAATGATTGCTTCTTGGAGCAGCTGGTTCATGAACCGACCAGAGGGGAAGCCATATTGGACCTAGTCCTTAGTGGAACACCAGATCTGGTGCAAGAGATAAGGGTGTTAGGGCCACTTGGCAATAATGATCATAGCATGATCGCGTTTGATTTAATTAGTGGAGGAGGGATAGTAAGGAAATCCACAGTACTACCTTTTAACTTTCGAAAGGCAGACTATGATAAAATGAAGAAAATAGTTAATAAAAAACTAAAAGGAGCAGTTGCAAAGGTTAAAGACTTACAACAAGCTTGGGTGTTGTTGAAAACTACTATCTTGGAAGCCCAGACCAACTGTATTCCACGCTTTAAGAAAAGTGGAAGGAAGTCCAAAAAACTGCCAGCATGGTTTAAAGGTGAGGTCAGAGAGGCTGTTGTTGCCAAAAAAGCATCTTTCAGGAAATGGAAAAAGAGCCAAACGATGAAACCTGGAAACAGCACAAACACTGGCAAGTCAAATGCAAGGCATTGATAAGGCAGGCAAAGGGAGAATTTGAGAAGAAGCTTGCTGCAGAAGCAAAAACACGAAATAAAGACATTTTCAAGTACATTCGTAGCAAAAAACCTGTGAGAGAGTCAGTTGGTCCATTACATGATAGAGGGGTTAAAAGAGCACTAAGAGCACTAAGAGAGACTGAATGAATTCTTTGCTTTGGTCTTTACTGAGGAAGATGTAGGGATGTTACCTATGACTGAAGTGGTATTTAAAGGTGCGGAAGAATTGAAGGAAATATCGATATATTGGGAAGATGTATTACAACTATTACAACTATTAGATAAGCTGAAGAGTAGCAAATCACCTGGGCCGGATGGTATACATTCAAGGGTGTTGAAAGAACTGAAATATCAGAATGCAGACCTGCTATTAGTAATCTCTAATACCTGAAGATTGGAGGATTGCCAATGTAATGCCAATTTTTAAAAAGGGTTTCAGGGGTAATCCGGGAAACTACAGACCGGTGAGCCTGACGTCAGTACCGGGAAAAATGGTAGAAACCATCATAAAGAACAAAATTACTCAGCATGTAGATAGTCATGGCCTAATGGGAGAGAGCCAACATGGCTTTAGACAAGGAAGATCTTGTCTTACTAATCTGTTATGTTTTTTTGAAGGTGTGAATAAACAGGTCGACAAAGGTGAGTCGGTTGATATAGTGTATCTTGACTTTCAGAAAGCCTTTGACAAGGTCCTCATCAGAGACTTTTGGCAAAACTAAAGAGTCATGGGATAGGAGGCAGTGCACTATTGTGGATCAGAAACTGGTTAAAAGATGGAAAGCAGAGGGTAGGGCTAAATGGCCAATTCTCCCAATGGAGAAAGGTGAATAGTGGTGTACCCCAGGGATCTGTGCTGGGTCCGCTGCTTTTTGACATATTCATAAATGACCTGGAAAAGGGAATAAGAGTGAGGTTATCAAATTTGCAGATGACACAAAACTATTTAAAGTTGTTAAAACCCAAGAGGATTGTGGAAAATTGCAAGAGGATCTTGATAAATTGGAAGACTGTGCATCAAAATGGCAGATGAAATTTAATGTGGACAAGTGCAAAGTTATGCACCTAGGGAAGAACAACCCAAACTATGGTTACACGATGCAAGGTTCCACATTAGGAACCACCACCCAGGAAAAAAGATTTAGGCGTCATTATGGATAACATTTTAAAACCCTTGGCCCAGTGTGCAGTGGTGGCCAAGAGAGCAAATAGAATGCTAGGTATCATAAGGAAAGGAATGGAAAATAAAACAAAGGATATTATAATGCCTCTATATCATTCCATGGTGAGACCGCACCTTGAATATTGTATGCAATTCTGGTCACCGTATCTTAAAAAGGATATAGCGTTATTAGAAAAGGTTCAGAGAAGAGCCACCAAAATGGTAAAGGGGATGGAAGGATACTCCTATGAAGAAAGGCTAAAAAGGTTAGGGCTCTTTAACCTAGAAAAGAGACGACTTAGGGGAGATATGATAGAAGTCTATAAATTAATGAATGGAGTTGAACGAGTAAACGTAGATCGATTGTTTATGTTATCGGTATATAGAAAGACTAGGGGACATGCAATGAAGCTACAAGGTAAACTATTTATGACTAATAAACTCCCTATGATTTGTTTCGCCACATAGTAGGATGAAATGCATTAATCTGAGATCTTTTCTCCCATTTAAGAGACTTAGGGGTATGTTTACTAAACTGCGGTAACGTTCCCCGCATTAGGTTCCCTGGATGCTCACATAAGGGAATGGGCAGTGCATCATTATCACAAGCCGTGTCAGTTAATGCACTTTTATTTATTTATTTTATTTACATTCTCTTATAAACTGTGCTATTCTGCATCAGTGCGGTTTACATTGAACAAACTGAAATTAAATTAAACAGGGCATTA
Organism: Ichthyophis bannanicus; assembly: GCA_033557465.1. Lineage (NCBI taxonomy): Eukaryota > Metazoa > Chordata > Amphibia > Gymnophiona > Ichthyophiidae > Ichthyophis > Ichthyophis bannanicus. Next base: position 16,523,034 of record CM066043.1, read on the forward strand.
TAACTTGGAGATAACTATTTTACAGGGAACATGGGCTATGGAGGGTTAAGTGGCTTGCCCAAGACCACAAGGAGCACCTGTGGGACTAGAAACCCCAGTCCTTCTGACCCAAGGTTGCTGTCCTCTAGTGAGATTTGAACCCCTGACCTTCCGGCCTGAAATACCTTGCCCCTTGTCATGGGATAGGAGGCAGTGTACTATTGTGGATCAGAACCTGGTTAAAAGATGGAAAGCAGAGGGTAGGGCTAAATGGCCAATTTTCCCAATGGAGAAAGGTGAATAGTGGTGTACCCTAGGGATCTGTGCTGGGTGCGCTGCTTTTTGACATATTAATAAATGACCTGGAAAGGGGAATAGCGAATGAGGTTATCAAATTTGCAGATGACACAAAGCTATTTAAAGTTGTTAAAACCCAAGAGAATTGTGGAAAATTGCAAGAGGATCTTGATAAATTGGAAGACGGGGCATCAAAATGGCAGATGATATTTAATGTGGACAAGTGCAAAGTTATGCATCTAGGGAAGAACAACCCAAAGTATGGTTACACGATGCAGGGTTCCACATTAGGAACCACCACCCAGGAAAAAGATTTAGGTGTCATTGTGGAAAACGTGTTAAAACCATCGGCCCCGTGTGCAGCGATGGTCAAGAGAGCAAATAGAATGCTAGGTATCAATGCCGGAAGCTCGGCAGTTCAAATCCCATTAGAGGACAGCAACCTTGGGCCAGAAGGACTGGGGTTTCTAGTCCCACAGGTACTCCTTGTGGTCTTGGGCAAGCCACTTAACCCTCCATAGCCCATGTTCCCTGTAAAATAGTTATGTCCAAGTTATAATGCCCTGTTCATTGTAATTTCAGTTTGTTCAATGTAAACCGCACTGATGCAGAATAGCGCGGTATATAAGAGAATGTAAATAAATAAATGAATAAATAAGGAAAGGAATGTAAAAATAAAACAAAAGATATTATAATGCCTCTATATCATTCCATGGTGAGACCGCACCTTAAAAATTGTGTGCAATTCTGGTCGCCGTATTTTTAAAAAGATATAGCGTTATTAGAAAAGGTTCAGAGAAGAGCCACCAAAATGGTAAAGGGGATCGAAGGATACTCCTATGAAGAAAGGCTAAAAAGGTTAGGGCTCTTTAACCTGGAAAAGAGACGGCTGAGGGGAGATATGATAGAAGTCTATAAATTAATGAACAGAGTGGAACGGGTAAATGTAGATCGATTGTTTACATTATCAGAATATAGAAAAACTAGGGGACATGCAATGAAGCTACAGGGTAAACTATTTAAGACTAATAAAAGAACATATTTTTTCACTCAACGTGTAATCAAACTCTGGAATTTGTTACCGGAGGATGTAGTAAAGGCTGTTATTGTAGCTGGGTTTAAAAAAGGTTTGGACAAGTTCCTGGAGGAAAGGTCCATAAACCATTATTAAGAAGGAACCCAGGATATCAATGCTCGACCCAGTACAAGCATTAACTGCTAGGTACGTATGACCTAGATTGGCCACTGTTGGAAAACAGGATACTGGGCTTCATGGACCTTGGTCTGACTGTGATAAGGAAGCTTATGATAGTTCAGGAAGGAGCTATAATAGAGGTGAAGTGACTCTGAACAAGCAACCTGTCTGTTCTGGTAGAAATAATAAAACATAATGTTTCCATAAAAGACTACCATTCCCAGAATGCACCAGGTTTCCAACAGCCATTAGAAGAGCTGAAGTGGGGAAACGTGTGTTCAATCAGGAGGGCTATGAGGTAATCCCCAAGCACTCATCTCCAAGGGCAGGGCTGGATTCAGCACAGCTGTGCTGTGCTAGGGTGGAACATTCATCTAAGCAGGATAAAAGAAAAGCTTATTCTACAGAGAATCATCTTGAGCAGAGGCATCTTGATCATCAGAAGCATCATCTTGATCATCAGAAGCACCTTGAACATCCTGACCATCATCATCAGCAGAAGCCAGAGCTGACGGCCAGAGAGAGCAAGAAACACTTTGGAAGAAAGAAGAGAAAACCATTTGGGAGGTCTAAAGGAGTCCATAGCAGTACGTATACTGGGAGGCATTCCAGAGGCAAGCATATACCATTGGACTGGGGAAAGCCAGAGGAGTGGGTTTGCAGAGCCAGGAATCCCCGGACGGCACCTGTGAGGGAGACGGCTGCACTTGGAAGGGACCCTAAGACCAGTGCAAGAAGGTATGTGAAGAGAGATCCAGTGTCCAGGGATCTTGATTGGAAGGCTGGACATAAGAACTGGACTACATACTGGCCAGGCTATTTAGAGAGGAAATCTAACAGCAATGGGAGCTCAGGTATGAACACTGATCTATGCCCTAGCTCTTCACTGGGAAGACGGCAGGGAAACAAGTATTGTCCTGAGAGTGTTCCATTGAGAAATTCCTCTGTGCCAATCCATGATATTGAACCCATGATAGTTGAAGAAGGGGAAGATGTTATAAATTGGGATTTTGAATACATGGATTGCTCTCTGTCTAAACTTCTGTGGTAAAATGCTGTCACAAAATACAACAACCATCACAAAGAAATATAAACTTGTTCTTTAATCTACTCAGAAAGGCTTCTGAGTAGGATTTGAGCCACGTAATAGAAAGTAAACCAGCCAAGAGGGTTTCAGCTGGTAATGGTTAGCAATTGAGCCTTGCCTAATTGCCTGTGAGCTCTGGAGTGTGTGTGAAGATACAAGAGGTTATCCCTGGAAAAGAACAGTTTTTTTTCCTACTTTGTGGGTTTTTGTTTGTTCTTTGAAGCACTGCTAAGGAGATATTAGCAGGAGTCTACAGAAAAGACCTTTCTGTTCCCATCAAGGTCTTTTTGCTTTGATTTGATTGCTTAACAAGTTCAGCTGTTGTTTTTCCTTATTTGTTGTTCTAAGTATAATACTGAAAGCAAGTATTCCTTTTTATGTGCTACCAAGTATATCTGTGTTGGGAGAAATAACCCCATAAATAAAATATCTTCTTTGCTTTACATTCGAGCAAGCACAACTAATTTATTGTGAACGGCTGAGTCTGGTATGAATGGACTACATTTCCCACAATCCTTTGCAAGTCATATTAATATTTGCCTTTGCCAAGACTGTGGACATTCTCACCCAGCGCCCCCGTTTACACTGACCCAGTATGGCATATCTTATGTTCTTATGTTCTTACCTTGCACAAAGCCACATTGGTCCATAGGTATCAGTGCATTCAGGACTTTACCCAATTGATTTGCTAGTACTTTCGCATATATTTTGTAATCAGCGTTTAGTAATGATATGGGCCTGTAATTTTCTACTCTCTGTGGGTCTCATCCCGGTTTCGGGTGAATAACAATAGTTGCTTCTGCTAGGGCTCCTACTTCTGGATCCTCATTATACAATCCACTATAATAGACCTGTAACATAGGTGCTATCTTCACTTGGCATTTATGATAAAATTCTAGTGGAATACCATCAGGTCCTGACGCCTTCCCTCTGGCCATCTGTCTAATTGCCTTTTGTATCTCTGTCACTGAGTTATCTTGCTCCAGCATCTGCTTTTGGGTTTTCGATAATTTAGGCTCGGTTATAGCAGAAACAAATTCTCCAAAAGCTTTGTCGCTACAGACAACTTCGGTATCATATTTATTTATTTATTTAGCTGTATTTATATCCCGCTTTTCACCGGGTCAAAGCAGTCAATTGGGAGATACATTTAACACGAGGGGATATGACACACATACTCTAATACTTACAGGGAACATGGGCAATGGAGGGTTAAGTGGCTTGCCCAAGACCACAAGGAGTGCCTATAGGACTAGAAATCCCAGTCCCTCCGGCCTGAGATTGCTGTCCCCAGGTGGGACTTGTACCCCCGGCCCTCCGGCTTGAAGTACCTTGTCCTAACCACTAGGCCACTCCTCCCACTAGGCCACTCCTCCCATATAATTTTTCATATAACTCTTTGCAACATCGCAATATTTGTTCATCTTGCACGAGAAGATCTCCTTTCGCACTCTGAAGCCCTGTTATACGGGTCAAATTCTTCTTTGCCTTAAGCAGCTTAGCTAGAAGTGATCCAGCTCGATTATTCTCGTGATAGTACGTGCTTTGCTGCACCCGAACTTTGGATTGTGCCTTCATATTAAGAATGCTTTTATATCGAAATCTTCATCTTTGAAGTCTTAGCAATATCATTGGATCGGTTTTCTTTGCCAGCAAGCGTTCCCCCATTTTTATTTGTGCCTCTAGTTCCTCCTGTTCTTTTTTCCTAGCCTTTTTCCTTTTAATTGAGAATGTTGTTATGTGTGCACGGAGGGTTGCTTTAAAACCTTCCCACCATCCCCATATCGGCGTATCTGAAGGTTCATTGAAATTAAGATATGTCTCAATTTCATTATTTATGTAGGCCACAAAAGAGTCATCCAAATAATAAGGACTTATGAAATGTCCACTGTGGGGACACCTGGTGCGGTTTTCCAATATCTAAAGTTAGGGAGACCGCTGCATGATCTGATACTGTTCCTGCGTGTATTTCTGACGATATCAACTGCTTAATTAGTCCGTTTGTCACCAGAAAGAAATCAATTCTAGTCTGGGTATCATGTGGTAGGGAATAGAACGTGAACTCCTTATCCGTAGGATGAAGGAGACACCATGGATCAGTTAAACTTAGTTCTTCTATCATACCCTTCAACACTGCATGTGATTTAGTTTTGGCTATTGACTTATATGGCGTCCGATCTGTGAGAGGATCTAGTATTAGATTAAAGTCCCAACCGAGTATTATTTTTGTAGCTACAACTTCATTTAGTTCCATAGCTATGTTTCTGTAGAAGCTGGGATCATCCAGGTTCGGTGCATATATATTCATCAATGTGTAAGGACTCTGATCTATTTGCAGTGTCACTCTAGCCCACCTACCATAGGGGTCTACGTTATTTACTTATTTATTTAGACAGACAGACAGATTTGTATGCCACCTTATCCTTCAATCAAGGTGGTCATGTCACATCACAGTTGGAGGGTTAAATTTAACATTAGGGTACGTGTAAACATTTAGACAGTACAGTTACTTATCAGCATACGAGGGGGTACCCAAAAAAAACAGGAATTGTTTTTTAAAAGCTATTTATTTCAAATTCTTTACAAAACAACCTTATCCCCTTCAAAATACTCTCCATTACAACTGATACATTTGTCCCACCGGTGCTTCCACTGTTCGAAACATTTTTTGTAGTCATCTTTAGAAATGGCTGACAGCTCCTCCCTCTTTTTTTTCTTGACTTCTTCAATGTTGTCAAATCGGTGTCCTTTCATGCCCCTTTTCATGCGTGGAAATAAGAAAAAGTCACACGGAGCCAGGTCAGGCGAGTAAGGTGCGTGGGGCAGCGGAACCATGCCATTTTTAGCCAAAAACTGTCTAACAGAGATGGCTGTGTGTGCAGGTACGTTGTCGTGGTGGAAGAACCAGTCTCCTGTCTGCCACAAATCGGGTCTTTTTTGGCGAACACTGTTGCGCAATCTTCTTAAAACTTCCAAATAAAAGGTTTGATTGACGGTCTGACCTGGGGGAACAAACTCTGAATGAACTACCCCCTTGGATTCAAAAAAGGAAATCAGCATTGTTTTGATGTTTGATTTGACTTGACGACATTTTTTTGGACGGGGTGACGATGACGTCTTCCATTGACTTGACTGTTGCTTTGTTTCTGGGTCGTAACCATAGCACCATGACTCATCACCTGTAATGACCTTTGACAGAAAATCTGGATCAGTTTCAAGCTGTTTCAAAACACGACATGTTTCAACTCGATGTTCCTTTTGGCAGCAACCCTTTTCATTCCCAAATCTTCCGTTAAAATTCGCTGAACCGAGCTCCAAGATAACCCACTAATCTCTGACAGTTGATCAATTGTCTGTCGACAGTCTGTGAGCACAAGCTCTTTAATTTTTTCAATATTTTAATCGATTCGGGCAGTTGATGGACACCCAGAACGAGGTTTGTCATCAATCGACATGTCGCCATTTTTAAACCGAGCAAACCACTGGTACACTTGAACTTTTCCCATAGCGTCATCTTGATAAGCTGTTTTCAACATTAAAACAGTTTCAGCAGCATTTTTACCGAGTAGAAAACAACATTTCGCAGCTGCACGTTGTTCACTTAAACTTGTCATCATAAAAAAAGAAACAAGAACAAAACAGCGCTAGCAAAAACAATCACTGCAGATGAACAGAACAAGCCAGGTCGACAACACAGGCGGCACTGAACTGACAATGAGTTGCACTATACACGCCTAGCGGCAGAAGTGCGTACTACACAAGCTCCGCCCACGGCAATGTTATTCCTGTTTTTTTTGGGTACCCCCTCGTATAGACAGTACAATATAAGGTAACATTTAACATGAGACTATTTTAATTGTGGGCACAAGTACTTTCCGCACTAATGTCAACAGTCCTCCTTTCTTTTTTGTAGCTGGAGCTGCCGCAACTACCTGGTAAAATTTCTATGTCACGTTCTGTGACTCTTTCTCTGTTAAATGTGTTTCCTGTAAATATACTATGTCAGCTTTCTTTTGCTGACAGTATGACAAAATGTTCTTACGTTTAATTGGCTTTGTGACACCTTTTACATTTAGGTTGAGTAAAAGCAAGTTATTAGCCATTTTTATTTACCTGCATACTTCTGCATGCGATGGGTCTACCTTCCTTGTCTATCTCTATCTTTAATATTAGAAGCGCTCCGTTGGATTGGATTGCCCAGCATGAACATTTCAATTGCACAAACATACACTTCATGGTGAGTACCATCCTCTCTTGGCAAAACAAAACCTTCTTATTCTATCGTTGCCACCATTTATATCTTATATATAGCCCCGCGTCTGAACATTTTAATTAAAGCAATCCATTTCTGACTCCCTTATGGAACAAACATTAACAATTTCAATGTTGCATTTTCAATTTGCTTATGAACTTAAAATTATGACATCTCTAATCCAAAGCTCGACTCTCCATTGAACAGAAAATTACATCCTTTCTCTTGTACATATTTATTATATGTTATATATATTTCTTCTAGGTGGAACTTTCCTGCTCTAGCACACTTTCTCCACATCATATTCAACTCCTGATCTTATCAACCCTCTCCTCATACCATAGTTATATTCAAGTCTCCATACCGCTTCTTTCTTGCAGAAAGGCTTTCAGCGCCATAGCGTCTACAAAGTTTTTTGTTGTATTTTTCAGTGTTACCCGCATGGTTCCTGGGTAATACAGGCCATATTTTGCTTGCAGACTTTTGTAGCATCGGTCTACAGACCAAATGTTCTCTCCTGCGATCCATGGTTTGCTTGCTCAGATCGGGAAAAAAGGCAATTTTTTGTCCCTGTATTTGCAGCGACATATTTTTTCTGGCCGCTTGCAGGATTTGTAGCACTTGCGTATATCGAAGCACTTTCATTATGGGTATCTAACATTATCTGCTTTGTGCGTGGGAACTCGATGTGCACGTTTCAACTCAAATGTCTTCGCAAAGGTAACTTGCAAAAGCTCTGGTATAATCTTTTCTAGATACTCAATCGGGTCTGTACCTTCGGCCCCTTCTGGGACTCCCACCAATTTAATATTATTTCATCGTGCCCAATTATTCTGCTCTTCTATTTGGCTCTCAGTCTTTTTAACACGCTTTGTAAGTGAGCCCATCTGACCAAGCATGGTTTCATGTTTTTGTATTTGCGCTTCAGCTACATTTAAACGCACACTTATATCTTGCATTTTCTCCTTAACCTCATTTAAGTCTTCCTGTATAATCACCAGAGAAGTCGTATTTGCTGCTATCATTTCCTTCACATTCTTCAATTCAGTCAATATTTCCCGGAGGCCTTCCACCGTTGCTTCTTTTTCCGTTGCGGCCATTTTCTGTGGAGAACCTGCTTCTTGCTTTGAACGTTTCGGAGCCGACCCGGTTCCCTGCTAAAAATCCAGCCGTGTTGGCTTCAGTGTCGACGTCCTCTGTTGTTCTTCTTCCGCTTCACTAACGAGCAATTTAATTTTGAGGATTTTATTACCGGAGTAAGTTCAGGAGTCTTCATTGGCAACGGGAGCAGCAACTTATGCGTCCATTCAGCACCGCGGATGGCTCCGCCCCCTGCAGGGCTGATTCTAATGTCGGCCCTGTACATCCAGGGCCAGCTACATGTGCGGGGAAGTTATTCCATCTCCGAGGTGGAATAACTTCCCTGGACATTTTTTTGGGGACTGCTGGGGTGTGGATGGGGCAGGGGGCCAGATCGTGGGTCAGGCTGCAGGGAATAAATACTTTAATTCGGTGGTCGGCATCATGGCCATGGTGCCGCGGCTCCATTTAAAAGTCCTCACTGAGTTAGTCGGGCAGATCATGTAAATGCAGGCCGGACTGAATCGGAGTCTCAGCCTGCACGTACAAGACTGATCACGATTCTGATCCCGCAGGGCTAGACGTGCCCCGCAGGATCAGAATCGCGATCCCCTCTGTACGTCCAGTTCAGATCGGACGTACAGAGGGGATCGACATCCAGAATGGAATCAGACTTTATGCATTTTATAAACCATGCAGGTAATTATTGTGGCACCAAAAAGTTTTAAATAAATAACTAAATCATTTTCAGGCACACATTTAATGCAAGTAAAAACTAAAATATCTGTGCAATTGATTGTGCGTTTGTTAATTTGTAGGTATATACAGTGTGGTGGAGAAGGGACTGGTAGTAAAGAAGGAGCAAACAAGAGAGTTCCAGCCCCTAGTGCTGACCCACATAAGGAAGACAGAGGAAGGCGGAGAGTATATAGACAAATAGGTGCAGGTTCCCTTAAGGGCTGTGGGCATGGTAATCCTGCTGAGCTTGACTAGGAAAATGGGGCCAGGGAAACCAAACACCTCGGCAAGGAACCTCTGCCCCGGGTGATGGAGGGGTGGGGTATGCCACTAGGGGTGTGTCCTCCAACTCTCCCAGAAGCATGGCTAACAGAAGAGCCGGTAAGTAGTGTAGAAGACTGAGCTGGGACTTGTCTCACCACCAGCTGAGGAGGAGGACTTAATGGACATGGAATAATCAGAGCCTGAACCCCTCAAGACTGTTATAGCCTGGAACAGGTACGTACTCTGTTTTGGGACAAGAATCCAAAGCCACAGGGAGTCTGGAAGCCATGAGGGAGTGGAATTGCTATAACCAGAGCACCCCTTGCACAACTTTACATTTTTAGGTATCTAAACAAACAAGTATATGTTTATGAATGCACACCCCTAGTGTGTACAGTGGGTTATATATGTATGTGTGTATGTATAGGAAGGGGGTTAGATATGTATGGCAAAGGGGTGTGTGTGTGTCAAGTGAGTGGGTGACATGGGGATATGTATTATATGTGTGAGTGTATAGGATTGTGGAGGCAGGTGGGAGTTTGTGGCTGGGGATCATGTAAGATGTGTGTAAGTATGTATGTGTGGTTAGTGTGTAACAGGGAGGAGGTGGGGTGTATGAAGAGTGTTGTTGTTTTGGGGGAATATGTGGAAGTTAGGGAGTTTCAGTGTGTGGAGGGGAAGGTGTATGTGTGGGAAGTTGAAAGTTATGTGTATAGGGTAAGGGGCATGGGGATGTGAAAGTGTTAGGATGGTATGGTACATGTGTGGGGGTATATGCATGGGGGCATTGGTTGTATCTTTATCTTTATTTTTGTTCCAGAACTTAATATACTGCACCTTCGTAGAGATCAGGGCGGTTAACAAAGTGAAAATAGTAACTGCCGGCAGAAAGAAAAGGGACTCCATGAATAGACAGGAGAGGAGAGGACACTCGTACAAGGAGGGGAGAAAAGGGGAAGAAAAAGGAGAGGAGGGGAGGAAGAGTGAGGGAGAGAAATCAGGAGCTTGGAGAGGGGAGGTCAAAGGTGGATTGCAAGAGGTGGGTTTTGAGTAATCATTTGAATTTCTGAAATGAAATGGGGGAACATTGTGGGGTGTTTTGTGCATGGGAGGTGAGCTTTGAAGGTACTATTGACGCCATCCTTCAATAGTTGCTTCAGTTCTTTATCCCTGCCTCTCTTTGCCTGTGTTGCTATGGGGAGGGTAGAGGAGGGACATTTGGAACAGAGCAAGTGGAGAGAATTTCACACTTCCTATAGTTCTCCATATAAAACACAGGATTTTTTAGAGGCTGGGTTCTCTGAAAATATGAATCTGCTTTCTCTGTTTTTTAAAGTCATCCAAAATATTCAAATTTTCCCTATATGATAAACGGTGAATTTCTGCCATCTTTGTTTTGTATAATTCTTTTCAAACTCCATTTGTTGGACTGCTTAGAAAGGTCTTGGCACATTTCTGGAAGACAGGCTCATTAATAATTAGACAGGGAAACCTGACTTATGGCAGTAACAAAGAATATAGAGGTGATATGACTGAGATGTTTAAATACCTCCGTGGCATAAATGTTCAGGGAGAGAGCCTCTTTCAGTTTAAAGCAAGTTCTGCTACGAGGGGACATGGGATGAGGGTGAAGGGAGATAGATTCAGGAGTGATATGCGGAAATATTTCTTTATGGAAAGAGTAGTGGATCCGTGGAATAGTCTCACAGTGGAGGTGGTAGAGATGAGGACAGTGTCTGAATTCAAAAAATCATGGGACAAACACAGAGGATCTCTAAAGGTAAAAAGGGGACTGTTGTAGTTGTTATGGAAGGACAGACTAGATAGGCCATGTGGTCTCTTTATGTCGTCATTTTTCTATGTTTCTATGTTTCTATTGAAAGGCATTTACATGATTTACAGACCTGTAAGCCATATAAATGCTGCCTAGTGGGATAGTCAGTGGCACTAAGACGGTTAATTAATTAATTTTATTTATTTATTTATTTATTTACATTCTCTTATATACCGCACTATTCGGCATCAGCGCGGTTCACATAGAACAAAAAGTCTCAGTACAATAACATGCATGAGTTTACAGATAACAAGGGAAGGAACTTGGATAACAGGGGAAACTATTTACAGTCTATTTACAGATATAATACTACAGCATGGCTACAAGTTATTAGGAACAGGTGCTAATAATATGCCGCTGAATATCTGTGGGTTCCACTGCTACACTCTCCAATGCCAACTGTGTAGCACTGGGGCATGTCACGGGTGTTCCAGGGTAGAGTAGAGGTGGCATCCATTGGTAACTGTGTAACACTGGGGCATGTCACGGGCGTTCCAGGGTAGAGTGGAGGTGGCATCCATTGGTAACTGTGTAGCACTGGGGCATGTCACGGGCGTTCCAGGGTAGAGTGGAGTTGGCATCCATTGGTAACTGTGTAGCACTGGGGCATGTCACGGGCGTTCCAGGGTAGAGTGGAGGTGGCATCCATTGGTAACTGTGTAGCACTGGGGCATGTCACGGGCGTTCCAGGGTAGAGTGGAGTTGGCATCCATTGGTAACTGGGCAGCACTGGGGCATGTCACGGGCGTTCCAGGGTAGAGTGGAGTTGGCATCCATTGGTAACTGGGCAGCGGCAATATTGAACACTGCCTGGTTAGCGACTTGAGGGTAAAGATAGACATGGGGAAAGCTGACAGGGTTTCAGTATCGCCGCTGCCTGGTTAGCGACCTGCGGGTAAAGATAGACATGGGGAGAGCTGAGAGGGTTTCAGTATCGCCGCTGCCTGGTTAGCGACCTGCGGGTAAAGATAGACATGGGGAAAGCTGGCAGGGTTTCAGTATTGCCGCTGCCTGGTTAGCGACCTGCGGGTAAAGATAGACATGGGGAAAGCTGACAGGGTTTCAGTATCACCGCTGCCTGGTTAGCGACCTGTGGGTAAAGATAGACATGGGGAAAGCTGACGGTGTTTCAGTATCTCCGCTGCCTGGTTAGCGACCTGCGGGTAAAGATAGACATGGGGAAAGCTGACAGGGTTTCAGTATTGCCGCTGCCTGGTTAGCGACCTGCGGGTAAAGATAGACATGGGGAGAGCTGACGGTGTTTCAGTATTGCCGCTGCCTGGTTAGCGACCTGTGGGTAAAGATAGACATGGGGAGAGCTGACGGTGTTTCAGTATTGCCGCTGCCTGGTTAGTGACCTGCGGGTAAAGATAGACATGGGGAAAGCTGACAGGGTTTCAGTATTGCCGCTGCCTGGTTAGCGACCTGCGGGTAAAGATAGACATGGGGAGAGCTGACTGTGTTTCAGTATTGCCGCTGCCTGGTTAGCGACCTGCGGGTAAAGATAGACATGGGGAGAGCTGATGGTGTTTCAGTATTGCCGCTGCCTGGTTAGCGACCTGCGGGTAAAGATAGACATGGGGAAAGCTGACGGTGTTTCAGTATTGCCACTGCCTGGTTAGCGACCTGTGGGTAAAGATAGACATGGGGAGAGCTGACGGTGTTTTAATATTGCCGCTGCCTGGTTAGCGACCTGCGGGTAAAGATAGACATGGGGAGAGCTGACGGTGTTTCAGTATTGCCGCTGCCTGGTTAGCGACCTGCAGGTAAAGATAGATAGGGAGAGCTGACGGTGTTTCAGTATTGCCGCTGCCTGGTTAGCGACCTGCGGGTAAAGATAGACATGGGGAGAGCTGACGGTGTTTCAGTATTGCCGCTGCCTGGTTAGCGACCTGCGGGTAAAGATAGACATGGGGAAAGCTGACAGGGTTTCAGTATTGCCGCTGCCTGGTTAGCGACCTGCGGGTAAAGATAGACATGGGGAGAGCTGACGGTGTTTCAGTATTGCCGCTGCCTGGTTAGCGACCTGCGGGTAAAGATAGACATGGGGAAAGCTGACGGTGTTTCAGTATTGCCGCTGCCTGGTTAGCGACCTGCGGGTAAAGATAGACATGGGGAAAGCTGACAGGGTTTCAGTATTGCCGCTGCCTGGTTAGCTTGCGTGCCATGTGGCACTATAGAGTAGACCCGGATATCCACTGCTGCTGGCAGGATATGACCCCGGCATTGAATATCTGGGGCTAAGTGAAGCGGCAGCCGTCGGTGCTGAATATCAGACCCATAATTCCTGTTTAGCATCTAGTGAGTGATTCCAAGAGGCCTGCAATGGGATGCTGAGCTCCATGGACTTTGGCCTGGCCATGCATGCTATTTGCATCTGCAACATAAATATTTAAAAAAATATATAATTGACCAATATTTACGTCAGCTTAAATGTCTACCCAAGATACTATAAGTGTATTGCAATTGCTTATTGTGTCAAAGGACTAAAATTATGATCATCTTTGCTCTTCAGGGATCAGGTCCCAAAGTCATTTAACGGTGTATTTAAACAATAAAGGGCTGCTTAAATCAAACACTGGAATAAAACCGAGCAAGAAAAGCATTTTTTTTCACTGTTCAGGTAGGATGTAGAAGACAGACTACATAGCCTGTGATATATTTAAGTTATTTGAGTAAACATTGAATAAGAGAGTGAGGTGGGTTGTGAAATACATATTTTTATATGTTTTGTGCACTACAGCAAATTAGTATTTAGCTTATAGGAAGATTTAAATTTGTGTGAACTAAATATAGAAAGGTGAGCCTGTCCTGTGGTTCTCATTTTATATATAAGCAAATCATTTTATTTTTATTTTATTTATTTAACATTTCTTATATACCACTTTCATGATATCAAGGCGGTTTACATTGAACAAACTGAAATTACATTGAACAGGGCATTATAACTTGGAGATAACTATTGTACAGGGAACATGGGCAATTTTTGATATACATGTTGTGTATATCTAAAATATATATAATGAGCAGGTGCTGAAATACAAATTCATACCAAAACAAGTTAAATTCCCATCCTAGATTAAGCAATTTGTCTTCAAGGTGCTACATTGTAGATTCATTGCATGTCTACTGGTCTTTCTACTTTTTGAAGGAGTAAACAAAGGATCTACATTTACCCATACCACTTCACTTATTATTTTGTAGATCTCTATCATATCTCCTCTCAGCCCTAATTTAAGTCTTTCCTTGTAGGGGTATTCTTCCATCCCCTTTATCATTTTGGTCACTCTTCTCTGTACCTTTTCTAATTCCGCTATATCTTTTTTAAAGTATGGTGATCAGAACTGCACACAATCTTCAAGGTGCAGTTATACCTTAGATCGATACAGAGTTGTTATAATATCCTTGGTTTTATTCTCTAATCATGAGTTAAATGTGAACCACTTTGATAAAATTGAAAGGTGGTATTGAAAAAAAAAGTTAAATAAATAAATAAACAAACATAGATTGTGAGCCCTTTGGGGACAAGGGAAAAAAATATATACAGTACCTGAATGTACACTGCTTTGACTGGTAGAAAAGTGGTATATACCCTTAGTTAAATAAATAAATAAATTATTATTAAAGTTGACCAGGGAAATCCACTTCTTACCCCTGGGACAAGCAGCTTGGAATCTGTATACCTTTTGGGAACCTGAGAAGTAGTTATGACCTGAATTGGATACTGTTGGAAATAGCATACTGGGCTGGATGAACCCTTGGTCTGATCCAGTATGACATATTTTATGTTCTTATGTTGTTTCCTGTTTTTGTCATTTGGTTCCTTTGTCCTTGTTTTGAAGGATGCATTTTTGGCTCTCACCTGTAAAGCATGTCAGCAGTCATTTAGCCTTCCTTTCACCTTTCTTAAAGTGTGGAATATATCTGCTCTGGGTTTTCAAAATAGTATTTTTAAACAATGCCCATTCTTGATGTAAATCGTTAACTTTTGCAGCTGATCCTTTTACTTTTTTCTTAAGCATTTTCCTCATTTTACCAGTCTCCCTTTTGAAATTTAAATACTAGCACAGTGGCTTACCCTGCTGTCTTCCCTCTATTAAATCAAATGTGATCCTGTTATGATCACTATTGCCTAGTGGCCCCAACGCCTATATCTCTTGCACCAGATCCTGCATTCCACTAAGGACTAGTTCTAAAATAGCTTCTCCTTGTGTCAGTTAATGAACCTACTGTTCCATGAAGCAGTCATTTATTTCATCTAGAAACTTTACCTCCCTAGAATGTTTTGATGTGACGTTGAATCAGTCAATACCATGATCATTGAAATCACCCATTATTACCATGTTTTATTTTTATGTCAGTTTCACTAGTTTCTTTTAGCATTTCTTCATCCATCTGTTCATTCCGCTCAGGCAGATGGGTAGTACGCTCCCTCCGTCATTGCCTTCTCCTTTTACATGGAATTTCTATCCATAGAGATTCTATGTTGTATTTTGTTTCCTGCAAAAGTTTTATTCTGTTTGACTCAATGATCTCTTTAACAACTATGAGATAACATACTTGCAACACTCAGTGCAAAAGACTGGATAGCCCCCATCATGTTGCTGGACTGCTGTGCGCATCTTAGGGGCTTGTTTACAAAGCCGCGGTAGCGGTTTGCGATCGTAATCGGAGCCGCGGCCCCATTGATTTCAATGGGGCCGCGGCTGCGATCGCGATCGCGAACCACTACCGCGGCTTTGTAAACAAGCCCCTTAGTTTTAATGATTTGCTTAGCTATTTAAAGTTACTAGGGGAATAGGGATGTTTGAACCAATTCAAATATACTTTGGGACTTTGTTTAATGTTTACTTCAAGTTGAATTGCAATGACCTATTTAATCTACTCCTAAGGCCTAATAGCCTGCTATTATTATATTACCACATTATTTTTTAAAGAAAATCATATATAGCACTGATTACCTTGGTCATCTTTTTGGAGAACAAAACCTCTTGCCGATAAATGTGTGTTCTCTTCTGATCTGTTTGCTTTGGTCTTTATCAAGTATGACTATGAGTTTTGATTTAGCTGAATATTTAACATTGCAAGATACATACTCATGTTACCAGAACATCATTTTTTTTGTATGATTTTTTTTAGATATATTGAACTATAACTTCTATTTCTTTAAGATACTTTCTTTGTTTTAGAAAACCTTTGACTTTGGATGAAGATGATGGCTCTTACATCCCTTTAAAGGTACACAGAAGATGTACTGCCTATAGAGCTATGATGAACAACTATAAAGAATACCATTCTTCAAACTAGCATTTAAAGGAATCGGATGTCTCTGGAGCAGCATCTATCTGTCTTTCAACTAATCATTAAGTTTGATAGATAATGTATGTTGTATAAATGGAAAGGACAAATCATAGCACAGTGACTGAGTTTGTTCTCCTCGGACTGACTAATGACCCACAGCTTCAGATAATACTCTTTGTGCTGTTCTTACTAATGTATTTCATCACCCTCCTGGGCAATGTAGGTATTATTACAGTGATCAGACTCACTCCTCATCTTCAAACCCCCATGTACTTTTTTCTCAGTCACTTGTCCTTTGTAGATCTCTGTTACTCATCAACCATCACTCCCAAGATGTTGACCCACTTTCTATCAGGTAGAAAAATTATTTCCTTTCTTGGATGTTTAATGCAGTTATATTTTTATTGTGGCCTAGGAACTACAGAGGGTTTCCTGCTAGTAGTGATGGCCTATGATCGTTACGTGGCTATATGCAAACCATTGCTGTATTCTGTTATTATGACTAAGAGGGTCTGTATTCAGTTGATAATAATTACATATAGTGGAGGGTTTCTTCATTCCCTAATACAGACTGGATGCATTTTACGATTGTCGTTTTGTGCATCTAATGTGCTTAATCATTTTGTGTGTGATTTCCCACCCCTTTTAATGCTCTCCTGCACTGACACCTCTCTTAATGAACTGGTGCTTTTTATACTTTTGGCTCTTATTGCCATTGGTGCTGTTATGGCAATCATCATTTCATACACTTACATTCTTCATGCTATCTTGAGAATCCAGTCTGCAGAAGGCAGACACAAAGCCTTCTCCACATGTGCCTCCCACTTGACCTGTGTCACATTGTACTTTGGCCCAATTGCCTTCATGTATCTTAGACCAAGCTCTGGGTATTCACATGAAGACGATAAAGTGATTACTGTGCTTTATACTGCGGTGATTCCCATGTTGAATCCCATTATATATAGTCTGAGGAATAAGAGTGTCAAACAAGCTGTAAGAAAATTGATGTATTCAGTATTATGAGAATCAGTCAAGGCCCAATTTACTCTTTAGGCAGCTATAGGCAATGGGGTAGATTCCCCCCTCCCCACTCCTCCCAATCAGGGGCGGCCCAGGGGGTGCGGAGCCATGTGGGGAGACTCATTATGGTGCCTCATTAGCATAAGGGACCTCATTTGCATATATATTTGCATAATGTTAATCTGCACTAACTTTTAGTAAACATGCCTCTTAATGAGTGTCTGGATAAAGAAAGGCTACCATATTTCTACATTACTATGCTCCAGTGCCAACCGCCAGGCACATTAGGAAGTACTATAAACACTGCCCATTTAGAATCCATAGCAAACCCTCCATATCATAACAGCACTACCAGGACTCACAAAGCACCAAACCCTACCTATCAAAAAGGTAACACTGCAAATATTAAACCAATACATCTCAGAGAATACCAATACATCTCCTACTGTGGAAAATGAACAAGCATTACTGTCAAATAGAAACTACATGAACAGAATACCTCAGCTCAGTTACACATGCAGAAACATAGAAACATATAAATATGATGACAGAAAAAGACCACATGGACTATCTAGTCTGTCCTTCCATGTCAACAACTACAACAATCCCCTTTTTACCTTTAGAGATCCTCTGTGTTTGTCCCATGCTTTTTTGAATTCAGTTACTGTCCTCATCTCTACCACCTCCACTGGGAGACTATTCCACGGATCTACTATTCTTTCAGTAAAGAAATATTTCCGCATATCACTCCTGAATCTATCTCCCTTCACCTTCATCCCATGTCCCCTCATAGCAGAACTTGCTTTCAATTGAAAGAGGCTCTCTCCCTGAACATTTATGCTACGGAGGTATTTAAACATCTCAATCATATCACCTCTATCCCGCCTTTCCTCTAAGGTGTACATATTAAGATCCTTAAGTCTGTCCTCATATGCTTTATAATGAAGACCACTAATTATTTTAGTAGCCACCCTCTGCACCGACTCCATCCTGTTCATATCCTTTTGAAGGTGCGCTCTCCAGAATTGCACACTATACTCCAAATGAGGTCGCACCAAAGACTTATACAGAGGCATTATCACCTCCTTTTTTCTGCTAGCCATTCCTCTCCGTATTTTATTATTTATTTATTTATTATGATCTTTTATATACCGCGCTATTCGGTATCAGCGCGGTTCACATGAAACAAAATCACCAGAACAACAAGCTATTCTGTGTTTACAGAGAACAGGTGTACAAACTTGGGTAACATAGGGGAACTATTTACAAATAGTATGCACCCAAGCATCCTTCTAGCTTTTGCTGTCACCTTTTCTAGCTACTTTAAGATCATCAGACACAACCACGCCTAAGTCCCGCTCTTCTTTAGTGGATAAAAGTACTTCACCCCCTATATTATATTGCTCCCTTGGATTGCTGCAGCCCAAATGCATGACCTTACATTTTTTAACATTAAATCCAAGCTGCCAAATAGACCATCACCAAACAAAGAACAATGGATCACAATTTAGAAATAGGAAGACAATAATTAAACTGGGAACCCCAAAAGCCAAACTTGGAATGTACAACAAAACTATAAATTAATTTCCTCTTGTACTAAACAAAACACAAAGATGTTAATGATGCACATTTCCAGTTAATAAATTCAAAATAAAAAAGTATTTTTCTGTATTTTGTTGTTTGTGCATTTTATTTTTAAGTTGCAATTGCTCCAATCCCTTTCTTCTGGTTTCTTTGTGTCTTCTGCTAACTCTCCACTGTCTGCTGTCCATTTGTCCCTTCTTCTCTCTTCTAGTTTTTTTTCCCATTCTCTCTCTACATCTGCTTTAACATATGATCTTTTCCCTGTTGCTCTTTCTTTCATTTCTTTCTTTCTTCCCTTTTTATCAACTCAAATTTCACCCCTCCATCCTCAATCCCCACTTACTCTCCCAATACTCGGCCAATTGTAGATTTTTCTTCCCTCCCACACAAAATCTTTCCCCTCTCCATCCTCACTCCCCCAGCCCCATCCCATTCTAGTCCTCCCCCAACATCAGCTCCCTTCTAGTTCCAGCCCCACCAGCATCCGCTGCCTTCTAGTCCCATTCTCCCATCTCCCTGCTTCAGCCCATTTCCAGTCCTAGCCCCCCCCCCCCCCCATCAGCCCATTTCCAATCCTGGACCACCATCAGTCATTTCCAGTCCTATCCTGGCTCTCCATCAACCCATTTCTAGTCCAAGCCCCCCCTCCCCACCTAGCACATTTCCAGCCCTAGCCTCCCCATCAGCCATTTCCAGTCCTATCCTATCCCCCCATCAGCCCATTTCCAGTCCTAGATCCCCAATCAGGTATTTCCTGTCCTATCCTAGCCCCCCATCTGCCAATTTCTATTCAAAGCCCCCTCCCACTCAGCCCATTTCCAGTCCAAGCCCCCACCACTCTGCCCATTTCCAGCCCTAGCTAGTTCCAGTCCCACCCCCCCCCCCCCCCCCTGAAAAGCCCTGCTGCTGTCCAACTGACTTTTAGAGCGAGCCGGAGAAGCCCCGGCTCACCTTTGACAGCCGCCAAAGTGAAGAGCGCCTTTTTTCTTCACTTCGGCAGCTGTGTTATAGTATAGGCTGCTGGCGCGCTGACTGCCGGGAAACAGGAAGTTCCCTTTTACCTCCGGCGCGACAGCAGCCTATACTATAAAACAGCTGCTGAAGTGAAGAAAAAAGGCACTCTTCACTTTGGCAGTTGTCAGAGGTGAACCGGGGCATCTCCGGCTCCCTCTCAAGCTGACCCTGCTGGTGCCGAAAAGCATGTGCGAAATGTTGTTGGCACAGGGCACCCTGAAGTGTGGGGCCCTGTGTGAACAACATTCTCGCACAATGGACGGGCTGGCCCTGCTCCCAATCGCTGCTACTTGAATCCTCTCTTTGATATCCCCTCACCCTCCCATCCCGTGCCAGCTCCAGTATCCTTAAAGTGAAACAAATGCAGGGCCTGTGTGTCTTAGTTATCTGGCAGTCTCTGCAACAACATATCTCCTCCCATGGAAACACATGCAAAAGGTGTGGTTTGCAGGGCCTGTCAGAGCATAAAGACAGTCATGGCCCACACTTGTTTCATTTCAAGGGAAGACAAATGGAGCTGCAGTGCCATGGCAACCGGATGCCATGGTGCTCCAGCTCCATTCAGGAGCCTTGACTGCGTTAGCCAGGCTAGGCCTGTATGTTCAGGCTGACTGGGATCGGGGTCCTGGCCTGCATGTATGGCCCTGGACGTGATTCTGATCCTGTGGGGGCTAAACGTGCCCTGCGGGATCAGAATCCCGTTTAACTCTGTGTGTCTGGTTCTGACCGAGTGCACAGAAGGCCGGGACGTCCAGGATGGAATCAGGCCCTATACAAATAAATCAGGCATTTAGAGACAGCTGCAAAAATAGTTATCCATGTCACTTTCTTCTCATCAGTGACTCACCCTAAATGGATATATGGTTGCTGATTGTAAGTTTAAAGTTATGTTGAAAGTTTATTTGTATAACTTTAAATGATGGCAGGACTGTTGAATATAGTTCCCATTGCTTTTATCTATGCTGTTATTGTATGTTGCTTTGATTCTTTATGAAGATGATGTGACTAATAAATCAATGGAGAGATTTCTGCAAGCTGTACAGTATAATGACACATATCCTAGAGCTACTTTTGAATATAACAAATGTTTAACTCTGTTGTCCCCTTATTTCTTGCAATATCCGATGATATCGTCATCTCTTGTAACCACACAATGTATTGTGCCAGCCAGTGCGGAAAATCAATAATAATTCTAATAATGACTTGACACAATCGGTCGGTCTAATAGGAGCTTTCTATGACCAGCCATGTCAATGTATGATTAGAATTATTATTGATTGTCCGCACTGACTGTTTTACCAAAATTCAGCTGAGTCGGGTCTTTCCTACCATCTGAATTAAACATTTGATTGGACTTTTGCTGGCTTTGTGTCTACCTCCGTTTTTGCTTTCTTTTGCTCTATAGTGTCTTTTGGAGGTTTCTTCTCTCCTGTTTGATATATTCAGTGGCAGTAACATGACTAGTGGACATGTCATGAAGTTAAAGTAGTATACTTAAAACAAATAGAAGAAAATATTTTCTCTCTCAATGTATAATTAAGCTTTGGAATTTGTTTCCAGAGGATATAGCAAAAGCAGGTAGTGTAATTGGATTTTAACCCTGGAATTACTGAGATTTTTTGCACACACTGAATACCGTTGGGGTCATAAATGACTCCATGACGAATTTTAATTGTTAACAGTGAAAAATTTAAACTAAACAGACAAAATATTATTCCGAATTAATTATTTATTATATGAAGGTTAAATGTTTTGAAATTAAATGCTTTATCATAAAATTACATGAAGAAGAGTTGCCATGAAAGCAGTACTTGCATGCACTTGATGAACACAGTAAAGTAATGCAGTCATTTGCATGAGACACAGAGAATTTCTGAATGTTCTTTGCAAACATTGTGCTTGCAGGAGGTGCAAACTATGTTGCTTTTGTTGTCTTTTTCTCTGGATCCCGACATTGCAAACAGCATAAGTGGCTCCTTTTCTTTGGGATCCCGACATTGCAAACAGCATAAGTGGCTCCTTCAATGCTGCAATTACTCTGAAGCAGCTGCTTTCCTAATTCCAAGAGGAATAGACGACGTCTGTGCCTTGACTTGGACTGCCATTCTGGATTTAGTGACATCCAGACAATGAAGGCATTCAAAGCACTGATGTCCAACATGTTGTAGAAGATAGTCACTGGCCAGCGTCTTGTCATTTGTTTTGTGGTATACGTGCGCAACATTTGATCTGCCGTATCTACTCCACCTTTACTAGAATTATAGTCCAAGATCATGTGTGGTTTTTTTGTCTGGACGTGTGTTATCTACTTCTTCTTGATCATGCAAACTGCTCAGAAGAACAACCACTTTTCCTTTCTTCGGACAATAGAAAGCCAGAGTGGCGTCATCGCGAAAGGCAAACAGTGACGTGAATACCTCTCAGCCCTTTGCTGTTACAAATTCTGGAGGTAATTCTTTTCTGTTCTTTTGAATTGTCCCCAAAAGTGTCATTTGTTTTTCTAGCAATTTCCATGACAGGGATAAACTGCAGAAGAAATTGTCAACAGTAACATTTATGCCAGATTGCGTCAATCCTTCAGTGAGTTGCAGCACAACCCTTTCACCCTGATTCTGTTCCCTGTTTTGTCTGAGTTCCCTTCCTGTATATACTTGAAGACACAGAACATATGACGTTGCACTGTCACACAACATCCATAGCTTTATGCCATATTTTCCAGGTTTGCTGGGAATATATTGTCTGAATGGAACACGGCCACGAAATGTAAGCAGTTGCTCATCCACGGTAACATTTTCACCAGGAACAAAGGTGTCACTTAGAGTTGCTTCCCAGGTATCAAAAACGTGTCTGATTGGAGCAAGCTTATCCATGCCTCGTTGTTCACGTCTGTTGGTTGCATCATTAAATCTGTGAGCACATGAAATTTGCTGAAAACGGTTACGGGCCATATTTTTGCCGAAAACAGAATGACCATCTTCAAGGTTCCACAACTGAACTATGGATTCATTTCGTGACTTGTACACGCCTGAGAGGATCAGAAGTCCAAGAAAATGTTGAAATTCTCCGTCTGTCAAATCTTTCCAGGTGTCGTCATAAATGTGTCTTCCTTGTTTGCCCGTCCACATCATGATTTCATTCAATAAGTTCTTCCTCATGTACAAGTGGAATGCTGCGAGAGGGCCATCAACATTTCGTACAGCATACCTTGTAGGACCTTGTTGTACGGGCATGACATTAGCTCTGGCATATCTTCCAGCAGCTTGCTTTATAGGTTTCCTGTTCCATGATGTGGCATCCTTAGATACATAGGCTTCAATGGCAACATTTGTGCTTATAGTTGATGACCTCTTAGCTCCTCTACGACAACAACTAAGATTCCTCACAGATGATACTGACACCGAGGACTCCTGCCTTCTTCCCCGTCCAGCACAGCCTCGACCTTTGCCTCAACCTGTAACTTGACTCTTTGCTGCAGGCGATGTTACCAGCTCAACATCATTCTCACATTCACTTGGCGACCAACTGCTGTCGCCATCTGAATCATGACTGTCATCATCAGATTTATCGCCCGAACTTGGCTGATATGCTTCTTCGCTTGCTGAATATGCTGCATCATCAGACATTTAATATCTCCATTATTACCCATCGAAAATTAGAAACTTTTGAAAATTTTGTTAAAGCTTAAAATGTTAGATTCCTGAATTTTCCCTTTCGCCATTTACTGTCACCTGAAATCTTGTTAAGGAAATATCTTTTGTTTTTTTCTAATTCCGATACAATGTCTTTTTCCAAATTATACTGCCTCGCGAGTAGAAAGATTACTGATGAATCTCTAGGTGGTTTTGATGTCTTACAGTCACATTCTGATTTTGATTTAACTCAGTTCCTGGAGGATTCACAGGATAATATAGCTACTGACAGGGCCGTACCGATTGTGACATGCGCCCTGTGTGACTTGCACATTGGGCGCATCCACCCCCCCCCCCCCCGCACCTCCATCAAGCCACTTTATGGGGAGCAGGAGAGAAGAGGCACGCACCCGATGTGCACGTCGCCGGCACGCTAAGCAGGTCTGGAGGGGCACATTTTGGCTGTCTGCCGTTGCCTGCCACCGCTGAGAGAAGAAACAGTGGAGACGGCAGGCAATGGCAGACAGCCGAAATGCGCCCCTTAAACCTTTGCGCCCTGTGCGGCCGCACCACTCACACAGGGCTAGGTATGGTCCTGGCTACTGAGGCTATGCTGGTGGTCTCCTTTTTGTCTGATCAGGACAAGGTAGGTACACCACATCTAGAGCTCTCCCTCAGCCCAACACTTGGGTCACTCAGTCAAAGAAATTAATGAAATTTATCTGACAAGACCTGCCTCTCATAAAACTATACTGCCTCGAACTCTGCAATCCATTGTATTCCAGAAACCTCACTATCTCTATTTTAGCAGCATTTCCATTAGTTTATTCACCACAGAGATCAAAGTCACTGGTCTATAGTTCCCAATCTCATCTTTATTTCAATTTTTGCACTCTTCTCCAGTCTTCAGGGACCACTCTCGATCTAAAGAAACATTGAAAAGGTCAGACAGTGAAGTCAGTAGAACTTTCATTCGTTCCTTCAATACTCCCAGATGTAAGGTTTCAGGCAATACTGTTATGTGGTCAATCCCTGTTCTGGTTTATGCACATTTTATCACCTGTTATTTATGAGGTTGCAGTTGAAAGTGTCCATAAACTCTACTGATCTCTGATGCAGGCTTCCATGCCGACACTTGGCCAAGTCAGGTCCTTTTAATAAATTGTGTTGTACAAAGACTTTACGGGTGTGGCTATGGTTTTTCAAAGCACTGAACATTTCCCAAGGGTCTAAGACCCTTAGTTGTACTGTCATAGTGCTGCTTTTTAAGTCAATGGCTGGAAATTGTATTGATGTTTAGGCAGTGGCGGTCTTTGAGGATTACACCAAGGGTGTCCATTGCTACCAGCACCATCGTTGCCTTTCTCCTCCGTAGTAGCTCAATTTCTGTTATTATCATCGTGATTCATAGAGGACATAGTGCTCTATAGGGACACTTCATGGATAGTCCATACTCCTTGGAGCTTACAATATAGTCCAGGCAGTTGAACAGGAAATATAGTGAAACACACTTAAAAGGAGAGAGTGGTTCAATAAAAGATTTTGATTGAGCCTCATGTTATAAGGATCTGATGATGCATTCACTCAAACCATGGTAAAATCAGAATTGCACACTTTCTACAACAGGAGTCAAAACATATTTAAGACCTGTAGTTACACTGCCTGTTGGAGCATTCTTTTCCCATAAACCTAGTTCAAAACCACACATTGTAAGAATGGAAAGAATAAATCATATAAAGAGGCATTTTAGAATGGACTGTAGGAGACATATGGGACATCCAAAGCAGAATGTCCAAAACCCCAGAAGAGTGGCTGGAGTGAAGGGAGAGATGTATAAGTGTTGTCTAAAATCATTCCCTTCTCACCCTGAAAGTTGGGCATCATTGCAGCCAAGAATGGAAGCAGACCTGTGAGGTGGGTACTGGATGTGCCTGGCTATGGATCATTTTAGAAAAGTGAATGTCCCCATATTGGACAGCTGTAAAAACTGCCCCTCTGAACGTCCTGCCAAGTGATTTTCAGAAGGGGGACATCCATGGTCAGTGGCAGTGCAGATACCCAGACATGTGGTGGCTGTTAAGTAATCTGTTTGGGGGTTATATTTGCATGCGGGATTCTTTTGCCAGGAAATATTGACCATGACAATTACAGTGTATTGTGCTCTTTGCCCTGGAAGTGTTGCAACCATGAAACGGGCACTTTTTTCTTCCTTATTCATGGGCAGGAACATGTATAGACATGGACGCCTTGGCAACCAGGGCCATTCTGAAATTGCACTGCGATATACATCTTCGTTGCTCTGCTCAGGCCACTCCATGATTTGTTGCCTGTTGTTATTTGTGAACCGCAGCTGATCTTAGGAAGCTGCGGTATATAAGAGATTGTTAAATAAATAAATAAATAAATAAATAAATGCCTCCATTCTATTTGGACGTCCTTATGCTGGGGATTTCCATATACCCAGTTTCTAAAATGGCTAAAATTGCAATTTTGTCATCTGCATCCAAAATAAGAATATGGCTTCTAACATGTCCCCCATAGTGACATCATAGTGTCCCCCATAGTGACCTCTTCTCTTGGGATTCACAAATGATCTGCGGATACAGATTATCATTTGTGCTTTATTTGTGCAGTTTAAGTTTATATTTAAAACACAGAAGAGAGCTTTCTTGTTAAATTTCATACCAGCAGAGAGCTTGCAGTTTTAAATTTAATAGTCATTCAGGGCCTAGCATCAGCAAAGTACTTTTAGCTTAAATTTAAAAACACAGAAGAAAGCTTTCTGGTTAAATTTAGAACCCAGAAGAGAGCTTGTTTAGTTTAAATTTAATAGTCATTCAGGGCCTAGCATCAGCAAATTACTTTTAGTTTAAATTTAAAAACACAGAAGAGAGCTTTCTGGTTAAATTTAGAACCCAGCAGAGAGCTTGTAGTTTAAATTTCATAATAAGTTAGAGCCTAGCAGCAGCAAAGAGCTATAATTTAAATCAAATAAGAATATAGATTAGCACAAAAGGCAAAACAGGGTCAGTACTCTTTGAGCAGCAAATAGTCTTCTAGAGACCTTTACAAAGAGGCCTTCTACCTAGGGGGCAAGAGACCTGTGGAACTTTTTTTAATAGGTGTAAACACCAGGTGGCAGATCAAAAGGCCATTTTGAAAGACTCCTCCTATCCAAGCAAGGACTGTTAATCATCCAGGAAGTTGGTCACAGCTTACCTCAGCAGCACAGGCATAAATAGCTCAACCAGAGCTCTGTGATCCTCAGTCTTTTTTTTTTTGTGTATAAAGTTTTATTAAAAGTCATAAACATACAGACAACACAGGATAACTCCAGCACTAACATCTAATAACAACACAGTTTCATAAACCGCATGAGATGAGTAATACATATAGCTTGGTTATAGCTTAAACTGCTGGTAAATAGAAAAAGGAAGAAAAAGGAAGAAAAGCAGAAAGCAGAAAAGGAGAGAAAAAGTCGCAGACCGGAAGGGATCTAGATCCCCCCAGCAGCAGTTATAACATCAAGCGAAATCCCAACATCCTTACCAAATGAAGTCATCCCTTAAGTGAGAGACTTTCATTATCTAAACCCCATTCCTTCCCCCTTCCCTCCCCACCCATCCCCCCTTCCCTCCCCATCCCATCCCCCACCCTCCCCCCTACCCCAGTACCCTAATACAGAGAGAAACGAAGGAGAGAAAGAAGCAAGAGAGAGAGAAAGAGAGAGAGAGAGAGAGAGAGTTGCCCCAACTCAACCCCCAGAGCAGAACAGGGAAGGAAAAGTGGGAAGACCAGATCCACCTCTGCAGTCTAAGACCCCTACCACCCCCTCCCAACACCCATTATTCCAGAGCCATACCACCCATCAGTCCGCATCCCAGAAGGCAGACAGCCCCCCACCATTACCTGACTACAGGGACAAAAATTTACTCCATAACATATTCACCTTATCCATCCTTCCACGAAGTTCCATCGTTAACTTTTCCATACGATAGAGATCCCACACCTTAACCATCCACTCCGTTTGAGTGGGAACCGTCTGCCTCTTCCAAAAGCGGCTAATCACCGATTGAGCGGCCAAAAACAGAGACTGAGCTAACCGGGTATGTTCTTTGGATAGTTCTTCCGGAGAAAAGTAGCCCAAAACGCAATGCTCCACATCACAAGGGATACAAATCTCTATTTTTTGGCTACCACTGCATGAATCTGACCCCAAAAAGCCCGTATCATTGGGCACGTTCACCACATGTGTGCGAATGTACCTACCGCCCCACATAGTCGCCAACACAGGGAATCCTCAGACCGTCCCCATCTATGAAGGTCCGTCGGAACTACGGACATCCGCAAAACAATCCGAAGTTGGGTATTGATGAGAGAGAGGGAAATTGAGCATGTATGCATATGGTGAAACACATCCTCCCAGAAGTTCTCTACTTGGGGCTGAATGAGGTCTATCCACTTCTGACATCGTCTTGGAACGGGCTTTACTTGAGCAACCGCGTTCACTAACATCCGATATAATTTTGCTAAGAGCGCCTTGGTGGAATTTGTGAGGAAAAGTACTCTCTCCCAAGACGCAGGGGCCAAGGCAGCAGCTTCCCTCACCTCCGCCGAGGAGAAACAAGAGTAGCATTGCATGTATTGAAACCGTGAAAGTGGGCAGCGAAACCTCGACTCTAGTTCTCCCCGAGAAAGCTCCGGCCAAAGTCCACGTAAAGAAGCTAGCTGTAACGATCCTAACGGGCGCTGTAAAGATGGAGGTAGGCTTCTTACAAATGCAAAGGATCCCAAAGAAGTACACGGAGACCACTTCGAGGTGCGAGCAGTTTTAGTGCAAACTTTAAGCCAAGCCACCCAGACCGGGCCTAATAAAATATGGGAGCAAATTAGCCGAAGCACCTGCGGTTTGTCTACGAAGGGGACTGAGATCAATGGGATAGGGGCAATGCTGGAAGCTTCCAATTCCACCCAACTCGACACTCCTCCTAACCGCCATAATGGAATCGCTCAAAGGCAAGCGCATAAGTAATAAAGCTCAAAATCAGGGAGACCCACCCCTCCTCCTACCTTGAGTCTAACCAAGCTACTCCAACTCAATCTTGGCCGGCTCCCCTTCCAAATAAATTGCAGAAATATTCTACGTAGGCGAAGAAAGAAAGACCTCGGAACTGAAATTGGAAGTTGTTGAAATAGAAAAATAATTTTCGGTAATAGTAACATCTTAATGGTATTCACCTTACCAAGCCAATGTGTCGTCTCCTTTGTCAATGCAGAGAGAAGCGGAGCATAGTTGCATTCAAAGAGGTCCTCCACTTTCTGGGGAATCTGTACACCCAGATACTTGAAACCGCTTACCAGAGAAAAGACGGAATCTCTCTGCAACTGACACTGCCCCCGCAAAGCGACACAAGGCATCAATACCGATTTCGCAAAATTGACTGTGTACCCCGACATCCTAGAGAAATCTGACAAAATGGAGACCAACTCCGGCAGAGTCCGGTCCAGCTCCCGAAGAAAGATTAGCGTGTCGTCCGCATACAGCGAAACCATATGAAACTGGTTTGCCAAGGGAATTCCCAGTTGAGCTTCCCGCAGTCTTAATTGTACCGCCAAGGGTTCCAGAGCTAATGCAAACAGAAGAGGCGAGGGGGGGCTTCCCTGCCTGGTCCCTCTCTCCAACGCGAATGGAGCTGATAGAAACCCATTAACTTGTACCCGACTCGACGGGGCAGTATATATGGCTGACATCCATGCAAGAAACGAAGGCCCAAACCCAAAGTGTCGTAAGACACCAAAGAGATATCTCCATTCCACTTTATCAAAGGCCTTCTCCGCATCCAAGGACAGAACCCCATAATTTCCCGCTAACCGCCTAATGCCTAGCAGTATGTTAATGAGCCGCCGGACATTATCAGAGCCCTGTCGCCCTGAAATAAAGCCGGTCTGATCTGGGTGCACTAGCTCTACTATCTTGGACTTTAGCCGGTCTGTGAGGAACTTAGTAAAAATGTTGTAATCTATATTTAATAGTGATATAGGCCTATAATTACCAACTTGTAGGGAATCCTTACCCTCCTTAGGAATTACTGTGATTACAGCTTGCTGCTGCATTTCGGGAAGAGAGCGACTCACCAGTATAGAGTTATAAACCTTAGTTAACAGCGCTACCTTCTCAATCAATGACTTGTAAAATTCCGCCGGTAGTAGATCTGGGCCTGTTGCCTTTGCAGATTTGGATTGCTTTATGGCTATTCTTCAACATCAATTGACTAGTCTATGCCGATGATGTCCTTATGTTTACTCCTATATCCACTGAACACCCAGACTTGTCTCAGCTATCCTCCTGCTTCGACGCAGTCTCTGACTGGTTACAATCCCAGAAACTAAGGATAAACCTCAGAAAGACAGACGTGCTCTTCATCAGTAGAGATCAGACATTCAACCCCCCCTCATCGCTGAAGGTACGTGATGCGGAGCTTCCTTCTAAGACCTCGTTACGCTATCTTGGAGTAACCCTTGACCAACACCTTGACCTAAAGGCCCATATAAGTAACTTAGTAAAGGCGATTTACCATAAAATCCGGATGCTGTGACACATGAGACAGATTCTTGAGCCAAAAGATTTCCGAACAGTATTTCAAGCACTAGTGATGCCTCACTTTGATTATGCCAACTCCATACTGCACGGTCTGCCAAAGAGCTCACTTCACCCTTTACAGACTGCAATGAACTCCGCAGCAAGAACCCTATACGGTGCATCCAGAAGAGACCACATTACTCCTATCTTAAAAGCATTACACTGGCTTCCAGGTCACTCCAGGATCACATTTAAAATACTGACAATGACATTCAAGGCTATCAACAAATGCACTTCCAGCTCCCTGTCCGAACATATCCAGCTCACCCCCTCCGTTAGACTGAGAAGATCCACCGCCTCTAACACTTTGCGTCTCCCAAAAGAATTCACTAAATGTACCAAGGCTACAGGAAACCGTGCTTTTGCACTCTATGACCCTACTGCTGGAACACTTTACCAGCAAACATCCGAGCAATAAATAGCCTCTCTCATTTCAGGAAAGAGCTGAAACATCACCTCTTCCTTCAATATTTCCCCAACTCAGATGACATCACATAACCAATCACAGCCTTCACTTCCCTCTTCCTCCTCCCAGTTAACCCCTTCCCTGTTGCCCCAGACAATTTACCAAGCCGTCTCCTCAGCCTGTAACGCTCAAATGGTTACGCCAGCTGTCCCTCATGCCGGGATCATGGTGTATAGAATTTAGTTGATGTTTTCTACAGTTTTCAACCTGTATATAGGTCCATTATGTATATAGTTCCATTATGTATATAGTTCACCTCTGTTCCATGTTCAACTCACTGTTTAATGTAAGTGCAATAGGGATTTTCCCCTTGCACAAGTTCTGTTACCTGTGAACCGCGCTGATTGTAAATAGTGCGGTATAGAAAAACTATAAATAAATAAAATAAATAAATAAATAAATATTCTCACTTCCGCAACCATAATTTCTTTATCCAGGGCAATGCTGTCCTCTACTGACAATTTCGGTAGCGGAAGACCGGACAGAAAGTGATCTATATCGGCGCTCTCTGCCAAAAGATGGGATGAGTATAACTCTTTATAAAATCTAGCAAATCGCTCAGCAATCTCCAGGGACTTGCTCACCGTCTTATTATGTTGATCTACAACCGCAGACACTCGACAACTCACACGCTGTCTCTTCAATTGCCATAAGAGAAGAACAACCCAAACTATGGTTATACAAGGCAAGGTTCCACATTAGGAACCACCACCCAGGGAAAAGATTTAGGCATCATTGTGGATACCATGTTAAAACCCTCGGCCCAGTGAGCAGCGGCAGCCAAGAGAGCAAATAGAATGCTAGGTATCATAAGGATTTAGCTGCCTGTAATCAAACTCTGGAATTTGTAAAGGCTGTTAGTGTAGCTGGGTTTAAAAAAGGTTTGGACAAGTTCCTGGAGGAAAGGTCCATAAACCATTATTAAGAAGGGACCCAGGATATCAATGCTTGACCCAGTACAAGCATTGCGGAACCTGTGTCTTTTGGGGAAACTGCTAGGTACGTATGACCTAGATTGGCTACTATTAAACTGGACCCTCGCCTACACACTCCTATGTACTTTCTTCCCAGTAACGTGTCCTTCCTAGATGTCAGCTATCCTTCAATTATTTCCCCTAAAATAAAAAGAAACATTTTATGTTTATGTTTATGTTTATTTAAATTTGATATACCGCTCAGGCCAAAAAGGCATTAGAGCGGTTTACAATACTATATCATTTTTGGGGAAATAACTGAAGGATAGCAGACATCTAGGAAGGACAGGTTACTGGGAAGAAAGTACATAGGAGGGTGCAGGTGAGAGTCCAGTGTAATAGTAATTATGCTCATTATAGTGAAACTATAGGCCTGAAGATATGGGCTTGTATACTGCTTTATCATACAGTCAAAGCGGCTTACATAACAACATAAACTAGGTGATTATATTACAACAGGGACATTGAACATGGAGTGACTGTAACAATAATAACAGAGATTAACATTGATTATGTGTCAGAACAACAACTTTTACCCCTCTTCTCAAGTCTCTTCATTGGCTTCCTGTCCATTTCTGCATCCAGTTCAAACTTCTCCTGCTGACCTATAAGTGCATTCACTCTGCAGCTGCTCACTATCATTCCTCTCTCATCTCTCCCTACGTCCCCTCCTCGGGAGCTCCATTCTTCTGACCAATCGCTTCTATTCATGCCATTCTCTTCTATTGCCAACTCCAGACTTCACTCCTTTCACCTTGCTGCTGCTCCATGTACTAGGAACAAACTACCTGAGTCTGTACGTCAGGTTCCTTCTCTAACCCTTTTCACATCCAGGCTGAAACCTCTTTGCTGCTGCTTTCGGATCTTGACTGTTTCCTTACCACCCCCCCCCCCCCCTAGATGTGTCCCATGTCTACACCTACTATGTTGTCTGTCTTGACTAGATTGTAAGCTCTGACGAGCAGGGACTGTCTCTTACATGTCTGTGCAGCACTGCGTACGTCTTGTAGCGCTATACAAATGCTCAATAATAGTAGTACTAGTAGGGTTGAACACTGATTATATTACAGAAGGAGTATACACTAACATTTATAGCTTGAGTTGAACATTGAATATGTTACAGAAGGAGTATACATTGACATTAATGGCTTGGGTTGAACAATGGTTATGTTACAGAAGGGGGTTTGTGTGGTAGTGTGGTATATGTTTGCTGGGCTATGTAATGGTTCTGAAGTGTTCTGAGAATAGAAATGTTTTTAGTTTCTTACGGAAATCTTGGATGTCTGTTGTAGCTCTGAGGTCTTCTGGTAGAGAGTACCATGTAGATGGTGCCGATACAGAGAATGCCCTGTTGCATGTCATTTGTTTACTTCTTGTTTCAGTGTTGGGAATGATGAGTTGGTTTTTGCTGCTGGCTCTCCTTGGTCTAATTCCTGGATTTCTTTGGATCAGTGATTGGAGTGTGTCTGCGGATGTATGGTATAGAATTTTGAATATGGTAAGAGTTGTTTTGAATTTGATAAATGAATGTATTGGGAGTCAGTGCAGTTGCTTTAATAGGGGACTTATGTGTTCATGCCTTAGGGCTCCTGTTATGATTCGTGCTGCTGTATGTTTGGCCATCTGTAGAGGGAAGTATTGCATGTTTTAGGAGTCCTTAGTATATCAGTTGCAGTAGTCCAGTAGTGGTGTTATTGTTGCTTGACAGACAGTTCTGAAGTCATTTTGGCTGAGCAGAGGTTTGAGTTTTTGTGTAATCCTCATCTTGCAATATGCCATTTTTGTGGTTTTGCTTATGTGCGACTGTAGATTGAGGCTTTGGATTAGTATAACTCCAAGATATTTTACTTCCTGCTTTACTGTTAGATTATTGCGTGAAACATTTATGGTCATTGGGGGAATGATCATTCTGTTCCTGGTGATGTGGGAACCTCAGCTTTTTTTATAATTTATATTTAGATTGTGTTGGTTTAGCATTTTGTCATTGCCTCCAGGCATTTAGTTATTTTTGTGTATTCAGGCTTATTTGTATTGAAAGACGTGTATATCATAATGTCATCTGCGTATATATTGTACAACACAGTATGGTTTCTTATTATTGCACATAGAGGTTGGAGATATAGATTGAATAGCAGAGAGGAAAGGGATGAGCCTAGGGGATCCTTTGCTGCTGTCCAGATGGCTTTGACATGTGTGGGCAAATTCTCACTTGTTGCTGTTGGAGGTTTTTGATCAAATGGAACCATTTGAGGGTGGTGTTGTTAAGGCCTATTTACTTCAGTCTTTGTAGTAGTATATGATGGTTGACTGTATTGAAGGCTGCTGATATGTCAAGAAAAATTAATGTGAAGCTTTGTATAATGTCATCTATACCTCTTATGATCTTGTCAAGAAGACATGTGAGTAAGGTTTCCATGCTGTGGTTGGATTTGTAGCCGCACTGGTGAGGGTCTAAAGGTGCAAATTGGTCTACCTGGTTTTGCAATTGTAGCTGTATAGTTTTTTTTTATTATTTTGGTTATAGAAAAATAGAAACATAGAAAAATGATGACAGAAAAAGACCACATGGCCTATCTAGTCTGTCCTTCCATATCAACAACTACAGCAGTCCCCTTTTTTTCCTTTAGAAATCCTGTGTGTTTGTCCATTGCTTTTTTAAATTCAGATACTGTCCTCATCTCTACCACCTCCACTGGGAAACTATTCCATGGATCCACCACTCTTTCTGTAAAGAAATATTTCTGTATATCACTCCTGAATCTATCCCCTTTCACCCTTATCCCATGTCCCCTCGTAGCAGAATTTGCTTTCAATTGAAAGAGGCTCTCCCCCTGAACATTTATGCCACGGATGTATTTAAACATCTCAATCATATCACCTCTATCCCGCCTTTCCTCTAAGGTGTACATATTAAGATCCTTAAGTCTGTCCTCATATACTTTATAATGAAGACCACTAACTATTTTAGTAGCCACCCTCTGTACTGACTTCATCCTGTTCACATCCTTTTGAAGGTGCGGTCTCCAGAATTGCACACAATACTCCAAATGAGGTCGCACCAAAGACTTATACAGAGGCATTATCACCTCCTTTTTTCTGCTAGCCATTCCTCTCCGTATGCACCCAAGCATCCTTCTAGCTTTTGCCGTCGCCTTTTCTACCTGTTTAGCTACTTTAAAATCATCAGACACAATCACGCCTAGGTCCCGCTCTTCTTTAGTGGACAAAAGTACTTCACACCTATACTATATTGCTCCCGTGGATTGCTGCAGCCCAAATGCATGACCTTGCATTTTTTAACATTAAATCCCAGCTGCCAAATTCTAGACCATTCTTCAAGCTCAGCTAGATCCCTCCTCATGTTATCTACACCTTCCTGAGTGTCTACTCTATTGCAGATTTTGGTATCATCCACAAAGAATCCAAACAGCTTTTATTATGGATCCAGCTTTTTTAAGTTTCAGCCCTAGGCCTTCTTCAGGGGTCTAAAGACAAACATGAACATAAAATTAAAATATGAGTAATCATAAAAGAAATTAAAAACAAAAACGGGGTGTGCGGCGAGACCTGGATTTTCAGTGCCGGTGCTGAATATGACCCTGGCATTGAAAATCCAGGTTAGACGGATGGTGGGGGGGTTGTGCACTGACACGGAGCATAACACCGCCCAGATGAAAATTTGGCCCTTAGTCTCTTGATGATCAAAGAAAATGTTGCAAAAACTAATCCCTATCAGTTCCAGAGCCAGAGTGGCCAATAAAGATACTGGAACTGCTCATTTTTGATCCAAAATCTCTAACTTTTTCAGGTTCTTACCCCACTCACTTTAATGGAAGAAGATAAAAAAACTATGGCAATAGGAAGGATAGACTGCTCTGAAATATTTAAATCTTCATGCAAGTATCATTTAAACATTTCCATTGCTGAGATATTAGATATCTTGGGGAAATGTATCAATCACAAGTTCTTCAGTCTAACTGTGCACTCCAAATCCTTCACAAATGCTAAAATCAGATTTCTTTGATCTTGAAACTTAGGGACATTTTTACTAAAGGTTAATGAATGTTAAGTGCTACCACTGTCCATTTATATGGGCAATTGCGGCACTTAACGCACATTAATTTTACTTAATGCACATTAATTTTACTTGATGCACATTAATTTTACTTAACGCACATTAATTTTAGTAGACATGCCCTGAATCTCAAAAGTTCCCAATTTATTAGAAATAACCTCATTTATACCTTGCAACCCTGGCAACGTAAACACAGGCACATCCACAAGAGAAACCCCACACTCATACAAATCAGTACCAACACTCATACAAATACCCCACAAGCCTATCCCCCCCCCTCAGTCAGCACTGAACTCATAAATGCAAGAACAGTTAGAAACAAAATAAACACCATAAATGAACACCTACAAACCTACCAAACAGATATCCTTTGCATCACCGAGACCTTGCTGACTGACACTGACCAAGTCATCCCTAAACCAAATAATGCCCCCCCCCCCCGCACATACAGCTTTCTATTGCCCCCGAACTAAAAAGAGAGGTGAAGGGGTACTAATACTATCCATAACCCACCTTAGATTCAGAACCTCAACAGCACTAAGCACAGAACACTACAACACAATTGTAATAGAGAATAAACATCTCGATATCTGCCTCACCTATAGAACCCCCAATGTTCAACAGATGACCTCTCCACTACCGTAAAAGAAGTGTGACCCCAAATTCCCCACACAGATCGCTGGTTGTCCTTGGTGACTTCAATCTTAATTCAATACAAAGCAAGTAGGTGGACACCTTCCTCAGAGCAATGGATGCACTTCACTACACACAACTTCTCACCAAACCTACACACCACCTAGGATCAAACCTAGATCTTTCAAGATGGAAACATTGTCACTCCCATAATCACCCCAATACCATGGTCCACCACTCCATAGGATTCAGCATGCCTCACCCTCGCCTAGCTGCATGGGAGATTCCATAGTGCCCAGGAAGAAGATTTAAATTCTTTCAAAAGAATCACTTCCTCCAGGAAGTCATTCCCACCCTGGACCCAGATTCAACTGACCTGGACTCTGTCACTGAATGCTGAAAGAAGACCATCTCTGCAGCAGTGAGAGAACCAACCAAAAAGCATGACAGACACAATGGACAGAGAACAAGATCAGCACCATGGTATTCTGACCAAGTAAGGGAAGCAAAGAAGATACTTTGGAAAATCAAAAGGACCTGTAGAAAGAGCAAGATACAAACCACCTAATGGCTATACCAGGAGAAACAGTATGACTACAATAATCTAATCAACCAACATAAAAAAGAATACCACACCAACCTCATCCTAAAGTCAAAAAACAAACCCAGAGAACTTTTTGAATTAGTCCGCACCCTCACAAAAGAACCAACTTGCTCAAGCGAAGTCACACTACATCCACAAACCTTCGCTAACTTCCTAATCTCTAGACATAATGCCCTTCAGATAGACAATCCACAGGACAGCTCTCCTACCCTCGAAACCACACCCTCCAAACCCCCATGGGATGAATTTGGCATTCCAACTGTAGAGCAAATCACATGCACATTCTCTGACCTAAATACCAGCACGACACCAACAGACCTCTGCCCAGTGCGATGGTTAAAAGCAGTAAAGGAGGAACTCAGCAAATTTATCCAAAAGATTGTACTCTCCTCACTGACACAGGGTTATATGCCCCTGTCTCGGAAACTAGCAACTATCTGACCTAAACACAAATTCTCCCCACCCTTCAGAGATGACCCTGCAACGTACTACCCAATCTCCAGCCTACCATTCCTCACCAAGATACTCTTGAAACCAGTATACCACCAACTGCAGGACCACATGGACTCACAAGCTCCACTAGATCCCACCAACATGGGTTCAGAGCTAACCACAGCATTGAAACCTTAGTTATAATGCTCCTCGACAACCTCATCAGAGGAATCGACAACTGAAAATGAGCTTCCTGCTTATCTTTGTCAACATATCTGCAGTGTTTGACACAGTATCCCACAGCAATCTCCTACAAAGACTCAGCAACATCGGACTATGCAACACCACACTCAAATGGTTTACCTCCTACCTCAGCAACAGGCAACAACAGGTCAAGGTTGGCACAAATACCTCCTCACTCTTCTCCTCTTCCCAAGGGGTGCCACAAGGTTCATCATTTTCCACCCTACTGTTCAATCTCTACATGCAGCCTATCTGTGACATCATGAAGAAACACAACATCTAATAT
The DNA here is from genome assembly GCA_033557465.1 of Ichthyophis bannanicus. Taxonomy (NCBI): domain Eukaryota; kingdom Metazoa; phylum Chordata; class Amphibia; order Gymnophiona; family Ichthyophiidae; genus Ichthyophis; species Ichthyophis bannanicus. Next base: position 16,560,661 of record CM066043.1, read on the forward strand.
ACATTGTACACCGACGACATGATGATTTACACGACTATCAATCTTGAATGCCTGGACTACGCAACAATAACTACTTTAGATGACATGACTAACTGGCTGTCCCACAATAACCTAAAAAATGAACTTCAACAAAACCGAAGCACTCTTCATCGCTTGCAACACCTCTTTCATCTCCCCCCCCCCCCCATTTATCTCCCTGCTTAACACAGTCATACCCATTAAAAATGAAGTGAACTACCTGGGTGTCACCTTGGACTGTAACTTGAACTTCCAATCTCACATACATAGGACCATTGGACCATCACAAGAAGGCTCAAACCCCTCCTTAACCAAGACCACTTCCGGACAGTCTGCCAAGCAATCATCATGCCCATACTAGACTACTGCAACACGATATACCATGGCCTACCCAAACAATCAATTTGACTCCTACAGATGGCACAAAACACTGCTGCTCACATTATCACCGGCTCAACAAAATATGAACATGTCACTTCCCTCCTGAGTAAACTGCACTGGCTCCTTATTGCCTCCTACATCAGATTTAAAACAGCACTTAACATATTCAAGATCTAAAACAACCGGTCCTCTGAAATGCTCGAGCCTAATCTACACAAACACAAGTACTAGACCCAGAAGATGTCACAGAATGGACACTATCCCAACCCTTAGCATCTACAGCAAAACTACCCAGTCCACATCTGCAAGGGTCCTGTTCCTTGTAGCACCCACTCTCTGGAACTCCCTAACAGAAGACTCGATGACCACCATTGATGCCAAACATTTCAGGGAGAAGCTGAAAACCTTCCTCTTCATAGATCATTTCAGAGCCATCACCTAATGCATTGCACCCTCTCTGCTGACTCCACAGTCAGTCCCCTTCCCAGACACCACTTCCCCACCATGACTCTCAGTTGAACATAATGTATATATGCCTTTTGTACATAAGTTGCAACTAAGCACCTCTCGCATGTCCACCCTTCCCTCTTTACTATGTAACAAGTTTGATTAACCATGTAATGTTTGACTTGCCCTGAAAACCCACTTTGATTGAAAGAAAAGGTGGTATAGAAAAACCTGTAAAATGGATAATTATGTTAAAAATAGTACTACTCAATGCCTTAAGGGAGGGGCCCACAGTCCTGCAAACTTGCACAGTTCCTATAAATCCCCCCCCATCTTCACTAGGCCAGAGCACCCAATTCATTGAGGGAAAACTGCTACATGGTACCACTTTTGTTTATCTACGTGTTATAGGTCATGCTATAAGTCAAAATAATCATAGACACATTGCTCAGCTGAATAAGGAGAAGCAAAACATTTTGTCCAATTCTGCTAAACACTGTCTTGGTTTTGGGTACACATATCTCACCAGGCATCTAGTAAATTTCAAACCACCAGGCTTCAGGCCGTTAGCAAATTCTAAGCCATTCTCCATATTAACCCTTTCAGAGAGCTCTGGCATCCCATTTTAAGTTACTTTCAACAGTCCTCATTAAAAGAAATTCATGAGTGACTTAACACTGTTATAAATCAGGACTGTGAAACTGTCATGGTTCATATTTAAAATTTTAACTTATGAATTTTGTGAACAACTAAATTATTAGCACAGCCATTGATTTCCTGTAGTACCTTTTTCAAGATTTTATAGCAAGAGTAAGTTTGGCTTCTCTCACTGGACAAAAAAGTAATTTTTATTGAAAAACATTCACATTGGAGCTGATATTCAAACACTTATCCGGTGAGCAGCATCTACTAACTGGATAAAAGCCACTGAGAGAAATAATACTATGGGACTAGTACTGCTAAATTTTACTCTAACAGTCTTGGCGCGAACCAGATGTTTCCGGAACAGTCCATGCATGGAGCTGGGATGGGGTTGGCAGTTATCTGGTTGGTGGTGATATTCAGGGCCTCGATCTGAGTAACTATGGATGTAACGTAGAGCATCAAGAAACCTGTCCTAAGTTCTATGTGGACAGGCTGAATATTCCCACTGACCAGATTGGGCCTGCACTGGCCACCGAATCTGCACATTCAGTGCCAGTCATTATCCGGATACTAACAGATTCTAGATTGGGCCTTATTTGTTTCCATGGACATAGAATAAAATCTTTTTTCCCATCTTTACCCCTTATCCTTATCTGCATGGAATCACTTGCAGGGCTGGTTCAAGAACATTAGGCTCTCGAGGTGAACCTTAATTCTTGTACCCCTCTTCCCTCATCCAGAAACTTCCCTCCTACCTCCTCATGCTGCTGCTGGGGCAGGAACAATGGCCATACAAGAGAAAAGAAGCAGGACACAGGGCCTCTGAACCCTGCATGCTGCTCTCTGAGTGGCCAGTCACATTCTGCCCCCTCCGACACAGTCTTCCTGTTTGCATGGGCGTAGGATGCTGCTGAGATCTTCAAGCACAGCACACAGAGCTTCAGAGCCTCCTGCCACGCTTCTTTTCTCTTTTATGGCCATTGTTGCTACTCCTGCAGGTCCAGGGAAACTTGGCAACTATGTATAGACGGCATCAGTGGCAATGGTAATGGGGGTGGCAGGGTAGGAAGGGAGACAGAAGGCTACCACTGCAGGGTGTTTTGGGGGGCACTTCATGTTGCCCCCTCAAAGTCTAGTGTTCCAGACACCCACCTAACTGTTGTGCTCTCCATACTGTCTTCTTCTTATCCTAGGCTTTAAGGAATTCTCTTACCAGTTTTCCTTCCACCACCCTCCCCACCCCCCACACTGGAATTCTGTTCTGTGCTTAAATTAGCCTACCCGTCCCCTCATCACTGAACTTTGTGCCAGTGATGCTGAATGGCATACAACAGGGAAGCTTCCGGTTTTGATTTTCTGGATACTTGCAAACTATGTGGCAACACTAATTATAAGGGGGCCGATTTTCAGTAGCGAAGGCAGTTAGATTGTATATAGCATCTTGAGGGCTGCCACCACCATATTTAAACCCAGATATTCAGTCCCGGAAGTTTTCCAGATAGCAAAAACCCCATTTAAAGTTAGGGAAGCTCTTCAGATGACCTAACTAACTGGTTAAGCGATCTGGTTAGCACTGCCCCCTCTCCTTCCACAGGCTGCCCTCGCTCCTCTCACAGGCTATCCTGGTTTTAACCTGGCATTTTCATGTGGTCTATGGTGACATTCAGTGGAACTATTCAGATGCTGAATAGCAGACTCAGTGCATTTTACTTGGTTAGCAGGTCTGCTAATGGACTAAAATGCTTTGAATAATGGTCTGTGGAACAAATGGAATTCATTCAGAAATATTACATTTGACTACTTAGATAAAATCATCACAAGCATTAACACAACCACCTCGCCACTTGATCCATGTCCAGTCAGCTGGATCAAACTTGCAAGACAGGAACTCACCCCAACAATCCTAAAAATCACACAGCTATCTCTGCAACAAGGACACATACTACCAGAACTCAAAACAGCCTTCATCCACCTTGTAAGAAGAGGGACATCAAACGATATCAATCAACCAACCTCCTATAGACCCATAGTCAGCCTCATGGCTAAAATGCTAGAAAAAATCATCTATCAACAACTCCAGGATCATATAGAAACACATTACCCACTCAACAATCCACTCTAATTTGGATTCAGACCACATTAGAGTGGACTCTCTAATGACCGCCTTACTAGACAATCTCATTAAGGGCACTGACAAATCTAACACTGGCTTTATGCTCATTTTCTTAGACATAAAAGCAGCATTTGACTCCATACCACACAACCTAATCATCCAGTGTTTGCAAGCACTTGGTCTAACAGACATTCCCCTGACCTAGTTCTAACTAAAAAGTCATGGGATAGGAGGTGATGTACTATTGTGGATCAGGAACTGGTTAAGAGATAGAAAGCAGACGGTAGGGCTAAATGGCCAATTTTCCCAATGGAAAAAGATGAATAGTGGAGTACCCCAGGGATCTGTGCTGGGTTCACTGCTTTTTGACATATTTATAAATGACCTGGAAAAGGGAATAACGAGTGAGGTTATCAAATTTGTAGATGACAGCAAACTATTTAAAGTTGTTAAAACCCAGGAGGATTGTGGAAAATTGCAAGAGGATCTTGATAAATTGGAAGACTGGGCATCGAAATGGCAGATGAAATTTAATGTGGGCAAGTGCAAAGTTATGCACCTAGGAAAGAACAGCCCAAACTATGGTTCCACATTGGGAACCACCACCCAGGAAATAAATTTAGGCGTCATCATGGATAACATGTTAAAACCCTCCTCCCAGTGAGCAGCGGCAGCCAAGATAGCAAATAGAATGCTAGGTATTTTATTTTTTATTTTTTATTTATTACAGTTGCTTATATACCGCACTATTCGGCATCAGCGCGGTTTACAGTATAACAAAGTGACCAAAACACACATTCTGTTTGGTTTTACATCGAACAGGGGTATAAACTTGGATAACAGGGGTTGAACTATATACATGAACTATTTACAAGAAATAGGCTATATACATGAACTATTTACAAGAAATAGGCTATATACATGAGCTAAAGTTCCTGTACAGGGTTGAATTGTACAATAAATAACACAGGTACACTACCAAAAAACTGCCTCCAGTTTTGCAACTGATTCCTATAGATTTTGGGGTGCTGAATCCAGGAAAAATAGCCAAAATGTTCCATCACGTCACGTTTTCTTGCAAAATTAGATTTCTTACCCATATAAGGAATGTTCACATAATTTCTTTTTAGCCGACTGCAGTTTAGAGGTTGTAATGGTTAACTAACTAGAAACACTCCCTCATGATATTTTAGAGTGTTTTGTATTCATTTTATACATTAACAGGACAATTGGGAGGCGGGGGGCTAAATCCAGTACTCGCGCTGGCGCATGTTCTTTCCTGTTCGCCTCGCTTCGTTCGCTCGCTCGCTCAAACACGGTGGTTGCGACATGAACGTTCCTGTCAAATTTCAGTTTCTTGCAAGTTCATTATTACCTTTTGTTTGCTCAGTCGTAATCCAGCTTTATTCCGAAGTGGTTCACTACAGTTGTAGTTTGCAGTGCTGTGTATTTGTGATGGCTCACAGAGCCAGAGGTTGCGTCAACTCTCCGGACAGTTTTTGTTTTATTTGTGGGGAATATACCGTGAAAAAGCGGCAGAGGAACATTTTTGCATTTATTTAAAAAGTATATTTCGCCTATTTCGGTTTGAAGTTAGGCGATCAAGACAAACCGTGGGCTCCTCACAAAGTGTGCAAGACATGTGAGGAAGATCTACGCTTATGGATGAAAGGTAAAAAACAAGCATTTCGTTTCGGAATACCTATGATGTGGCGTGAACAAAGAGACCACAGCAGTGACTGCTATTTTTGCTCTTGCATTGTGAAGGGATACAACTTAAAAAATAAGAACGTAATAAGTTACCCCAACCTTCCCTCAGCAATTAGGCCTATGCCTCATAGCAACGAAGTACCTGTGCCTGAACCACCAAAATCTTTGGATCATATTTGTGTGGACGGTTCTGATCATGATGAGACTCATCAGATGGCTTTTCCCGATGAGTCCAGTACTTCCGAGTTTGAAACTGAACCAGATCCGAAACCTGAACTTTTCTCTCAAGCTGAATTGAATGATTTAGTACGGGATTTAGGACTCCCAAAAGATGCTGCCCAACTGCTAGGTTCTCGGCTTAAACAGAAAAATCTATTGTCACCGGGAACAACTTTTATTGGTACCGCAACCGCGAGACACAATTTTTGAAGTATTTCAGCAAAGAGGAAGATTTGGTATTTTGCAACGATATATACGGAGTGATGGAAAAGTTTAAACTCAAGTCTGATCCTGCTGAATGGCGGCTGTTCATTGATTCGTCAAAAGACAGCATAAAAGGTGTTCTTCTTCATAATGGCAACACATTCGCTTCAGTTCCTATTGCTCACTCTGTTATTCTCCAAGAAAAATACGAGAATTTGGCCCTGATTCTTCAGAAGATTCGTTATGATGAGCATAAGTGGATGATTTGTGGAGACTTTAAAATTCTATCCATGCTATTAGGGCAGCAATCCGGTTTCACCAAATATCCCTGCTTCCTTTGCTTGTGGGATAGCCGGGCCCGTGACCTACACTGGGGGAAAAAAGACTGGCCAATTCGGGAGTATTTGAGACCCGGTGAGAAAAATGTTCTTCATGAGAGCTTGGTACCTCGTGATAAAATTCTATTACCACCTCTCCACATTAAGTTGGGTCTCATTAAGCAATTCATCAAGTCCCTTCCAAAAGATGGTGAGTGCTTTCGGTACCTTTGCTCAAAGTTCCCCCGACTTTCTGAAGCAAAGCTAAAGGAAGGAGTGTTTGTTGGCCCTGATATAAGGAAACTCATTTCAGATGGAGCATTCGCTGAAACGATGTCTGAGAAGGAAAAAGAAGCCTGGGATTCCTTCAAGGATGTTGTTCTCAAATTCTTGGGGAACAGGCGGGATGAGAACTATAAGGATATTGTTGCCAGGATGCTCAATGCCTTCAAAGAACAAGGCTTTAACATGAGCCTGAAAGTCCATTTCTTGCACTCCCATGTGAACTACTTTCCCGAAAACTTGGGGGTGTACAGTGAAGAACAAGGTGAAAGGTTTCACCAGGACATCAAGGACGCAGAGAGAAGGTACCAAGGAAGATGGAACACCACTATGATGGCTGATTTCTGCTGGTTGCTGCTGCGGGAAACCCCAGATGAAAAATACGCCAAGCAGCGCACCAAGAGAAGCATTCGGGGGAAGAAGAAACGGGCCCACCAGGAGATTGATTGACCCAAGAATGACTTTAAAATCTAAACTGTGTTGACAAATATCGTGTTTTTACTAAACTTTGAAATAAAAATTTGCTAGTTATTACCACAGTGTCGGATCTCATTTATTAGAATTTTATTTTCACACCATCGGGTGTTTGTCTTCATGTATTGCAATGGTGCGGTTTGCGTTTTCTATTCTTACATACATACCTGTACAACATTTTTTGCACATTTCTTTGCTTTGCTTTGTGTCTAACCTCGCTCTTATATGCTCAATGTTTGTGCACATGTATGTGGCTGTTTTAAGTGCAGACAATTTTGCTACCATCACAGTGTGTTTTGTTGACATTACTCTATTCTTATGTGCTGCCTTGTTACAATTTTCTTTATTCTTATTTGAATAACTACTAAACAATTAGTATAAAGAATTCATCCAAGAAACTTTTATCTCGATCGCACTCAATCTGAAACGTTCACCTCAAACTGCTAACCCAATGTAGCAAAAAATCTGTATGTGATGGAGCAAATTGGTTACCAGATTTGGATTCAGCGCACCAAAAAACGTAAAAATCAATCGAAACATTAGAGGCAGTTTAAAAAAAAATTTTTTTAGTGTACCTGTGTAATGAGTCCGTTTCGAATACTTGAGATATTGTGAGTATGGGCTGCAAAAAGGCGGTGTTTCTTAGGTGGTGCTATCTAGATTCATCGCTGGTTGGGTAGTATTGGAGGAAGAGGTGATATTTGACTGCCTTCCTGAATTGGGTCAGGTCTGCAATAGCTCGAATGTCTGGTGGGAGTGCATTCCAACATTTGGGGACGTAAAGACTGAAGGCCCTATTTGCTGTTGTGTTATTGCATTTAGTCAAGGTCTTCGGGGTTGTTAGTAAATTTAGGGCTGTTGACCTCCTGGCTCTGTTGGGTGGCACTGTATGGATGAGTTCAGTAAGTGCCGTGGAGGATAGGCGCTTGATGGCCTTGAATGAGAGGATTAATGTTTTGAAGATAATCCTTCCGTGTATAGGTAGCCAATGAAGCTGTTTTAAAATCGGAGTCACGTGGTCACTTCTGGAGGCTCCATAGAGAATCCTTGCTGCAGCATTCATGGCCAATTGTAGCGGGTTTAGTGTGGATTGCGGGAGACCTTGTAAGATGGAATTGGCAAAGTCAAAGTGCGGTAGGATCAGTGCTTGGTATATGGTCCGGAAATCATCTGGCTCCAGTAGGGAGCGCAGATGCCTGAGTGAACGGATTTTAAAATAGACCGCTTTGACAATGTTGCTTATATGACATTTCATGTCAAGATGTCGGTCTAAGGTGACCCCCAGGTATTTTATTGTTTCCTTGGTTTGTAATTCCGCTTCCTTGACCTTTATATGTGTTGGTGGGGTAAAGTCTGGGTCTCTAGCGATGAACAGTACCTCCGTTTTCTTGTGCTGGATGCGTAGGTTTTGTGCTTGTAGCCAATCCGATATGGTATTGAAACATTCTATAAGAGGTGTAAGGTCCATTTGAACGGTCGAAAAAGGCATATATAGGAGGATGTCATCCGCATATATCAGACAGCTCACGTTAAATGATCTAATGATGTTGCAGATGGGCTGCATGTATATGTTGAATAGTAGAGATGACAATGAGGATCCTTGCGGCACACCTTGTGTTTGATGGAAATGTTTCGACTCTTCTGCTCCGGATTTAACATATTGACATCGGCCATTTAGATAGGAACTGCACCAATCGAGCGCGGTATTGCAAATTCCCTTTTCTTTCAGTCGCCCGAGGAGAATCTCATGATGAACTGAGTCAAAGGCTGCAGCGATGTCTAAAAAGATGAGCACAAAGCCTTGTCGGATGTTGTCAATGCCTGTGAATATGTTATTGAATAAGAAGGTGAGAAGTGTCTCTACTCCATGGTACTCTCTAAATCCGTGTTGGCAATGATCTAAGGGAGCTGTGGCGTCTATGTGATCCTGAATTTGCCTGTGGACCTCTTTCTCCAATATCTTTGCTAGTATGGGAATACTAGCTATTGGTCTGTACGACTCGGCTTGTTGTGGATCAAGTTTAGGGTTCTTCAATAAAGGCCTGATTGATGTTTGCTTGAGGGTTGTAGGGAAGGAACCAGTAGTAAAGGAATGTTTTGTCAGTTTTGCGATGAATGGACTAAATTCCTTGCGTAGCTCCTTGATCCAAAAAGCCGGGCAAGGGTCTGTTTGTGCTGTGGAGGTATTGAGGGAAGCTATTGTGTCTTCAATGCTTTTTCTAGATGGTGTGGAAAACTTGCATAAAGGGGTTGGAATGAGGCTGTTGATATTTTGTCAGTCTGTATGATCTTTGACTGGAGGTAGTCAGCGAATTTTTGTGGTTGGATATCCACGTGTTGTTCAGGAGTTGGTTCTTTAGAAAGGGTTTGAACCAAGTTGAAAAGATCCCGTGGTTTGTTCAGAGATCTTTTCAGAGTGTCAGTGTGCTGTTTCATTTTTGTTGAGATCGCTTCCCTGTGCCTTGTTAGGTGGAGTTGGTAGGCTGTCAAATCTTGTGTGGAGAGTGATCGGTGCCATTTTTTCTCTAGTCTGCGTAGTTGTGTTAGAGAAGCTCTCAATTCTTGGGAGAACCATGGGGCCGCATTTCTTATTCTCTTGGATGCGTTATTGTTTTGTGGATGTTGTGAGATAGCCTTGAGGTTGAGATTCCATGCGGCGACTAGTTCTTCCGGGTCAGATGTGGTTATGGTGAGGAGGGATTGGGTTTGCGAGAGTATTAACTCTCTGTCAAATGCGCGGAAGTTTCTTGTTGAGGTTCGAGTTGTGCTGTTGCATTTTCGGGTACTATGCCGCTGGCTGTCCTTGGTGGATATTTGAAAAGAGATAAGTTTGTGGTCAGACCAGGGGACGTCAATGATAGACAACATCGTGTTGTGGTTTTGCTCGAGGGCTGCATGTGGTGCGAATACCATGTCCAGGATATTGCCCTTTTCGTGTGTGGGTTTGTCGATGATTTGTGTAAAACCCAGATTCTCAATGGCTTTGAGGAATGCAGTTGCATGGCTTTGATGAAGTGAAGGGAGGTTAAAGTCTCCCATTATCCAAATAGGTGAGTTGAGGTTGTGAGCATTAGCAGCAAGGTCAAGAATTGTGGGGAGGTCCTCAGGTGATGAAGATGGTGATCTGTATATTAGATTGATGGAACATTGCTGGTTTTTGATGGAAAGAGAGTCCAGGTTACTTGTACTGGAGGCTTCAGTGATATGGAAATGAAGATCTGATTTTGTAAGGATTAGTACTCCCCCTCCTTTTTTAGTTTCTCTGTGTCTTATATGTATAGAGAAGTTGGGAGGTAGGAGTTGGTTGAGGATGACGTTATCCTCCGATGATAGCCAGGTTTCCGTGATCAAAAGTAGGTCCAGGTTATAGAGGGATATTATATGTAGGACAACGGGCCATTTCTTGTGTATGGAACGTGCATTTATCATGGCACACTTTAGGTTGTGGCAGTACTTTAGTTTCTTGTGGTTGGGTGTCATGGAAGGTTGGAGTGGAATGTGTATAAGGTCAGAGCGACGTGTGTCGCCACCTGGGTGGGGTTCAGACCATCTTTTTCCATAGTTGTTCAAGATGGGGATATGGTTCTGGGATTGAGACAATGCATTGGATGTTTCCAGCCAATGTGTAAGGAAATACAGGCTAGCGAGGGCCAGGAAGTGTGAGGCCATATTGTGTGTATGGGAGTGAGAGATTGCGATATGGAGAGGTTCTCACTGCAGATTACACAGCAATAGTGGGACTAGTAGAATATTAATAAGGAGTATAAAGCAATAGATAATGATGTCAAACGATTGCATATGCAAACATGCTTATATGCTGTAATGGTATGGAGAGGTTCTCACTGCAGATTACACAGTAGTAAGTTGTACATACACGATAAGTAAGACAATGATAGCAGTAAATGTTGGTACTCTTGTTGGGGTAACAAGTAGAACTATGCAGCAAAGATATAGTCATAAGAGGATAAGCTGAGGAGATTGTACTCAGACAAATTAAATGCACAGTATAAGTTACCAGTAGGGAACAGATAATGATACAAGTAAGGATATAGTATTGTTAATGGCAGTGATATGCAAAGCTGTTATGTTCAGTACCTGGGAAGGTTACACTTATGTCTCTGTTGAAGTGTTTTTCTTAGGTGGTGCTGTACTTCCGTGCTTCGTATCCTGGAGCTATGTGGCTAGAATTCTGATGGTACATTCGTTTAGGTATCATAAGGATTTAGCTGCCTGTGCAAATAACAGCTCACAAATGCATGGCTATGTTTAGCATTTCTACTTTATTCTAGCTAAACTTCAAAAAGAAACTAAGGGCTATGTTTACTAAGCCAGGCTAACAGTTAACCTGAGCTATCTGCAACTAGGTCCCATGTCTCAAAGGCTTAGGGGCTGTTTACAAAGCTGCGGTAGCGGTTTCCGATCGTTATCAGAGCAGCAGCCCCATTGATAACGATCGGAAACCGCTACCGTGGCTTTGTAAACAAGCCCCTTAGTAAACATACCCCTAGGAGTCCGTTTTGTTTGAAAATTAACTCCAGTATATACAGGATGGCCCAAAAAAAGTGAGAACATCTCGTAAATTAAAAGCTTAAATAGTTTACTTATTTACCTTTTTTAGCTATATAACGTCTTTATTTCAACAATTTCCGGTCGCCAAATTTTTTTTAAAATTTGTCAATCCTTTACATCTGCCTTTTTGAATTTTTAAATAATTTATATGCTATGAGATGTTCTCACTTTTTTTGGGCCACCCTGTATATATTGCTAATTGTGCGTTTATTTGTCATTTAGAAGTTAGAGGCACATCGGGGATTAAGTCCCACTGGCCGTTTAGGATATATGTGCTCCTGCAGTACAAGGGTTTCTTGTGCAACCCTTGATCCTGTGCAGAGAGATTCTACCCAGAGTGGGTAAGGATGAAATTAGCAATGTTCAGGCTGTTGTGTATAATTAATATTTAAACTGAAAATAATGTTGGACTGGATAGAGCTCAGAAAGAAATTGCAGAAATGAAAAACAGTGGCCGGCCTGGAGATCTAGTAGTGATTAGCATAATACAGACACTAACAAGAGGAAATTCCTGAAATGATTAATGTTTAAATGACATGAGCTGGCCTTGTACGATGATGTAGCTTTATGCCAACCAGCAAGAGTCACGGCATGAGATATAGAATATACAGTTCAGACAAAGGGGGGCTCGACACCTTACAACATGCACACATTCAGCAGTAGCAGCTAGGCTAGTTAAAGTACCTAGTTACCACCACTGAATAAAAACTAGTTTCCGCCGCTGAATATCTGGGTTCAGCTGACATCAGCGCCATTATCAGATTGGTGGGATTATTCAGCCGCTAATCGGATAGCGCTAACTGGACAGTTAGGACAGCTAGTTAACGGTAAACTTTATTTAGCAAATTTTTCAATCCAACAAAATTAAAAAGAAATAATTGACTCAGTCATTACAGTTTGCGAATTAGCAAAGAGAGCAAGAAAGCATCTTAACAAAGGGACATAAACAAAAACAAAACCCCCACTAAACTAAACTAAATTGCTGGATGATTAAAAGATATCTAAAGTTATACATTATCAAACAATGCAAGTCATGGATATGAACTGAATATCACTGCTAACCAGATAGCAGCCATCACCCCACCAATCTACCCACAGATCACCCCGGTTTGAGCCAGGCATTTTTTCCAGTCTGTGGGGCTATTCAGTGGCCATTGAATATCAACCTGGCCGTGTTTTAACTGGTTAGCAGATCTGCAAACTCGCTAAAATGCTTTCATTCTCATTCAGTTTCTGTTTAATGTTGTTGGAAACATGTTTTCAATTAAGAGCATTGAGGAAGAATAGAAAGTTTAAGTGAAATTAGCATTAACCAACCAAGACCCTTTGGAGGTCAACTAGAGAGATCTTGCTTCTGCAAGGGGAGATGGTCCAAACTGCATGGAGAACGTAAGTCAATGCGCACTACAGAGTGACCATGAATGAAGACAATGATGATCGAAATATAGAAACTAGAAAAACAGAACAGAACATTTTTAATCTAAGCACCGCTTTCCTTGAGTGAATACATAATGAGGTAGACTGAACTGGAATGAAAATAAATGAGTAATATATGTGTGAAAGTTTGAAACTAACACCCCTATTTTGAAAGAAGTCATTTTAGAAGACCTATTTGTGGTTTGGACGTCTTAAAATGGGTACTTAGGTGTGCAAATCATGGAGATGTCCTTGGAGCCCCTGGGCAGAGAAAGGGGGACGCACATCAAGGTACGGTGTCAGAAGGTTAGGCCCTGGTTTTTCAGCTGTCCTGTGTTTCCACCTGCTCCTGACCATGAATAAGATGCAAAGATGAGCTTGTTTCATGGCTTCAGTGTTTCCAGGAGGAAGAGAAAAATATACTCTCATCGCCACTGTTAGTATTTCCAGGCCAAAGAAACCTGCTTGTAAATGCATACTTTATACGTATTACTGGCCACCGCCACGCATCAGAGTACCTGAAATGGAAGGTCAGGATGCCCCACTACTGATCTATCGTGGCTGAGACATCCAAGTACCCAGTTCTGCAGGCATGAAATTTGGGGACATCCGCATTTGTGAAATGGCCTATATACGTGCACGTACCCATCCTTGCTATCTGTGTATGTGCCCATCTCCAGAATCGGTCACTGGGATATTCATATTTCGGGGTAGAAATGGAGCGATTTCAGATGGTACTTATACCCGCCTTCCTTCACTGCTGCCACTCCTCCAGATTTTTGTGTGCTCTGCTCTGGAAATCCCAGATTCATTCTAGACATCCGTTCGAAAATGTCACTTAAAGTCCATTGTAAGTTTTCATGAAAACACTCAAGATATTAGTGAATAGGCCCCTGTTAAAAATTGGCACTGTTCTATAATATGTTAATATCTTTGTGATAGGGGTATAAGAAAAATAAAGGTTTGTGGTTAATTACACACTGCAGATCAAAACAGAAAATCTTCTAGATGGTGTATAGGAAAGTCATAACATAGCAACATAATAAATGAAAGTGGAAAAGGTCATTCAGCCCATTCAGAGTTGCCGGCTGACTTTGCACTGTTAATGATATAGTCCAGCTGTCAACCACAAAATGAGATCACCTACAAGATTTCTCCTTATCCAGGGCAGTTCTTTTTTGGCTTCCTCTTTTTATACCCCGCTATCATGGGTAGAGGAGCAAACAAGATCCTCACAATTCCCTCCAGTACCTGCATGTCCCATGCCAAACCACAATGGGGGGACTTTTATAGAAAGTCTTTGAGTTTTGCAGGGCAGGAAGGTGCCCGTTGCTAGTCTAGCTTTATAAAAACAGGTAAGCACCTAAAATGGTAAATTTAGAATGGTCACCTAGATCAATGCACATTTCAATGAGTATATCTCACAACTGTATTATAAAGTAAGGAGATCCACCAGTGTTTCTTTATAAGATAGGGGTGTAAGTGGTATAAAAAATGCACATCAGCCTGGGCTTGAGTGCTAACATCTGCTCTATGGCTGGTGCAAATGCCACACCTAGATTTTCAAGAACACACATATGTTATTTTATAACTTACAAGTGTAAAATTGCCTTTTCTACTACTCCTACTAATCACTTGCATAGTGCTACACTTGCATAGTGCTGTATAGACATGTGATTACCATCATGTCTCCAAATTGGACTACGTTCAAACTTCCAATACACAAGAGACTAACCAAAACTCTCTAAGTTATCCTTTAATTACCAATATTGAAAGATAAATGGAAAATAGTCTGTCTCATCTTACTGTCATTATTAGTACAGGGTTTACACAGTGAATTACCGAAGCTGTAATTTATTAATCTCAAAGATTATAAATCATCACACAAGCCGTTGTTCACTTCAAGTGCACACTGTCCAATCTATGGTGATATTTAAACCCCCTGTATAAACAGTACCCAATCGATAAGTCCAACGCTGTTCGCGTGACAATAACGTTTCATCTAACGTTTTAGCTCCTTGTGCATAAGAGATCTGTTCAATCACCAAACTATGGAGTTGCTCAAGCGTGTGTTCTTGTGCTAGACAATGGGAAACTAATGGAGCCTCTCGTTTACAACATTTGATACGGCTCCTATGTTCACGTAATCGATTTCTCAAAGAACGGATTGTTTTTCCAATATATCTGAGACCACAGGGGCAAATTATGGTATAAATTACTGCCTCCGAATCACAGGTGGTGTTAGAATGCAGATAATATGTCTTGTTCTGATGACTAACACGGTTCCCAAAATCCACAAAAGCTTGATAGATCCCCCAGGAAGACCTATTGTGTCGACCAGGGAAGTACATTAGAACCATTGTCAACCTATTTAGATTCATTTTTACGTCCCATGCTTCCACGCATTGGTTCTTATTTGAAGGACACCACACACTTTTTGAATATTATGGAAAGTTTGTCTGAATGGGCGGAAAGTAAAGATACATGGCTAGTTACATTGGATGTTTCATCCCTTTATACTAGTATACCGCAAGAGGCAGCAATTTCTGTAATTCAGAAAGTATTATTAGCACGGGGGGATCTCCAGAGTCTGCATGTCAATTTTTTGTTGGAATTGGCAAAACTAGCCATCTACCATAATTACTTCATGTTTGAAGGAATAGTGTACCAACAAATCGGGGGGGTTGCGATGGGAGCCACCTATGCCCCCTCCGTGGCGAACTTTTACATGGAGGAGTTTGAGGTAAAATACTTAACCCGGTTTCAATTCCAGCCTAATGTTATCACATGGCGGCGATATATTGATGATGTCTTCCTTATTTGGAAAGGAACATCTAGTTCTTTGGAACATTTCATTACTTGGCTTAATCATCAAGATAAAAATCTCAAATTTACTTCTGTTTATCATCAAGATAAAATAACATATTTAGATGTGGAAGTAACGAGGGGTACCCATGGATGGCACACGTCCATTTTTAGGAAACCCACTGACCGCAACACGTTCCTTCATTTTTCTAGTAGACATCCTCAATAATTGAAGGAATCTCTTCCGTTTTCGCAGTTCCTACGATTCCGATGGAACTGCTCCAATGTTCACGAATACAAAAAGCAAGCGAAAGGATTAAAGAAAGATTTTCTAAATAGGGGATACCCAAGAGTGATAGTTCAAAGAGCCTATCGTAGAGCCCTCTATAACCACAGAACTGAGTTGTTAAAAACAAGGTCCCCAATCTCTATGCGATCTAAAGATGAGGAGAATATTAACTTCATTACTGCATATACCCCTATGAGTACCCAAATACAAAAACTTTTTAATAAACATAAAAATATATTAACAGTAGTTCCTGGATTGGAGACTAAACGCATTAGGTGTGTATGGCAACGGGGACGTAATTTAAAAGAGTATCTAAGTCCTACCGTGCTTCCTCCCATTGATAGACAGGTAAGAGAGGGCAGGCATAAATCGTGCGGAGCTTGTGATGTTTGTGAGATCATGGTGGAGACATCACAATTTAGTCATCAGAACAAGACATATTATCTGCATTCTAACACCACCTGCGATTCGGAGGCAGTAATTTATACCATAATTTGCCCCTGTGGTCTCAGATATATCGGAAAAACAATCCGTTCTTTGAGAACTCGATTACGTGAACATAGGAGCCGTATCAAATGTTGTAAACAAGAAGCTCCATTAGTTTCCCATTGTCTAGCACAAGAACACACGTTTGAGCAACTCCGTAGTTTGGTGATTGAACAGATCTCTTATGCACAAGGAGCTAAAACGTTAGATGAAACGTTATTGTCACGCGAACAGCATTGGATTTATCGATTGGGTACTGTTTATCCAGGGGGTTTAAATATCACCATAGATTGGACAGTGTGCACTTGAAGTGAACAACGGCTTGTGTGACGATTTATAATCTTTGAGATTAATAAATTACAGCTTCGGTAATTCACTGTGTAAACCCTGTACTAATAATGACAGTAAAATGAGACAGACTATTTTCCATTTATCTTTCAATATTGGTAATTAAAGGATAACTTAGAGAGTTTTGGTTAGTCTCTTGTGTATTGGAAGTTTGAACGTAGTCCAATTTGGAGACATGATGGTAGCTTTTGATTTTGCAAGTTGAGTTGACAATAGAGGAGGCATATAAAATAGGATAGTAAGAGGAGTGGATAGACATAGGAGATACTAATTTTATTATTGGTTAATGTGAAACATCAGGTGGAACCAATTGAAAGTTTAGGTGGGTTTTAAATACAGAGGGGAATCTCTATCCCGAATGCGCGGCGTCCTTTCGATTGAAGAAAAGAATAAATGAACGGAGGCGCGGGCAGCAGTAGTATTTGTAAGTAGTAGAGATTTTAAGATAGATTTAAAAATATAAGCGTTGGAGGCACTTAGGAGGTGATTGGGTAGTGTTTGTAATTTGGAGTAGGTTGATAGTATAGGTAGGAAAGTGAAGTTTTATTGTGTTTGTTTTTATAGATAAAATAAAGAATCTCCTGAAGAAAGTTTCAAGCTGAAACGCCATTGAGGCGCCGAACTTGAGCGTCGGGATCTTTTTCTTCTGCTTTTTCAAAAACAATTTTTACACTTTCTTAAAGAACGAATAAAGGAAGCATGGCTACAAGTGCAAGATAATGAAAGCTACCATATCAAATGGTTATAATAGCGTTAGAAGCAACAATGAAGAGCACAATTGGAAAGGACAGAGTCCTCAGTAAAGTGTAGAGTTAGATTGTGATATTGAATCTGGATCTTGAATAAAAACTATAAAGGATTCACTACATTACATTTGAGTTTGAGTGAACGTATTAGTGCTGTATAGAGATATGTAAGAAACAGTCCCTGCTCATCAGAACCTACGATCTAGTCAAGACAGACGACACAACAACTGGGGAGAAGGATACATCTAGGGAAATGGTAAGGAAACACAGAGTTGGACAGTAGGAGAATAAACATCATCGAGATCCAAAGCAGCCTAGATGAGGTGGGCTTTTAGCCTGGATTTGAAAAGGGCCAGAGATGGAACCTGACGTACTGACTCAGGTAGTTTGTTCCAGGCGTAAGGAGCAGCAAGGTGGAAAGACCAAAGTTTGGATTTGGCAGTGGCAGAGAAGGGCACAGAAAGAAGTAATTTGCCAGAAAAGCAAAGTTCCCGAGGAGAGGTGTAGGGAAAGATAAGAGGAAAGGTAGTGAGGAGCAGCAAGATAAATGCACTTAGAAGTCAGTAGGAAAAATTTGAAATGGATATAAATAGAGAGCCAATGAAGCGACTTGAGAAGAGGGGTTACATGACTATTGCAAGACAGGGGAAGATTAGCCATGCAGCTGAATTTTGAAGAGACTGAAGGGGAGAGAGATGATTCAGAGGAAGACCACTCAAGTTCCACCCATGCCACACCCACAGGGAAAGTAGACACCATTGGTCTGACATAGGTTCTTACAGAATAGTAACTGACTACTTCACATGCGGAAGTGGTCAGCTATTTGCATAAATTACTAAAATACCATGATTCACAAGTGGCCACGTGTAAATGTAGGCGACTCATAAAATTACTTCTATATGTCTTTACAAAATACAAGTTCAAATCTATGTATGTTTACATAGCGATCTGGTAAAACATGAAGAATGGTCACAAATTTGGCAGCTGAGATACAGTGTTATTCATTTGGGCTACAAAAACCAAAGAGAGTGGTATAAGTATCGAGGTTGAAATAGTTCTGTCCATGAAAGAAGAGAAAGACCTGGGTGTGATTGTTTCTTAAGGTGGATAAACAGGTATGAAAGGCAAAGGTAAAAGCCGGAAGGATGCTTATGTGCATAGGGAGAAGAATGGCCAGCAGAAAAAAAGGAGGTAAGAGTGCTTCTGTGTAAGTCCCTAGTGAGACCTCATTTGGAGTAATAAGTGCAATTCTGGAGACCGCACCTTCAAAAGGATATAAACAGGATGGAGATGGTTCAGAGGGTGATTACTAAAATGGTCAGTGGGCTTCATCATAAGGCACACGGGGACAGACTTAAAGATCTTAATAATATTTACTTTGGAAGAATGGCTGGAGAGGGGTGACAAATACACAGGAGGAGAGCTTCTTTCAGTTGAAAGAAAGCTCTACAACAAGAGAGATAAGATGAAAGGTGATAGACTGGAATAATCTGAGAGTGGTAGATGCATTGAATGACCTTCCAGTGGAGATGTTAGAGACAAACACTGTATCTGAATTCAAGAAAGAATGAGACAAAC
The DNA here is from genome assembly GCA_033557465.1 of Ichthyophis bannanicus. Classification (NCBI taxonomy): domain Eukaryota; kingdom Metazoa; phylum Chordata; class Amphibia; order Gymnophiona; family Ichthyophiidae; genus Ichthyophis; species Ichthyophis bannanicus. The sequence continues at coordinate 16,579,708 of CM066043.1, forward strand.
AGGATTTCTAAGCAAAAAAAAGAGGGACTATAAAACTTAATAAAGACACAAATCCATTTCTTTTTGTTAAAAGATGTCATAATACAGTCATTTAAATAAACACCTTTCTGATTGTAGATCTGTATCTAGTATTTGGAAGTATGTACTTAAAGGGATTATTTTCTGTAGAACTAAAGAATTTGTGGCAAATATTAGATCAACATTCAGCGGTGGTATGAACATTTTATTAAAACATTTGTGTAGCATTTAAAAAACATACATACGATATTCACAGATAGATGGTGACAGTGAATATTAGGGGTGTTCAGGCAAAACAAATTTGTTTTGTTTCATTTCCTGTGTGATTTGCAAGCTTGTTTCATTTTATTTTATTTTAATATATTTTCATTTTGTTTTTATACATTTTCATTTCAGGACAATTTTGTTAATTAAAGAGTTAGCTGTGGCTGCTGCTCAAACAAAAACATAGCTGAAAGATTACTAGAGGCTTCAGGTAAATGGCCTTTTTTCTTACAGTTAGAGGCTCTTCTGAAACCAGTGACTTTTGGGTTAGAAAGTAGGCATCTTGCAGAACAGCCATCACATCTCCTTGGGTCTAGCTTTAGCTAGCTTGCTCCTAACTCTTGCATTGTTGGTGATCGTCCTTCCTGTTTCCTGATTGGCCCAAATTTTATCTGGTCTGGAGCCCAATGTAAGATGGTAACTGAAATTTTTGCCTTGTGAATCTATTGAATCATGCTGTAGAATTATTATGCGCATAGCGCCCCTGAATATCCCTCCCACTGGCCTTTATCCAGTAAGCAGGTGCTGCAAACATGAAAAAGTGTTTCTCAAAATTGATCTGATAACTTTTAAGATTCTAAACTTAGGTGAATTTTCAGCAGAAAACTTAGGATCCTATATTTGACTGACAATAAGGGACACATTTAGGAACCACCCTGAGGAGTTGAAATTTTTGAGTTCTCAGCTGTTCCTGTAGTGCAGCCAATTAAGAAGTGAAACACCAAAATGTAAATTTGTACATTTTAAAGGCCAAACCTTAGAGGGGGAGGGGGTATTTAAGCAAAATTACTCCTTCAATCTCTCATTCGAAGTCCTGGCCAAACAGGCACTTTATGCGTGCCTCACGGGGGTACAAAGCTGATGGGGACATTTTGGGAGATGTACGTGACATTCAGTGGCGGCAGCTAGTGCTGCTGAAATGTCCAGCTGTCACCGCTGAACTAAAGATCCGGATATCCGGTCCCCGGCATTGAATATCTGGGTCAGCCAGATAGCACCTCTGCTCCACCCCTGGAACGGCCCATTTCTGACTGGCTCGCATCGGTAGTGGCGCCCGTGAATACTCAGTGGCACAAACTGTGTTACTGCTGCTGACTGTCCCAGTGACCCTGATTAACACAGTCAAAGTGATCCCGTTGAATATTCCCTCCATAATTTTTTGATCTACTCAAAACACACCTTCTTCAAATCTGTGTGTTCTGGGGCCTCTCCACATGTAAGTAGTGGCCTTCTGAAACTGCCATGCATGTGTGTATGCAATCTACATGTGTGTATGCCACTATTTACTCACGGATATTGCATGCAATGCTTCTAAGATGACCTCCTGTGCATGACTGCAAGCAGCTGCACATGCCGTCACTGAAACTATCCCAGGTATATATCTATTACTGCTCTAGAACACAGAATACAGCTGCACGTTGCCCAAACCACAGGAATCTGGAATCTGTGCCTGCCGCCGGCATATACTGCATGTGGTGACCCCTAAAAATGGTCACTTAGAGTGGTCGGCAATTTTCATGTGTACATCAGCTTTTCCCACACGTAAATAACAACTAACCTTTCAAAAGTCACCTCTAGTATGGCAATAAACAAAAGCATATAAGAAGAAGAACTGTTTGGAAAAGCTTTATTAAGCAATGAACTATCCAGAAGCATGGTGTCAACATTTTACCATCTATTAATTGACAGAGGGGCATGTTTACTAAATCGCGCTACCAGGGTAGCATGGGGTTAGCACGTGATTTGAGCTCCACACTCAAAAGTAGTACAGGACCCCTGAGCTAAGAATCCCTGACTACCTTGCCAGCGCACATTGAGGTGGGGACTAGGCGGGACAGGGTGTTTCTGGCATGATGGTCATGTGTGCTAAGCATGTTTGACACAGGCAGCAGGGGTACAACTAATTCCACCTCAGTGGGTGTCGTTAAAGGCCCCCGGCTGTCTACTAGCATGGTGCCAGAACACTAGGCCTGCGCAAAGCTCAGGACGAAAGAAGCACATGCCCCCTGCAGTTACCGCAGACCCCCCATGCTCGTCATGCAGGGCACATGGCGTGTTATGCATGGAGGTTAATAAACATGCCCCACAGTCTTTCACTTCAGAACTTGGAAAGCAAATGTAATATAGTCCTGTTTAATGAAAATTTGATGCAAATATGGCAAAGGGTCAAGAAATCCAAAATGTCTACATTAATGTTAGAACTTGAATAGAAAATCTTAATGGGAAGTCATTTACGAGCAGCTTAGCTGCAGTCAGTAGTGGAGCCTTATTTGGCCTCAGAAGACCTGAACACAAACAGGGAGTTAAAGCTCGTATAGGGTGACTCTGCTTTGTAATTCAGAAAGATAAGAAACAAAATCAAACAAATTGCACATAGAATTATCTTTGATGCCAGAGGTATTCCTTTGGGGTCTACCAATTAAATTGTTGACATTATGTTAATTAAAATAAGATCAACAATTGCAGCTATAGAGAGAAATCCACTGGGCACAGATGTAAAGGCCACTTTGGGATTTTACGGGACACTTTTGCGATGGAAAAGCTTTCTTATGATAAAAAGGATATCTCATATTCATAATGACATATGTAATGACCATTTCTAACATACATAGTAAAACATAAGGATGGGTAGCCTGAAAAAAATAGTGTTCTCTACTGTAAAAAGTAAAGAAATGCCATTTTGGGAATATAGAAAATAAATTATATATTTTTATTTAACTGGTTTTCTATGCTGCTTTATCTTTCAATCAAAGTGATTTACATTGAAACAAGTAACAGAAACAAAAGGTCACATTATAATGTTATGGAAAAAACATTTAAACTGTTATAACATTATAAATGTGAAACTATTTACACATCGTGATGGTGTGGTCATATCTATGTATATGTAAATATAATGCCTCTTTTTCATAGTGCGCATCCGCATTGTTGTAGTGGCTGTAGTTCTCTGCAAGACAATGGATAATATTTGCTCATTTACCAAATGTATCATCAGACTCTTAAATATGACTATTGTATGCAGTGAACAATATTTACTTAGGGGTATGTTCTCTAAACCGCGATAGCGGACTCATTGAGATACCGCAGCCGCAGCCCTATTGAAATCAATGGGGGCATGGCTCTGATATCACATGGAGTCCGGTACTGCAGTTTAGTAAACATACCCCATAGAATATTTACTGTTATATAAGGAAACAATACAAAAAGCTGCCAAATAAATAGGTCTTAGTTTGGGTTCAATTCACATAAAAAAATGTGGGAATCTGGAAGCCAAACAGCAGTAAATATCTGCGTCGAGAATAACATCTGTCAAAGGAGATATTCAAGAGATATCCCAAATTCAGTCATCCACCTAATAATACACACAGCATATCATTTTAAGGGCCTAGTTACAAAGGTGCTCTAGTGTTGATGTCCACTGTTAGTTATTTTAATACAGGCCCCATGTTATTCAATGAGACCTAGGGGCCACTTTATTAAAGCCCGTTAAGCAGCTAACATGTGTTTTAGTGTGTAGCAACTGTCAGCAGTACCTGTTAGCATGTGGGCATGACAACGACCTAATGCTAACGCCTGGAATAGGTGCGCTGGGGGCTGAGGGTGGGCGTTGAGAGCACATTGCATTTAGCATGGGGGCACAAGCGGTGCACTCATCCTCAATATGGCAATCAGCACGGGTGCGTCTAGTGACACCTCTCTGGAAGACCCACCTTTTCTCCTCTGCCTTTGACCTCCCACCTCTGCCTCCTGATCCTACTTCAGCGCCATCGTTTTGATTGTTTCTGCGTGAATGTATCTCTTCTCTTCCTTTCCTATCACATTTTGTAGTTCTTTTCCCCTTCTGGGGCGTTTGCCCCACTTTCTTTTCTTTTGTTTGTTGGAATGTTGTAAACCGCCCCGATGTCGTGGGGGTGGTATATCACGTGAATAAAGAAACATAAACATAAGCATTAGGTGCATCACGGGTTAGGGTACAATGCTGCATGGTTAGTGCCAGGAACATGCTGGCCGTGCCCCAACAGTTCCATGCGTTAATGCGTGATTAGCTTTAAAACTAAGTGCAAGACCCAAATGGGTTTAAGTAAAAAGACCCCCTAGTTACCAATAATGCATATTAATGTGTCAATTAATATGCACAAATGTTAGCACTCCTTAATAACTAGACTCCTAAAATGATTATTATGCAATCATCCTGAAACATCTTGTCATTTTAAATTGGCGAGCGAAAACGAAGGCCTCTATCTACTAAGATGTTAAAGAACATTGCATGTGTTGATGTAATTTAACCATATAAAATAACAGAACTCCTCCTGTCCTCTATGGGCTCTAGGTGACATTCAAAAACATAAGAACATAAGATATGCCATACTGGGTCAGACCAAGGTCCATCAAGAACTGTATCCTGTTTCCAACAGTGGCCAATCTAGGTCATACGTACCTAGCAGTTTCCCCAAAAGACACAGGTTCCACAATGCTTGTACTGGGTCAAGCATTGATATCCTGGGTCCCTTCTTAATAATGGTTTATGGACCTTTCCTCCAGGAACTTGTCCAAACCTTTTTTAAACCCAGCTACACTAACAGCCTTTACTACATCCTCCGGTAACAAATTCCAGAGTTTGATTACACGTTGAGTGAAAAAATATTTTCTTTTATTAGTCTTAAATAGTTTACCCTGAAGATTCATTGCATGTCCCCTAGTCTTTCTATATTCTGATAACGTAAACAATCAATCTACATTTACCCGTTACACTGCGTTCATTAACTTATAGACTTCTATCATATCTCAGCTGTCTCTTTTCCAGGTTAAAGAGCCCTAACCTTTTTAGCCTTTTTTCATAGGAGTATCCTTTCATCCCCTTTACCATTTTGGCGGTTCTTCTTCGAACCTTTTCTAATAATGCTATATCCTTTTTAAGATACGGCGACCAGAATTGCACACAATATTCAAGGTGCGTTCTCACTATGGAACGATATAGAGGCATTATAATATCTTTTGTTTTATTTTCCATTCCTTTCCTTATGATACCTAGCATTCTATTTGCTCTCTTGGCCGCCGCGGCACACTGGGCCGAGGGTTTTAACATGTTATCCACAATGACACCTAAATCTTTTTTCCTATGTGGTGGTTCCTAATGTGGAACCTTGCATCGTGTAAGCATAGTTTGAGTTGTTTTTCCCTAGGTGCATAACTTTGCACTTGTCCACATTAAATTTCATCTGTCATTTTGATGCCCAGTCTTCCAATTTATCAAGATCTTCTTGCAATTTTCCACAATCCTCTTCGGTTTTAACAACTTTAAATAGTTTTGTGTCATCTGCAAATTTGATAACCTCACTCGTTATTCCCCTTTCCAGGTCATTTATGAATATGTCAAAAAGCAGCGTACCCAGCACAGATCCCTGGGGTACACCACTATTCACCTTTCTCCATTGGGAAAACTGGCCATTTAGCCCTACCATCTGCTTTCTATCTTTTAACCATTTCCTGATCCACAATAGTACACTCCTATCCCATGACTCTTTAGTTTTGCCAAAGGTCTCTGATGAGGGACCTTGTCAAAGGCTTTCTGAAAGTCCAGATACACTTTATCAACCGACTCACCTTTGTCCACCTGTTTATTCACACCTTCAAAAAACATAACAGATTAGTAAGACAAGATCTTCCTTGTCGAAAGCGATGTTGCCTGTCTCCCATTAGGCCATGACTATCTACAAGTAGATCTATTTCTTATAGCTCATTTCAAAGGATAAGTAATGACTTTTCCAGGTGCAGCTGGTAAACAATTCTTAATGGACTTTTTCTCTAGCAACCTACACAAAGAAGTGGAGGAGTAGCCTAAGGGTTAGACTACCAGCTTCCTACCCCAGCAATCTGGTTCTTTTCTCACTGGCACTTCACATGGCCTTGGGTAGGTCAAATTGTCCTCTATTGGTTTAGAAGAAAATGCCTGGCAATCTACTTCTAGTCATACTTTGCCAAGAAAACCCAGTCAGCATTGACTTGAAGGCACTTAAAAAACACTTGCATAAACATCTTTTAACCTATGGATGATGGCATTTAAAATAAAACTCTGTCAACTGTGCTTAAATAATGGTCAGGTGATTTACAAATTATGTTCGATCGTGTTTATCATTCAGATGGATGACCTTCACACATAGGCAACTTGCTCGCATGCATATACAGATATACAAACACATACAGAGGAGCATCACACATACAGAGAAGCATCACACAAACAGATGCACACATATATATATATATATATATATATAGATACACACACATAGAAATGTATAGACAGATCCACACATGCACATAATGAACACACTAGGCGCTGGCCCCGCAATTCTGATGCCCCCATCTCATGCCCCACCCCTTTTGCCATTGTGTCCACCCCTCTTCATGGACTGTTGCAACAACAATGGTTCAGAAACTGCGATGCCACGCTTACCTCAATTTGCTGGTGTTGCGTCACGGTTTCTGCACTCTACTATCTCTCTCTTCCACACCTTCCCACGCAGACTTCTGTTTTTTGCCAACTAGAAGTCTGCATTGGAAAGGGGGGATGGAAGAGACAGATAGTAGGAAGCAGAAGTCACGATGCAGAGCTGGTAAGTTGGTGTAAGCACCATTTTACGATTTCTGAACCATTTCTGACACTGTAGTCCCTGGCAAGGTACAGCAGTGGCGAAAAAGAGTGTCCCTAGAGGACTGGTGCTCTGAGCAACCATCTACTTCACCTAAGGGTAGTGCCAGCCATGAACGAACCTCACTCCTAAGCCAGGGTATATGGAGTATGATCTCAGTCTCTCAAATTTACTACTAATGTTCATCATCGTACTTGCATTGTTCCAAAGAGAGCTGCCTTCTGGATGTCCTAATACATAACATGTATAAGCAACCTGTCAAGATTTATTTACATTCTCTTATATACCACACTATTAGGCATCAGTGTGGTTTATATTGAACAAACTGAAATTGCATTGAACAGGGCATTATAACTTGCAGATAACTATTTTATGGGGAACATGGGCTATGGAGGGTCCTTCTGGCTCAAGGTTGCTGTCCTCTAGTGGGATTTGAACCCCTGACCTTCTGACCTGAAGCACCTTGCCCCAACCACTAGGCTACTCCTCCACCCCAGATGTAATTAGAAAAATCCTCTGAATCAGGCCAGTGGCTCCTAATACAAGAACAATATTTCTATAACTTTTTGCAACATTTTTTTGTCTCTGACTGCATTTCTTGGTATTTCATGATCTCCCTTTCACACAATTGACAGAATAAGCATTTGGAACTGACTCCACTATGTCCAGTTTGTCAGACGGCTGCCTAGGGTGAGAACTTACACAATCTTGACGATGCATATATTCATATGATTCTTGCAAGGTATTGTGGGTATTGTAGTTCATTCACTCCCAAACACAGCTGATGACAATAATTTGAGTTGTGAAACCAAGTGGTAAGATCAATAAAATACTTCTTTTATTGATGGGGTTTAATTCACCCAGCACATGTATGCTTGATAGCACTATAAATGAGGTTACTTGCTTGCAGTGTTTAAAATGGATAACAAAAAGTCACAAAGTAAACCAGAAACAACCTTCAGCTTGTCAGGCAATTAGCTAATGTTTTCTTAGCAAATAATTACCAAATACAAAGGCACAAAGAAAAGAATAAACTTTGCTGGTTAGGTTAACTTCTGCTTATTTTCCACGCAGATCTCAGCAGTGATTCTCCCTTGCTCACACACACAATCAGGTGCAGCCCTAATTACTATCATTGGACCAGCTGAAAGCCTTTAGCTGGCTGGCTGCTACTGTGTGAGCCCAAATCCTGCTTTAAGAGCTGTTTGCAGTGGAAATAAAGAACAAAGTTAGGTTTCTTTGTGATGGCTGATGTGTTTGCTCATAGAAAGCTAGCAATAGCATTTAGATAGAGAACAGTCCATATAAACTGTATTTTCATCTGCTGTATCAATCAGCATATGGTCACTATCATACATTGGCACAGACGAGTCTTTCATTAAGGCACTATCATGAGAATGCTTATTCCCTTGCTGCCATTCTCTATTATAGATAGGGTCTGGATCAGTGTTCATACCTGAGCCTCTCCTGCTATCATTATTCCTCTCTGTATAGCCTGGCCAATATGTAACCCAATTCTGATGTCCAGCCTTCCAATCTTGATCCCTGGACACTGGATCTCCTCTCACATACCTTCTGGCCTTGGTCTGAAAGTCCCTTCCACATGCAGTCTTCTCTCTTCCAGGTAGCCACTGGTGATTCCTATCTCTGCCACTCCATTCCTCTGGCTGAATCCAGTCCAATGGACTCTGCTGGCTTTTGGAATACCTCCCAGTATGAGTACTGCCTTGGAATCTCCCAGACCTTCCAATGGCCTTTCTTCTCTTCCTTCCAGAGAGTTTCCTTCTCTCTCTATCTGCTTGGCTTGGCTTCTGTTTCTCCAGGTGATACTGGTGCTTGTAGCCGTTGCTGAAGCTCTCCCTCAAGCTCTTTCTGTGGCTTTTGCTGAAGCTGTTCTTGAAACTGTTATCTGAAGAATAAGCTCTATTCTTATCCTGTTCTAATGTGTGCTGCTCCCTAACACAGCGCAGCTGTCTTGAATCAGGCCCTGCCCTTTGAGATGAGTGCTTAGGGATTACCTCATAGCTCTCTTGATTGCACACACATTTTCTCACTTCAGCCCCTCTCATGGCTGCTGGAAACCTGGTGCATTCTGGGACTGGTAGTCTTTTATGTGAAAACTCTGTTTTCTTGCTTCTACCAGAACTGACAGGTTGCTTGTTCAGAGTCACATCATCTTTTCTATAGCTCCTACCTGAGCTATGATAAGCTTCCTTATCACATACCCCCCTACTTAAGTTATTACGGACTGGTTTTACTGGTGAAACTGCTTCTCTACAGTCCGTAATACCTACGAGAGTGTTATCTTCTTGAAGCTCACTTACTTCCTGACTGGGTTCAAGGTCATTATCTACAGGCCTCTCCTTCCAAGACTTAAGTACATTAATATGGTAGGTCTGCCTACGCCCTCTGGCATTTTCTACCATATAAGACACTGGGCTTACTTGTTTAACAACCTCCCATGGCCCCTTCCACTGTACCTCAAATTTTGGAGCAGTTCCTGCTACTTGAACCAAAACCTTTTCACCAATGGTTAATTGGCGGCTTTTGGCCTTTCTATCATACCACCCTTTTTGGCGAACTTGACTGTCCTGCAGGTTCCTCTCAGCAACCTGCGACGTCCTTTTCAAACGTGCTCTCAAGTCACGTAGAAACAGTGGCACCTCCTGACTTCCTGGTTCAGGATCAATCCATTGTTCCCTCAAAATATCCAACAAACCCCGTGGAGCCCTACCATACATCAACTCATATGGAGTTACACCTAGGGACACTTGAATTCTTTCCCTGCAGGCATATAAGGCAAAGGGTAATAACATATCCCATTCTTTTACCTCTCCTGCTAACCCCCTTCTCAACATTTGTTTGAGAGTTTGGTTGAATCTCTCCACCAAACCATTTGATTGTGGATGGTAGGCTGAGGTTTTCACGTGACGAATGCCAAAGGCATCCCAGACCTGGGCCAAATATTTGGATACAAAATTGGACCCTCGGTCAGTCAACACCTCTCTTGGGAATCCCACTTCACAAAACAATTTTACTAGCTCTAAAGCTATTGTTTTTTGCAGAAACATTCCTCAATGGTATGGCCCAGGGAAACCTTGTTGCCTGATCTACCATAACTAGGATGTATTGGAAACCTCGGGGCGTTTTAACTAATGGGCCTACAATATCCATGGCAGTGCGACCAATTGGGTCTGTGATGATTGGCATGGGGATCAATGGCACCACCGGTGGGTGAGCCGCTGTAACTCGCTGACATGCTGGACATGCAGCACAAAACTGGGCAGTTTCTTTGAAGATACCTGGCCAGTAAAAACGCACAAGAATTTGATCCAGCGTTCCTTGCATACCTTTATGACCTCCCACTGGATGATCATGTGCTAGTCTAAGTACTAGCCCTTTGAAAGTTGTGGGTACCACCAATTGTTTACGTATGGCACCATTTCTGGGGTCCTGACTCTCTCTATATAATATGTCATTATCTAGTCTGAATCTGGGCAATTCCTCCCTGACCTCCTGAGCATACTTAAAAGCTCGGGTGAGAGCTTGATCAGCTCGCTGCTCTTGTGGAAAGTTAGGAAACTTTGCCACCAACTCAGCTGGCACCCAGGGTAAACTTTGACCAGCTAACATCTCAGCCCTACCCTGTGCTCTGCAAAGTCTCTCACGCCTCTTTTGTGCTTTCAACTTTCTTACTTTACCAGATGATGGGGTTATTAAATCATCATGAGAGGGTAAATCTCCTAATAACTCTGCCTGCTCCCCCTCCTCCTTCTGCTGGCTCTCTAACTTAGCCTGCGAGCGGGTGGATACAAGGCCCCTCTTATTACCCATAGTTTGGCCTTCTGGAAGCTTAACCATCTTTTTAGCTAGGGACTGAGGACTTCCAAAGAAAGGCCCGGGAGCTATTTCCATTATTAAACCTTCTCCTCCTTCTTTCCTAGCCCTTTCACTAGTTCCTGCTTAAATCTTGGCCAGTCCTTTCCTAGGACCAAATCAAAGGGTAGCCTAGGTACCACTGCTAATAGGACTTCCTCTTGTTTCCCTAGGCACTTAACCTTTAGCCTATAGGTGGGATATGATGATGCAGCACCATGAATGCATCTGATGTGAACTTGGCTTTCAGGGGTTCTAGGCACAAATCTTTCTTGGGCCTCTATCCTTTTCCAAAGCCTTTTTGACATCATACTCTGGTCTGCCCCAGAGTCTAATAATGCATTTGTGGTAATTCCTTGCACATCAACCATCAAAAGAAATCCTTCCTTGGGCTGTTTTAAATCCAAACCCATTAAACTAGTGTGTGTCTGGCATCTCTTCTCTAAGTGTCCCACTTTTCCACACTTGAAACATTTCTTTCTATTCCACTGTGTCATCTGGTTTGATACAGTACATTCATTTTCAGAAACATTCTTAATTATTCCTTTTTCTGATACAGCACATCTAGCCTCAGCATCCATCTTTAGAGGGCCACCCATTCTATGGCAAGCCTGCGTGGCTTCCAAGAATCTCTCTGCTAGCATGGTTGCCTCTCCAAGATTTTGGCAATTTTGCTGTATAAGAAAAACATTCAAATCTTTAGGTACCCCAAGCATAAATTGTTCCAGCATTATAATATCTAATAACATTTCTACTGTCTTTTGCTCAGGCTCCAACCATTTTACAGCTAAACTTCTGATTCTCTGACTCAGAGCCCTGGGTGTCTCACCCACTTTCAATGTAACAGCTCTAAACATTCGCCTATACTCTGAAATAGACAACCCTAGGCGATCTCTAATAGCTGCCTTTACATCCTTATAAATCAAAGCCTGGGCTGCTGGCATTGCTCTGTAAGCTGCTAGTGCCTCACCAGTTAATGAGGCTGCCAGCCTTACTGCCCACTGGGTCTCTGGCCATGCTAAAGCCTGTGCTACTCTTTCAAAAGACTCTAGAAAATCATCAACATTATCTTCTGGAGTTAATTTCCCAAAATTAAATGCCCCAATCTCTTGATTGAGTCCCACAGTGTCCACATGTGGTGCACCAGTACTAACTGCTGGTCTTGCATCTGTTCCACTTTGGCTCTGCAGCTGAACTAGAGCTTGCACCAGATCAAGCACTGGTTTCTGCTGTTCCATTAAGGCCTTCACAGCAGTGTCCTGGGCCTGCTGTGATAGCTCCTGCTGCTTGCTGAATTGGGCTGCCATCCACTGAGCCATCTCCCTCGGATCCATCTTGACCCCTGCAAGAAAAGAGAGAAAAAAAAAAACCAAAGAGCAGCACCTTCCAACCAGGTGTGTTTTTTTTTTAAACTTTTTTTTTTTTTCAATTACCCCCTGTGCTTACACATATCCACCACTAGACATGCCCAGGTACATATTACCTTGTCTCAGTGATGAATCCAGCTTTGCACAGGGTCTTTTCCTCTGGGACAGCTTCCTGGAACAACCACTTTTCCTCCAAAGTGCAGACGAGGGAAAAATTCTTCTTACAGCTTTAAACTTGACTTTTATTTGTAATCCACAACAAGTAAATCCTCTTGGTGCAAGAGCAATCCGAAAAACTACGCCATTTGTCAGACGGCTGCCTAGGGTGAGAACTTACACAATCTTGACGATGCATATATTCATATGATTCTTGCAAGGTATTGTGGGTATTGTAGTTCATTCACTCCCAAACACAGCTGATGACAATAATTTGAGTTGTGAAACCAAGTGGTAAGATCAATAAAATACTTCTTTTATTGATGGGGTTTAATTCACCCAGCAGATGTATGCTTGATAGCACTATAAATGAGGTTACTTGCTTGCAGTGTTTAAAATGGATAACAAAAAGTCACAAAGTAAACCAGAAACAACCTTCAGCTTGTCAGGCAATTAGCTAATGTTTTCTTAGCAAATAATTACCAAATACAAAGGCACAAAGAAAAGAATAAACTTTGCTGGTTAGGTTAACTTCTGCTTATTTTCCACGCAGATCTCAGCAGTGATTCTCCCTTGCTCACACACACAATCAGGTGCAGCCCTAATTACTATCATTGGACCAGCTGAAAGCCTTTAGCTGGCTGGCTGCTACTGTGTGAGCCCAAATCCTGCTTTAAGAGCTGTTTGCAGTGGAAATAAAGAACAAAGTTAGGTTTCTTTGTGATGGCTGATGTGTTTGCTCATAGAAAGCTAGCAATAGCATTTAGATAGAGAACAGTCCATATAAACTGTATTTTCATCTGCTGTATCAATCAGCATATGGTCACTATCATACATTGGCACAGACGAGTCTTTCATTAAGGCACTATCATGAGAATGCTTATTCCCTTGCTGCCATTCTCTATTATAGATAGGGTCTGGATCAGTGTTCATACCTGAGCCTCTCCTGCTATCATTATTCCTCTCTGTATAGCCTGGCCAATATGTAACCCAATTCTGATGTCCAGCCTTCCAATCTTGATCCCTGGACACTGGATCTCCTCTCACATACCTTCTGGCCTTGGTCTGAAAGTCCCTTCCACATGCAGTCTTCTCTCTTCCAGGTAGCCACTGGTGATTCCTATCTCTGCCACTCCATTCCTCTGGCTGAATCCAGTCCAATGGACTCTGCTGGCTTTTGGAATACCTCCCAGTATGAGTACTGCCTTGGAATCTCCCAGACCTTCCAATGGCCTTTCTTCTCTTCCTTCCAGAGAGTTTCCTTCTCTCTCTATCTGCTTGGCTTGGCTTCTGTTTCTCCAGGTGATACTGGTGCTTGTAGCCGTTGCTGAAGCTCTCCCTCAAGCTCTTTCTGTGGCTTTTGCTGAAGCTGTTCTTGAAACTGTTATCTGAAGAATAAGCTCTATTCTTATCCTGTTCTAATGTGTGCTGCTCCCTAACACAGCGCAGCTGTCTTGAATCAGGCCCTGCCCTTTGAGATGAGTGCTTAGGGATTACCTCATAGCTCTCTTGATTGCACACACATTTTCTCACTTCAGCCCCTCTCATGGCTGCTGGAAACCTGGTGCATTCTGGGACTGGTAGTCTTTTATGTGAAAACTCTGTTTTCTTGCTTCTACCAGAACTGACAGGTTGCTTGTTCAGAGTCACATCATCTTTTCTATAGCTCCTACCTGAGCTATGATAAGCTTCCTTATCACAAGTTCCCTCATATCCAGCTTTTTATCCATCAGAATAGAAATATCCCAGGTGATCATAACCTCTTTATTCTTCATAATTCTCTTAGGGTCGTGATCTCAGTACTTGTTGAAGTATTTACAGAGTTTCCAGTGGATGAAATATGCCATCGTATTGTGCCTTTATGTACAGATAATTTCTGCCATCAGAACTTTGCAGCCACTTAAATTTCTTTCTTGTGAGTTTCTTCTGGGGACCATCCCATCTGTAATCCACTGTCCTGAGTTGTAATTATTAATCTCTCATCCATGGTTTCTTCCAAATGCGGTTCCCGGAGTAATGCTTTGTATTTCCCACAGCATATTTTGCATTTGCCACCTGTCTTCTCTTCTAATTCTTCAAAGAAATGTTTATTTTGTTTTGCAAATTCTGTCACTTCCTTTCCTGTGCATACAGGTAGATTCTCACTCATTCCTTCTGCTTGCCACAGTGCCTGTCCTAGTTTAATGACGGATCTGGATTCTGGATGCTTAATGATCATTGTGGGAGGGGTGTTGTTGGGGTGATTCTTATTATAAATTGTTTAATTATCCATTTCCCAGTTATGGGATGCGAGTGGCCTGGAAGTTAATCTGATGGGTCCATAAAGCTAAACGTTCACCTAGAGTGTCTGCCATTGACCCTCTTTAAAAGGTAAAGGCAAAAAATGAAAATTTAATAGTTGTAAAATTCTGATGTACCCATGTAAGTGCAACAGATTGTCCTGTCTTAGCAAAGAGTTCTTAAGATGGGCTCTGGGAAGTGGTGTACAACTTCTGATGCAGAGTTAGGCCGACAGAATTCTTTGGATCTTTGGGGTGTTTCATATGTTTGGGTTGCTTTGCCTTGGAGATTTCCAGTTATTGTTGCTACCCCGTTGCCCTTCTGAAGGTTCCTAGGATGTTCTTGCCACTACTAGCGCTTCTTCTTCCCCCCTCAGTGCCTTGTGATCTTCATGCGACCGTTGTTGTGCCCTTTACTTCTGTTCTGCTGACCTGGTGGGTTGTTGCCAGTCTTCCTCCTCCTCCTCCTGCTTTGCGTCTTTCTGGGTGTCTTAGCGGGTCTTCATTCCAGTGCACTTTCTTCCATTTCCACCTTCTTTTTGTGTCTTCAGAATTTTATGCTACTCTTCTTGCTGAGTTGCTGTGTGATTGATGTCTTAGTGGGTCAATGCAGTCTTCTTCCTTTTCCTGCTTTACACCTTTCTTGGTACCACGATTCTTAATTCCACTGTTATTGCTGCTTTAACCCCTTTTTGCTACCTAGATTATTCTTGCCACAGTTGGTCTACTTTCCCCAGCTCTAAAACATTAGCCTTCCTGGTCCTTTAAATGTAGCTTAAGAAGAGATACCAATTTTTTTTTGTATGACTGAAATAGTCAGTGCCTTAAAACCTTCTTGTTCAAGTGGTAGGACCTGTTAGTGTACCTGGATGCTGTATCGACTCTTCAGGTGTTTTAAGGTCTTCCAACCTATCTTGATGATGTTTTGGCCATATTTGGGTATTTTAGGGCCTTCCAGACTAAGAACATAGGGCCTGATTTTGATCTGGGCAGTGCTATGCACCCCATTGGCACATAGCCCACCCCCCTTCCACCTAACCAGGATTTTCCATTCCGGGGCCATATGTGACCCTGGCATCGAAATCCAGGTATCCCTGCACAGCTTGGAGGCCATAAGAGCTATCCATGTAGCACTGATTTTCAATGCTACATGGTTAGCCCCATCAGTTTACAGATAAGCGAGGGTTTACCTCGCCTATCTTTAAATCACACAGCACTAACCATGTAGCACTGATCGGTACTACATGTGTAGTGCCAAGACCTGCCTCTGTAACACCCTGAATGCCTCTGACACACCCCGAGGGTAAGGGACAAAACAGGTAATTGCTGAAGACATTACCTGTGTAGGTGCCTTTGACATTTCCGGGTAACTAGGGGCTGCTATCTGTGTAAATGCCTTTGAAAATCAGGCCCATAAGATATACCATCAAGCCAAGTATTCTGTTTCCAACAGCAGCTAATCAGAGTCACACCCTCTAGGCAAGTTATGATTAGAAGTCAATTATCAGACCTTTTTTTTCTGGGTCACAAGCAGTGCTAGTGGGAATCAAACCCTGATCTCTTCTGTAGTAGGCAGTTGTGCTAACCACTAGGCTACTCCTTCACGCCTGGTCTAAGTTTGCTCCTCTCAAAATCCTTGATGTGTTTCTACCACTGCTGGCAATATCGCAGCCCCACTCCTAGAATGCTAGTTTCCCTAATTATTTAAAAATGCTTTAGGAAGAGAGATGTATGCCTGAAGTCCTCATTGCCCTGAGGTATTCCTATTCAGATGGGAGGGAGTTTCAGCCTGCCTTGCTCCTCTTCTGTTGTCTGCATCTATGAAACACTATTAAAAAATGCCCATTGGTATGTCGCATACTGAATAACTGTTCTTTGGTTTTCTAGTCTAGAGGACACCAGTAGATTCTATATAATCAAACATTGAAGAATCCTTCACGATTACACTAGATACTGAAGAATGGTTTTCGTTTCACCTATTCTTCATGACAAGCATGTACTAACCAAATGTGAGTAACGCAAGGAAGACTGAATTCAGTGGACGACTGACATATTTCAATCGAGTCATACAATTGTGCAGTTAGCCAAAATAAAACTAATATTCAGTTCATTAATGAGCTGGTGCCACATTTAGCCTGATGCATGGCAAAATGTCCATAGCTGATGGAAATTATCAGAAGCCGATTACACTGCAATACACTAGTACCAGTGCTGCGAATTCTGTTCAATGACAAATGGAAAGAGTGAACCACACAGTGACCTCATTTCTTCTCTTGGGATTCACAAACGATCCAAAGCTACAGCTCCTTTGTTTTCTGCTCTTTCTACTGGTCTATAGCTTCACCGTCATGGGCAATCTTGGCATAGTTATTCTAATTAAACTGGATCCGCGCCTGCACACTCCTATGTACTTCTTCCTTAGTAACTTGTCCTTCCTTGACCTCTGTTATTCTTCAGTTATTTCACCTAACATGCTTTTTAATCTCCTTGTGGAAGAAAAAAACATCTCCTACTCTGGATGCATTACACAGCTGTACTTTTATTCTGCCTTGGCAAGCACAGAGTGCCTCCTGCTGGCCGTGATGGCGTATGATCGTTATGTAGCTCTGTGCAATCCATTGATGTATACAGTCATCATGACAAGACAATTTTGCGTTAAGCTGACAGCTGCTGCCTATATTAGTGGTTTTGCTCATTCAGTCATAGAAACAGGTTGCCTATTCCGTTTGTCTTTTTGTGGGTCCAATGTCATCAATCATTTTGCCTGTGATTTCCCTCCTTTGTTCATGCTCTCCTGCACCGACACGTCTATCAATGAAGCGGTGCTGTTCACCTTTGCAGGTTCTGTCACAATGAGTGCTGTTATCACAATTATTTTCTCATATTTCTATATCATCACCACGGTTCTGAAGATCCGCTCTGCAGAAGGTAGACGCAAAGCTTTCTCCACCTGTACCTCTCATTTCATCTGCGTCACTCTGTTCTACGGAACGATTCTGATCATGTATCTGCGACCCAGCTCTAGCTATTCCCAGGAGACAGACAAAATCCTCTCTCTCTTCTATGCAGTGGTGATCCCAATGTTAAATCCTCTGATATACAGCCTTAGGAATCAGGAAGTCAAAGAAGCACTGAAAAGAGCCGTCTGTAAAATGCTGTCACATTTAAGGCATGACATCATCTAAATGTTAAATTTCTGCACTCCAATGAATCGGATCCATTTTAAGTATAATCATAAGATCATTAACAACAGAACATGCTAATATTGTTATCATACATTACCTACCACAGGGCTATTTTATACAAGGAGCCTTGCGTTAGATAATGCAGGATAATTTGTGGTTTATGTTTATGTTTATTAAAGGAGTTGATATACTGCCTATCGAAAACCAAAGTGGTTTACATGTAAAATAATAAATAAAAACTGAAAAGAACGACAATTAAAATAGGACAGTGAAGAAGAGGGGGAGGGGAGACAAAAGAAAGGGAAACAGGGGTATGGGGACATTGCATCTCTAAAAGACACTTAGTTAGTCAAGGCATGCTGTAATCGGGTTGCAGATCATATGCTACTTGATAAAGATGAGTTTTTAATAAAGTCTTGAACTGCGAAAAAGACGTTTCCAAATGAATAGTGATTGGTAAAGAATTCCACAAATGGGGGCCTAGAAAGTAAAAAGCTGAATGTCTGGTGCGCACATAATGAGCTTGTGAATAAGATGGTAAATGCAGATGGAAGCGATGGACTAAATGAAGGCGTCATGGGGCAGCATGTAGGATGAGCGAAGAAGAAAGGTATGCTGGTGAACCGGAATTGGGGGTCCGATGAGTCAGAGTTAGGATTTTATACTGAATACGATGATAAACAGGCAGCCAATGGAATCTTATGAGAAGCGTAGAAATATGATAAAATTTTGGATCGTGGTGTAGAAAACAAATAGCAGTATTCTAGATAGTCTGTAACCATTTAAGATGAAATTTAGGTAGACCATCATATACAACATTGCAGTAATCAATTTTTGAGAAAACTAACATAAGGAGTAGTGTGTGTGGAGAAAAATCCGAGAGAAAAGAACAGATCGACCAAATCTGGCACATGGTGTTAAAGCAACGTTTCACCACCAAGGTAGCGTATGAAGGAAGAGAGAGGAATAGGACATGCATCGAGAACAGGGGAAAGAGATGGTGATGAAACAGATCCGGTCAGCCAGACAGCAGATGTTTTGCTTAGATTCATCTTCAGGCAATGTCGTGAAGCCAGGTTGTCACAAGGGACAGATAGTTATTAAGAGTAGTCAAGTCTGGGGCCAATGGATCAGTATGAAACAGCAGCAGGATGTCATCCGCATATTAATATGTAGTGACACCCTTCTGCTGAAGAATGGCAGCGAGGGGGGCCAGGAAAATATAAAAAGAAGAGGTACAAGCACAGATCCCTGCGGGACACCACAGGTGAGAGGACAGGAGGTGGAAGTGGAACCCTGAGATGTCACAAAGAATGATCGGTGGGAAAGAAAAGAGAGAAACCAGTGTAAAACCTTAATTGCAGCTGAGGAGAACCAAGAGAGAAGTAGGGAATGATTCAATAGATCAAATGCACTAGAGAGATTGAGTGAAACCGCAATAGAAACATTACCTTTATCTAAGGAATAGTGAACGTCATTCAGAACAGAGAGAATAATAGTTTATATGCTGTGTCCGTCCCTAAAACCAGATTGTCTAGGATGTAGGTAATTCATTTATTCAAGATGAGAAAGTGTTTGTTGAAATACTACTTTCTCTAAGATCTTGGAAATGAAAGGGAGATTTGAAACTGGTCTAAAATGTTCCGGGAGTGAGGAATCAAGGCTAGCATGTTTGAGCAGAGGGCGAACATGTGCAATTTTCCAACAATCTGGAAAAACGCCTGTGGCGAGATGATTGGAAATTAAAGAAAATGTGAATGGAAGAAGAGTGAGAGAAGGCTCAGTAATCCATGTGGAAGGGATGGCATCCAGGGAGCTAGTAGTTTTTGATGAGCTAATAATAACTTTCTCAAACACTTGAGTGATGGAGTTGAAATTGGCCTAATGGTGCGATTGGGAATGAGAAGGGTCTCAAAAGAGGCACCATCAGATAATGAAACAGATAATGACATTTCCTATTTTATTTTGCATTGTTATTGAACAACATTTAAAGAAAAAATGTCAACATTTTTCCACTTCCGATCTATCATTAATAATGCACGCTCCACTTCATAGTGTACTATCTGTACTATGGGCAAATAGAGTGCACTGTTGTGTAATAGGAAGCACTATGGCTTAATAGTGTGCACTATGGGGCTCTTATACTAAAGGGTGTTGACTGTTGGTGTGGGATCTGGTGTATGCTAATGGCACACTGGGACATGGGTTACAGCATAGGACTATGACAATTAGTGTGGCCGGATTTCGGCTCTAACTGTCCATGGCATTTTGAGCTTGCAAGTGGGTGGGTTGGCTGTGGAAAGTGGGTGGGGTGAGCACCTTGGAATCAGCGCACCAATACTAACTGCAAGGTGAGCACTTAACAGCACCTCCACAGGTGGAGGTATTTCCATGTCGCGTTAGGGCAGAACACCCTCCGTTCCGTGCCAGGAACAGGTTTTCCACGTTCTTGACAGTTCACACCATCGTAATGCACACAATGTGCTATGGATCCAGCATTACTAGTGTGTTAGGGTCAACACCATAGTGCCCTTTAGTTAAAGGCCCCATGGCTCAATGTTGCGCACTGAGAGTGCTCATTATTAATGATGAAATAAAGATGGAATGAGATGAAACAAAACGAAAAACATCTGCAAACCAAAGAAAAAACTCAACAAAACACAATGTTTGTCTGCACAACCCTAGTGATAATGGTATCAGTACACACTGTCAGTGATTTTGCTTTCATGAAAAATATCTGAAGGATAATGATGAGCATTTAGAGAGAGATTTCACGATGGAATTAAAACTGCTAATAATTTGAAAAGTAAATCTCAATAAAACCTTTTCTAATTTTAGTTAGTAATTTTAAGCCTATCAGTCTATTTCATCAGCACTATAGTGAGGATATCTTTACTATGTCACAAGGAATTCAAATTTTCATCACTCAAATCATTGCAAAGTCCATCAGAACACTTGTTAATATTTTGAATACTTTCCAGGGACTTACTAGTGCTCATAGGACTTGATTTTCAAGCAGGCTGATATTTAAATGCCAGGGATTACGTGGCCACTCTCTGGATAAGTGCTGACTTTATCCAGACAGCAGCAATTTGAGGTTGACACTTATCCAGATAGCAACTGAGGCCTGCTATGAGGCTGAAAATCGCCACTATCTGGATAAGGTCGACCTTACCACCCCCGCTCCATGCGGACACGGCCCCTGCACTGGAGATATTTAGTGACACTATCAGGATAATGGTGTTGAATATCTCGCTCTGCATCCTTATTTCAGAGTTTCCAAGTTATACAGTTCCAAGTGTGAGATTTTTTGCCAGTTCTGGTTTTAAATTTGCATTGCAATGCAGTATAATATTTATAGTCCTTGATTTTACCCATTGGAATCAGTGCTACAGGTCCCAAAATGCATCAAGATGAGATTGTTAAAAATTCAGGACAGGCTTAAAATCTCCCTCCTGGAACTGGGTAACTTGGCAACTCTGTTATCTAAATAACTCCCTCTGGGTTATTCAGAGGAAGGTTTTGAATATCGGCCCTGCAGTGATTTTTTTTAGACACGTAGAGCCCGATTCACAAAGGAGCATGCCCGGGCCGTCCAGATAGCCCTGAGCAAGATGGGCCCATTAGGACCCGATTTTGTACCGTGGGAACAAAATGTTCCCGCGGCACACAGAATCAGGCCTGAAGACAGCCTGGCATGCCCTTGCCTGTTTGCAGGGACATCCTCCCCGCAAGCACCCCTAGCTCCCATGGCTCAGCTCCCCCTCTTCCCTGCTGCCCAACCAACAGCTGGCCAGCTGGGGCCTGGATTGGGAGGTGGGGAACCCCCTGTACCTGCACTGGCACCGGGGAGGGGGGAATACCCGGCTACGATCGGCCAGCCAATGCTGATTATTCCACTTTTAAGGTGGAATAATCAGCATGGTCCCTCTGACCCCAGAGGACCTACGGGGCCATGACTTGAATCAGCTCTGTACATCCTGGTGATTAGCCCACCCCCACTCCGCCCAGACCCCGCCTCCTCCTGTCCCCGATGGCTGTCTCCATCCTGTGGCTTTAGCCATGCAGTGAACGCAGGAGGGGGAATAGGGGCAGCCCTGCAGGATCCGTCTCAGAATCGGGCCCTTAGAGGCTTATTTTACAAGACCTATCATACTTTGAACATTTTAAAATGGGCCTAGAGACATCTAAAGCTTGGAGACATCTCCATAGGCATTTCAGAAGTTGGGTCTGTGGATGTCTCCAGTGTGAGGACATCCAAGTCTGAATTGGGGCATGATGGAGGCATGGCCAGGGCATTCCTATGAACTTGGACATCAATGCCTGATCTCAGAAATGTCCTGGACATCTGGGTCAAATTTATGGTTATACCTTACTGGCTGGTTCCTCACAGTCCCAATAAAAACAACTCCAAGTTGTGCAAAACGCAGCAGTAAAACTTATCTACAAGATCTACGATTACATCACTCCTCTTCCCCGTGAGTAACACTTCTAAAGGTGACACAACAAGCTTATTATTCCGGCAAGCCTTCATGCTTACACTCATCTCATTCGTTACTGCCCTTGCACTCTTCACTAGTCTAATTCGAACCTCCTTGTTTCCCTATGACACACATGATCCATCTTGAAACCTACCGTTCCATGGCCCACAGCTTTCTCACCTCTCATTTGTGGAATTCTATGCCTATTGAACTTCAGAGAGAATCCTTTTCCAAAAAATTGTAAAATTGGCCTAAAGATCTGGCTATTTACTCGGCCTTCTATGGCGCTTAGCTGTGTCTTCTCTCTTGATTCCTTTGCTTTGGACTCTTTCCTGTTCTTCCCTTCCCCTTATGTTTTCCCACACTAAGAGAACTCTTGTTTCTCTTCTGTTTAAATCGGTGTACTATTGTTGTGCAACCATCCCTCTCATCGTTTCTACCTTTCCTCGCTTATCTCTCCCTACTCCCCTCCTCAGGAACTCCACTCTTCTGGAAGATCCCTTCTATCTGTGCCCTACTCTTCCACTGCCAACTCCAGACTTCGATCTTTCTAACTTGCTGCTCCTTATGACTGGAACAAGTTATCTGAGTCAGTGCATCATGCTCCATCTGCTCCATCCTGTTTAAATTTAGACTAAAAATTCATTTCTTTGAGACTGTTTTTGAATCCTGATCCCCTTAGTCTCCTGTTCACCTCTTATGTGTTTCCTTACCATGCATCTAGATATAGCCTAGTCCTCACTCATTGTCTGTCTTAACTAGACTGTAAGCTCTACATGTCTCTTACATGTCTCTGAACAGCGCCATGTACACCTTGTAGTGCTATACAAATGATAAGTAGTAATAGTAGGTGTAGTCCCTTCCAACTGTTTATCCCTTATTATCCTTTGCATGTTCTGTCCTGTCTCTGTTTTTATATTTTTATAGCAATAGACTTATTGTAAACCACCCTGAAGTTCTTGACAAACAGCGGCAGAGCAAATCTGTGCAAATAAATAAATAGCTGCTCCAGCCACAAATAGGCATTGGGAAAGTGCTTGTTTTGGACATAAATCATCATGAGGATGTAGAGAAGATGGCACTCGACCATCCCCAATACGCTGCACAATCACAATGATAGCAGCAGCGGGATTTGAAGCCTGGTCCTAGCTCGGTACTCTAAGCATTAGGCTATTCGTAGGTGTCCACAGTATGGAATACCGTTCTGGAGATGTCTATGTCGATGCTCTTGCAGACGTCCATATTGGACACGTCCACATTGGTGAAACGGTGCATGAGCTTGGGTCTGTCTGCTTTTATTTCAGATGTTCTGGCTTGGACGTTCCAGATTGTACTTGGATGTTATTTGTAGAATTCTACCTCAAATTTTCAAAATAAAGAAATTCATTGAGAATTACACCTAATATTCATTCTGTGCAGTTCTCCACTGTTTCATATCCCAGCATCGATGTTTCAACATCTACCTGCTTTGGAGGAATCTCCTGAAAACAGATACAATAAAACTATCTACCTATAATATTGTCTGAACTTATTTAAATTTTGAATATTTTAAGTCAATAAAAAATTTGAGTCATGCAGTTTGTATTTTAAATTTCCATTTCTGTTCAAGCTGAGTCAGTCGATGGTTCACATTGCCTTCTGAAACTGTTTCAGTATGATGACCAAGCATAGTTGTCTCTGTGTGCTCAGGGTAACAACGATGATGTTCAGTCTTACAGATATGTAACATTGCCACGGTCTTACAGATGTATAGCACTGAACAGGGGCAGTATCACCCTTTACACCACTGTAGATGTACTATAAGCATTCTGGAAGGTCGAATGCATTGCTTTGTGCCCAGACATAAAAAAAATGAGGTCACCAGTAGACTGGGAACATATAGAAATGTTGGCAGATAAAGATGGTGCGACCCTTTCATGCGTATATATTACTAAACTCTATACAGGGGCACATTCCAAAGGATAAACATAGTTGGCAGACCTTCTAATTGCATTAATCCTGGTGAATGAGATCTTCAGCGGCACAAAGCCACTTTGTGCTGCTGAATATTCCTTTCTAACCCTACCAAACACCCCAACGCTACCCACAGAGCGTCAGGGCATTTTGGGGATGAAATGGGGTGCAGCGGGGGTTAGCCGGTCAGCTGCTTATTCAATCTGGCCAGTGACTGAATATCGCCACTGACTGGATTGCAAACAGTCAATCTGGCCAACCAAGATATTCAGTACAGATGGCTGGATATGGCCCCAGCATCAAATAGCCAGGTTATAATTAAAATGGCATTGGCTAGCTGCTTTAAGTGTGTTGGCCGCTGCCACTGGAAATGTCCCCCAACAATTCCTTCCTCACCTTAGAGATCCTCTATGCTTGTACCACACTTTCTCGAATTCAGACACAGTCCTAGTCTCCATGACCTCTGCTGGGAGGCTGTTCTATGCATCCACTACCCTTTCCATAAAGAAATAATTCCTTACATTAATCCGGAGTCTGTCCCTTTTATAATTTTCCTGAAAATGTTTGATTAAATCTAAATCTGTGAATTATGTTTTTTCAGCCAGATGATTTTCTTTTTTTATTAATGCAAAATCGGGCCTGGTAGTTAAAGGCCCTGTGTGAATGACCATTCTCAGGCTGTTAATTTACTACAAGACTTGTGACGTAACACTCCTGCTCATTTTTCCTAAATGAAGTGCCTTTCTTCTTTTTCCTCAATTCATTCTAATACATTGTCCCCAATTACTGCGGGCTTATAAGATTGACTTTTTGATTTTTTTAAAGCATTATTTTTTCATATTATGTATTTGCTTTAATCTTTTTTTTCTGTACAAGTGTATAGCTAGATTTGCAAATTGAAATTGCATAAATAAAAATTTTTTAAAAAAAGAACTTATGCCCCTTTGTATTTGTGCATTAATCATATTTCTCTTTTCTATGAGAACAAAGTACTAAGCACATGAATTCCTTGTTCTTTTGAAAGCAGAAACTGACTGAAAGTTCTAGATTTACTAACATGGTCTTTCATGTTCACATGTGCTAATCTGTTAACGGGCTTTATTTGTGAATAGTATTGCATACTTTGGAACCAGCACTAATGTGCCTTTTAGTATACCCATCCCTTAGTTGAAGTATATCATAATGTTGTAAAACAGGCCAATATATAAAACTCAGTTTGCAAATCTTGTGTGCTAGAGTAGAGAAAGATAATGCATGTACTGTACTACAAGTCAAGGTGAAAGTAGAGGTCAGAACTCATTTCTATGCCCTTCTTATACACACAGATAATTCGCTATGATAGAAGCAGAAAGCAATGTTTAGAACTTTAACGTCCTTATCTATGGAACACTAGATTCTCAAATAAAATACTAGTTATACTGGTAAATTGCTTTGAAGATGATGAAGATGAGGATTAGGAAAACATATCGATGTTCTTCCAACATACCAATCAAAATTACTACAGTTCCACATGATAGAAATGTCCAAAAAGACAAAAGATATGCACCTGAAGTGTGTAAAAAAAAAATTGGATCACAGCTGTTGAACACAAAAACAACAAAAGATTTTTCCTTCAATTTGTTCTCATAGCATAAACACACAAC
Source organism: Ichthyophis bannanicus (assembly GCA_033557465.1). Lineage (NCBI taxonomy): Eukaryota > Metazoa > Chordata > Amphibia > Gymnophiona > Ichthyophiidae > Ichthyophis > Ichthyophis bannanicus. The sequence goes on from CM066043.1 coordinate 16,605,580, forward strand.
ACTGATACACTGCCTCCACAGATTAATTTCAAATTTGCTTACACAATAATTAGCTATATACTCCATTTACTAAAAGCCTATGAAGGTTTTGCGCTTAACATGCAAAACAAATGCACGTTAAGTCAAAGCTGCATGTTGGCCGTCGGCTTCTTTTTCAGTCTTTTTCTTCTGCTTTAAACTACTATTTTCTCAATGTCAGACAAAAAATGACTCTCTGGGGTTTGTGTTCAGGACCTGCTATGACATATTGGCCTATAGGATTTGCATAACGGGCATTTTTTGACATTTACCTGAAGCACTCAACAGAATATACGGGCGAAACTCAAGTCAAGCACTGGTACAGCGGATGTGAATGCTTGTAGTGCTTCTTATCATGTCAAGCTAGGTAGCTTTTTATATGCATTTTTAAAAATGTAAAAATATGGGCTTGTTTTTATAAGGACTGATGAAAGAGACTTATGGGGATAGCCATTTACCCGTAGCCTTTTAAACTCAATAACATTGAGGGCAACCCAGCTGAGGTCCTTATTCACAAAGATTTGGCTCATTGCATGTTTAGTGACTTCCTTATGACAACATACTGTAGGGCTGGAACCCCTGCAGTTCTGCACCTGCAGATCTCCGGCCTGCTCAGCAGCTCATGCCTGAACCAAGATGATCAGACAAGATGGATTCCTGCTATACTTTTGCTGTGTTCAGCTACAGACTTGACCTCCAAGCAACTGCTTGCACAGCATTTCTATGTGTGCATACTGAAGCCATTGTTCCTGGCTAATTCACTGCCCACTTGCAAGAACATCTGCTTCTCCGGTGCTTATCTACAGCTGGTTCTACTAGCCTTGGACACTTGTACCTATGCCCAGAAACTACATACTATTTTCTCAGCATGACATCTTACAATGGATCCTTTGTCTGCAAGAAGATGCCTGTCACCTACCTCCTGATTCGCTGAGAATACCACGGACTGTCTTGTGCCAACCAATCACCGGACCTAGGATGGAAACTCATCACAAAGAATTATACAGTCTGCGCTGAAGAACTTTAGGGTCTTGCGCTGTTTGTGCCCTGCTTACCTGGTTTCTGCTACCTGATCTGTCTGCAAGACAGCCACACTACATGTGGGCAAGGCCGTTCTCCAAAGGACTGAGATAAGACTTTCACAGATACCTTCGGTGCTGTGTTCTACTGTGGCTTGCCTCCGAAAGTGCTGTAGCCTGTGTTATCTAGCTTAGCTGTATCCTTGGACTTGTGCTGCTCCAGAGTCTCCGGACATCAGCCACCAGAGTGACAGACAAGGCTAAGGTAGTATCTCTCTTCCTTTGGATGGGCAAGGGTTAGCTAGAAACTTATTCCATAACTTTTCTCAGTGCAGAGCGAATCAGTGACGTCTGGTTACTAATTAGTGATTTATTACCTTGTCCATTTGTAATTCTGTGTCGCAACAAATTTCTACCTCATGTTTCTAATTATATATATTTAGCTATATATGTTTGTATATTTTTCTACCTGGCTGTCCATAATAAAATGTAATATATATCTATCTACAGACCAGATTTATTTTGTGGCTCATTGCCAGCATAACTCACAGAACTTCGGGCTGGGTATCGGTAGCCAATTTCCCCTGGACATAACTGAGAGCCTAACTTATTTTTGCGCTACTAATAATCCCTACAATACATATATTATTATTAGTTATATATATAGTTAGCAACAATACTACAATACTACAAAACACACAAAATATATGTACCCATCACAATTTTGATGATATAATTTGTAAGTACCCATAATGTAAATACGTTCTAACTTTTTACCGTTCAAATGTTATATTGTTACTTGTAAATAGTTCCACCTGTTCTATGTAATACGACTAGGTATGTGCTTCCACATACCATATAATTTACTGTTCTTTGTAAACCGCACTTGATACTTGGGAAAGAGCGGTATAGAAATAAGTGTTAAATAAATAAAATAAATAAATAAATATGTTTACAAGATCAGGAGGTGCGATTTTGGATCATTTGAGCGTGAACACCGCCATTTGGACTTTCCTTTCATTAGTGATTGTCTGGGTAGTCGTGGAGAGGGACCCTATCATTTGGATAGTCAGTTGCAGCTACTATAAAGATGGTTTGCCCACAGTAGCTGGCTTTTAAAAAGCTGTTGACTGCTGTCCCAACAATATCTGACGGTTTAGCAATTTCAACAGCCCAATATTTTCCACATAGGCAAAACTCCCTTTGACTGGTCCCTTGAATTTATTTCCTTGGATGATTGCGGGTTTCCATGCTGTAATGAGCTGGATAATTTGTATAATCGTCTACTTAACCCAGAGGAGATGATAAGGATTCTCAATGCTTGTCAGCTGTGTACCGTATTTCAGTGCTCGGGTTGGTAGAGTAACTTTAAATACCCTGGTAAAATCTAAGCACTTCAAATACATTATGAACCATTATAATTAATGTTCATTTTTCTTATAAAAGGTGGATGTTTCTGGATTTTGACAGTGGTAGAAAGAACTATTTACCATTTTCTGGCATAATAGAAATTGACTTTATTGTTTTGATAAAATTTCTCTACTGTGTTTTCTACATATATATTTTGGAGCACAAGACAGTCATTAAGGAATTGAAGAGCATATCCACCAGCATGAGCTTCAGTCTTGGTAAGGTTATTCTTGTAGGATAATATATGACCATTGAATAATTTGGCAAAGGGCAGTAGTGCACAGTATCCTGTGATGTGTGGGTAGGTGAAGTGTGATGCAGAGAAGGGTATCAGGAAGCATTAAGATTCACAAGTGTGCTTGTGACATCCTTTAAAATGTTGCGGGTCTCTGAAGTTGGCCATGTGAGCCCCAGGAGTAGCTCCAGAAATGGAACACCCGCCAGCTTTTCTAAAGGTGATCTTGGCAGATCAAGGATCAATCAAGGGAAAGCACATTGCCTTAAGTTTCAAGGACGGCACTACAGTTTGTCAGAGAAATCAGTTAGAGTATATTGGACACATATCGAGTAATTTTATAACTGCGTGCACGCATAGAAAAGCGCAGATATACCTTCCCTTGTGTGCACTTAACTTTACAATCACGCTGAAAGCTTTAGCCTGGATGTAATATAGGCATGCTTCTTTCAGTGAGGGTTGAATTATTAAAATCCCCTGTGAGGGTATTTTTGAGGGTTTTTTTCTTGCTATCTTTTAGTAGGAAGAAAATGTGTCATTCTAGTTATTTTCTGTTTCTATGTGACACTTAAATTGAGAAAAAAATACTGAGAACTATAATTCTATGTCCATTTCTCTGCTGCACTCTTGCAGTAGAAACTTACATAGTTAAACAGTGGGTCAGTTTTCAGCTTGCTCATGGTATGAGTGGCAGGTGCCCTTGACTCCGCCTGACAAGGAGAAGACTGCTTTTTCGACACTGCACGGTCTGCTCCAGTTTACAGTGCTGCCCTTTGGATTAGACAGTGCTCCTGCCACGTTTCACGACTGCCTCTGAGACTGCTAAGGAGTATGCGGCTACATACCTTGATGACATTGTCATCTACAGCAGAGACCATGTTGACCAGCCTGCGGAAAGCTGGGTTGATGGCCAACGTCAAGAAATGTACATCCCATAATATTCATCAGCAGGAAGCTGCTTCCTCAGGAGAAACATTATGCGGTGATCGAGATGGAAGCCCTGGGTGTCAAGTGGGTGTTTTAAACCTTCATAAACTACCTGTTCAGCCTTCTGTTTGTGCTGGTAACAGACCACCAACCCCTCAAGTGGCTGACTCGACAGAAGGAGTCCAATGGTCGTATTATGTGGTTGTTTTTGATTCTCCAACTCTACCAGTGTCAGGTCCGCCATAAGGCTAGTTGGACTCATCTGAACATGGACTTCCTTTCCCAGGTCGGAGTCCTGGGCGAGTCAGGTGCTCAATGGGGCATGGTTGAACTGAGGGGCAGGGTGTGTGATAGGGTATATAGAATGTTACCTGTCCCTCTCCAAAGGGATTATCAACAGTCCCCTTTAAGAGAACCTGCAGCCCAGCGTACAGGGCTGGGAGGGCGTGGCTCACAGGGAGAGGTTAAGAACCCAGTAGGCTGCAGGAGGAATAGAGGGCCGTTGAGCCAGAAGTCCTTCCAAAGGAGTTCTGAATTAGGAACTGGGGCTGGAGGAGGGGCCAGAAAAACCAGCTTTGTGGAGGTTTAACAAGCTTGGACAGAATAAAAGTTGATGTTGTTTTCCCTGAACTGCTGTCTTTTCTGTGTTTTAAAGAAAGCCCCTTCCCAACCCATGCCATACTTATCACAAAATCAATGCACACAGTGAACATTTGCCCTATAGGGGCTAATTTTATAAGGACACATACTTTAAGTGGGTATTTGGGTGATTAACATGCATATGTGACCACATATATTCCTTAATGGCCTCTTATAGCATAGTGTGGCATACACTGTGGGCAGAGAATGTTGATGTGAGTAAGCACACACATTGGGGTGATCATTTGCTGTCAAAGCAGTTAACTGCTGCAGCTTCAAGTTATGACTCAATATTCACTGTCGTTGTTTATCCAGCAACTGGCAGTGAATAGCTGGTTTGGCCAGATTGCTGATTTTAGATCTGCTTACGGCGATGTCCGGCTGCTAACCTGATTGCAAAACTACATAAAGTGAGAACTGCCTTTTACCTGTCCTAACTTTATGTTGTGTCGCTATCGCCATTAACTGCATGATGGCCAGCGCCACACCCAGACTACTCTGATGCTATCCAGCAGCACTCGGACATTTAAACTGGTGCTGCTAAATATCCCGGTCATCAGCTTTGATGTGTGCTTGAAAAATGTAGATGCGTTCAGTAACTGCACTTTAATTCGGGAGTCTTTTCTGCCATATACGCCACTATTTATAACAGGATAACTTAGGTGCATTAAAACACATTTTAACTAGGTGCCCCTTAGAAAATGAACCTCGCAGATGCCAATTCCATACCGTGCACGTCCGGCTCATCCAGATGTCCAAAAAATGGACGGGGTACCTGATTCTGCAACTGCGGGAGGTATACATCCCCATGGCTACAGAATCAGGCTGCCTAGACAGGCTGGAGTGAACAGTAGGCTGAGCGGGGAGACATACAGCATGCTGCCCATCTCCACCACTCAGCGCTCCTGCTGGTGTACCCGTGCTGTGGCGCTCTGTCACCATGGCACCAGGATGATTAGGAGGTGCACACAAGGGCAGACAGTGATACCAAGTTCTTTGCCCCTCCACCCGACCCTCAGTGGGGTCATTCAGGGCTGGGATCATGCGGTGGGGGCATACCTGTCCCCATGGACCGCCCCGTCACTATCCAGATAGTGCTGATGTGGTCTGTGTGAATAATGCCTCTTGAACATCTCTCTCAGCACTCTTATTGAGAGAACATGCACTGTTATCCAGATCAGAGCTTTGGAATACTAGCCCAATTAGTTTTTCAAAGTTTGCATTTCAAATGCATATGAAACCTCCCAGTATATGTGACATCTAAATACTAATTTGTTTTTAACCATTTGTCAATATTTCAAATTGCGTTAACAAATTTCATTTCTTCACATTGATTTCTATGGCACAAATGTGTGTAATTCGTTTTAAGCACTTTTAAAAGAGGAAATGTGATGACTAAAATGTGAGCAACTCTTTCAACATGTGACCATTAGCTCGAGCAGAGTGGTTTTGGTGAAATGGTAATAAGTGAAGTGCAGAGGTGATGACAGGAGGGAGCTCACATCACTCCTATCGGTGAAGATCAGAATCCTCCAGAGGAACGAGAAGGAAACCAAAAGGTTGGACCACTTTGGATTGAGAGGGGTCTTGATGTTGCAGGAATTTTGGTGATGGAGGGCTCTTACTGCTCGGTTTTTTGCATGAGAGAAATTGGGGTCTGCCTCAGTGGCTTTAGGATTTTGAATGATAAGTCGGGGTCTGCACTGAAATCACAGAAGATGAAGATTAAAACCCTCAGTACTAAATGATCCTTTGGCTTTGGGATGTTAGTGTGCGAGATTTCCAGATGCAGTGTGGCGCTAAGAATTATTCCTTCTCTGAGGCAGGTACTAACTTATAGGCTATAGCATGTCCATGTTAAATAGCAGTGAAGAAGAGCGTACTACGCTCTTTACTGTGAACCCACCAAATCTAAATTTGCAGGTCATGTTCCCTTATTTACATGTGAGTGTGAACTTATTTCAACACTTATCCTCTGATACTAGTTGTGTACATGCTAGGATCTTAGGGCCTGATATTCGAAAGGCATTTACATGGTTTACAGCCCTGTAAACAATGGGCTTGATATTGAGGTGGGCAGGCTATGTGCCACGGTGGCAGAAAGCCTGCCTGCTGACCCCCTTAACCCGGATTTTCACTTCCATGCCAGTGGAACTGAAAATCCGGCAAAGCCTGCATGCCCCAGCAGCCACAAAGGCTATATGGGTAGCGGCGCTTTTCGTTGCTACCTGCATAACCTCTGCGTCTTAAAGATAGGCGAGGGTTTTTTCTCGCCTATCTCTAAGGCGCAGAGGGCTATACAGGTGGCATTGAATATTGCTGCTACCTGCGCAGTCCCTTCCTCTGCCCCTGCTCCAAGCCAGAACGCCCCTAACACGCCCCAATGCTATGCGGATAGCATTTGGGCGCGTTAGAGACTTAGCTGGGATATTCGAAGGGCCCGTGTAAGAGCCTTCGAATATCGGGCCCAATATAAATAACGCTCATTAGGATATTCACTGGCACTAACACGATTAGTGCCAGTGAATATCCCTGATCTTCTCCAGGGAGGAGCGAAGGTGACGACAGTCGATAACCAAGAAGTGGTGGTATGTGATATCGTATGCTGCCTGGTTAGTGACCTGTGGCTAAAAGATAGGCAGCTGGGAGGCTGTGCGGCAAGCAACATAAAAACGAGCAACAAACGACACTGCCTCTAGGTAGAAATGTACATTTGGTAGAAGGGCGCACGGGCAAAAAAAAATTATTTTGGCTAATTTGCAGTTATTTTTGTTTTTGCTTATATACATTTTCATTTTAGGGCATTTAACTAATTAAGAACCGGCTGTGGCTGCTGTCCAAACAAAACAAAACAAAAAATCTGAAAGGTTTACAGGTAAATGAAATTCCAACTTCTTTTTCACTTTTGTTACTATCTGTGGTGGGATGGCCTTGAACTATTGAGCCTTGGGTTGAAGGGCACCGATCTTTCAGGGAAGCTCTAGCCATCCTACTCACACTTACTTCTTGCATTTCTCTGCTTGTTTGGCCCAAAGTTTTCCTGGCTGTGATTTCTGTGGAAAACTCTTCCTTGACTCTTTGCCTTGTGAATGTATTAACGACTGCTCTAGAGATTTATTCCAACGACTTTTCATCAGCCATGCTCTTATGCCAGGAATTATGTGAAACCAGTCTAAGGGCCTCTTTTATTAAAGCCTGCTAAGGATTTGCAATTAATGCACCAAACACACACACGTTAATTGCAAAGCCTCCATTCTAGCTGTTCATACATGACTGGTATGTTCCTGGGCTGATCAAACCTGTACCCAACTAAGCTGGGTTCACTTAACGCCTCCCATAGAGGAGTCATTAGACAAACTCGAGTTAAAAGCCGCTTTGCTGCTGAGTATGCAGAAATTGCCCTGCCACTAGCGGTAATGCACACTCCATTCTTACACTCTACTACTACTACTACTACTACTACTACTACTGCTATTCATCATTTTTATAATGTTACAAGGCGTATGCAACACTGTACAGACACATATAAAAGATGGCCCCTGCTCGTCAGAGCTTACAATTTAATCAAGACACACAATGCAATAGCTGAGAGCAAGGGTACAAATAAGGAAAGGAAGGACAACAAGGGATCAGAATCCAAAAGCAGCATTGAAGAGGTGAGCCTTTAACATGGATTTGAAAAGGGGCAGAGATGGAGCCTGACATACAGACTCAGGTAGTTTATTCCAGGTGTATGGAGCAGCAAGGTGAAAGGAACGAAGTCTGGAGTTGGCAGAGAAATAAAAGGGCATAGAGACAAGCAAGCCAGTAGAAGAGCAGAGTTCACGAGGAAGGGTGTAGGGAGAGATGAGAGGAAAGGTAGTGAGGAGCAGTAGAATGAATGCATTTGTAGGTCAGAAGAAGTTTGAATTGGATATGGAAATGGAACAGAAGCCAATGAAGTGACTTGAGAAGAGGGGTCATATGAGTATAACGGGGCTGGTGGAAGATTAGCCACACAGCAGTGTTCTGAACAGATTGAAGGGAAGAGATATGACTCAGAGGGAGATCAGTAAGGGATGTTACAATAGTATAGACAGGAGGTGACTAGGGAATGGGTGAGAGTTTTAGTAGTGTGATCAGAAAAGAAGGGGTGAATTTTGTTGATGTTATAGAGGAAGAAATGACAGGTTTTAGCAATCAATTGGATGTGCGAGGAGAAAGAGAGGGAGGAATCATAGATGACCCCAAGTTTGTGGGTTATTTATTTATTTAGACAGTTTTATATACCACCTTATCCTTCAATCAAAGTGGTTACAACACACATGGGTTCACATTCAACAGATAGGGTGGGGCTGACAAATGTAATACGAAGTAATTATGTCTGAGGGGTGTGGTCATGTATTGTAACATAGAAACATAGAAATATGATGACAGAAAAAGACCACATGGCCTATCTAGTCTGTCCTTCCATATCAACAACTACAACAGTCCCCCTTTTTCCTTTAGAATAGAAACATAGAGACATGATTTCACTTTGAAGTATGAATACCCCTAAACCAGGAATAATGACTCTTCCTACCAAATCGCCACCATAGGCACTTGAGATTTTATTCAGAAAAGCAGTGTATTGTTTGTTTCTCACCCTGCCCTCTGGTAATGAAGGGGTGATAGTAAAACCAGGAATAGCCTGCCCTATGAAGCATAAACCTTGGCCCTGCCAGGGAAAGATAGAGAATGTTTTACACCCACAAATCCAATAAGTTCCAGAAAGGGGTTTCCACAATATTAACCTAGTAACTATTTCAGGAGTTATAAAAACACAATCAGATCTGCCTAAACACAGTATTTTAGTTAGATTATAGGAGGACATACTTGAAGAAGAATTTGCAAGTGCAAAAGGGTAGTGATCAAAGGAGATCTTATATTTACAGATGTTCTTCCCTAATTTCTGACCTATTCCATCCTTTTGAAAGCACCAAGGTCCCATGTTCAAGATTCGCCAGGGAGCAGAAAAACGAGCTTGTGTTAAAGAGTATTGTAGGAGTAAAGTTAATTGTATCATAGGAGAGTAAATCTACTTCTATCCCAGTCAAAGGGACTCCCTCTTGCTGGTGGGAAGGAACATGAGTACAAACATAGCAATCTCCTTTAGTAGCCTTTGCCACATCTTTAAGCATCTTTACATGTAAATTATCCTCCTGGTATCCAAAGTAACCCTCCTCGTCCAGGGTAGTTTCCCTCGGGGAGGGGGTGATAGTAGGAGTTAGTGTTTTACTATGGACCCACCACTTAGAACTAAGTTGTACTGATAGATTTCATTATTCTTGTTTCTTTTTTAATTTTTTGAAGGAGTTGTGGCCTGCAGCCGGACAACCCTGATATGCACACAGGAAAGAGGCCACTGTGATTCTGCAAATGAGCTACGAGCTCAGTGTGCTCGCAAGAGGTGGAAGGAAGACAGAATTCTACCATTACCAGATTGGGAGGGCACACAGTATAATCTCTTTCCCCCCATCTTCCCCCCCCCCATGACAGCTACAATGACCCTTACCATACCCAAAGAGCATGGAAAGACATAGCAAGAAAAGAAAAAGCAACATCTTAAATATATAGTAACAACAAGATCACAACAAGAAGGGGGAAAAGAATATTATAATTATAGTTATAGTCTAAGCTCCCTGATTCACCAAAAGGCAGAGGGGACCCTTCATAGAAACATAGAAACATGATGACAGAAAAAGACGACATGGCCTATCTAGTCTGTCCTTCCATATCAACAACTACAACAGTCCACTTTTTACCTTTAGAGATCCTCTGTGTTGGTCCCATGCTTTTTTGAATTCAGTTACTATCCTCATCTCTACCACCTCCACTGGGAGAATATTCCATGGATCCACTACTCTTTCTGTAAAGAAATATTTCCGCATATCACTCCTGAATCTATCTCCCTTCACCCTCATCCCATGTCCCCTCGTAGCAGAACTTGCTTTCAATTGAAAGAGGCTCTCTCCCTGAACATTTATGCCACGGAGGTATTTAAACATCTCAATCATATCACCTCTATCCCGCCTTTCCTCTAAGGTGTACATATTAAGATCCTTAAGTCTGTCCTCATATGCTTTATAATGAAGCCCACTAATCATTTTAGTAGCCACCCTCTGCACCGACTCCATCCTGTAGGTAGGTGTTGGGCCATATAGGTGATATAAATATAGCAACTTATGGTGTTTGTGCGTAGGCCTCAGTAAAGAGCAAGGTTTTCAGTGCCCTACAGAAGTCTTTAGAGTCATTCAGGGCCCTTAATTCCATAGGGAGGGAGTTCCACATTCCAGGGGCTAGCAGCGAGGCTGCTCTCTTAGACGTTGCTTGTTTACTTCTGTGATAACCTGCTGATGTGCTTATCTTGTTGACACTGTTGGTCCTTCTGGGTCTGCTGCTGGTGTCTTTGGCTTTTATATCCTGGAGTGCATCCGCGGAGCAGTGGTGGAAAATTTTAAAGATGTTCAGGATTGTTTTGAATTTGGCCCTGGCGATTATTGGGAGCCAATGTAGCTGTTGTAAGACAGGGGTGATGTGGTCCGATCTTGCAGTGCCCATGATGATGTGTGCTGCAGTGTTTTGCACCATTTGAAGTGGGTGGATAGTCTGCTGGGGGAGGCATTGGTATAATGAGTTTCCATAGTCAAGCAGTGGAGTGACGACTGCTTGGCAGACTGTGCGGAAGGGGTCCTGGGTAAGGATTGGTTTGAGCTTCCTGGTAATTCTTAGTCGGTGGTAAGCTCTTGCTGCAGTATTAACGATGTGTGATTTTAGGTTCAGGTCTCTGTCTAAGGTAATGCCCAGGTACCTTACCTCGTCCTTGACTGCAGTGGCTTTGTCCAAGATGTTGATTATTTTTGGTGGAATGAAGGTGGAGTCTCTGATGATAAACATGGCGTCTGTTTTGTCAAAGTTGACTGTAAGGTTGTTATCAGTGAGCCAGGAGATCATGTCTTCAATGCATTTTGTCACTGTTGTCATGTCGGGTGACTGTAGGTTATTTATTTATTTATTTATTTATAGACTCTTATATACCGCACTATTAGGCATCAGCGCGGTTCACGAAAAACAGTGAGATACACAATTCAACAGTATACCATAATATCATCTGCATATAGGTGGTAAAGTAGTTTGTGGTATTTAATGATGCTGCATATGGGTTGAATGTTTATGTTGAAGAGAATGGATAATAGTGCTGAACCCTGTGGTATTCCTTGCTTGACTAGGAACTGTAGTGATTTCTTTTGGTCACATTTGACTTGTTGTGTTGAGGAAACAGGAAGTAGAAGAGTATTATCAACTGAGATAGAGAAAGGAGGGTTTAGGGGGAAAAATAGAAAGTTCTGTTTTGGCCATGTTCAATTTCAAACTGTGGTAAGACATCCAGGCAATGATGTCAGATAGGCAGGCAGAGATTCAGGCTTTGACTGTCAGAGAAATATTAGGTATAGAGAGAGAGATCTGAGAGTTATCAGCATAAAAATGGTACTGAAAACCATGGGAGGAAAGAGACCCAAATGACTGGGTGTAAAAATGAGAGGGCTCAGAACAGACTCATGCCCCACCCTACCCCATAATGTCCAGTTAACATGCACAATAGTGTACGATGCACAGACATGCTCGTGTGTTAATCTTCCCAATTTCCAGTTGCTGCAAGTTAAAATGCATGTTAACCAGCTAATGGGCTGTAGTTAAAGGGACCTTAAATATATTGTCAGAGATATTTACCAAGTCTACTCCAGATCCTGGTTACTGATTAGTGATGAGCCAAAATTCAAGAGGCTTAGAGGGGAATTTAGAAGCTCTATCCAAGTGCAATCTGAGATGTCTAAGCCAGAATGCCTGAAAAAAATGCAAGCAGGTTCAGGTGCTGATATGATTTCACAAATCCAGACATGTCCAATTGAGACATCTGCAGGGGCGTCTACTTAGACATCCCCAGAACTGCATTCCACACCCTTGCCATCTAGGATAGCATAATGGTTAGAGTGCTTGCTTAGGAAAAGAGCATCCAGGGGTCAAATCCTGCCTCTGCTATAGTTGATATTGTACTGGGGATGGTAGAGTGCTTTCTTCTCTACGCACTCTGGTTGTCTTGAGTTGAGACAAGCAAATTTCAGATGCTTGTTTGTGGCAATGCGTGCCTCCGAGCTGTTCTGCAAATAGATATGATGCCAGACATCCATGATGGAGACGTCCTGGTCTCCGGGAACACCTTAACCATGTTCCAGGAACTTCCTGGCCACACCTCTCCCCATTCACATTTAGACGACCCCACAGTTGGCTTCTAAAATGGCTCAGAATATAGTCCCTGTGCTTTGGATGTCTCTATGCCTGTTTTCAGCATAACCCCCATAATATTTATCTTCCTAAGACAGCTGCTTTCCAACCCAAGACTCACTGGTTCAAGGCAGACCATGATGACACTGGAAAAAAAATTTTTCATGTCATTTTCAGAGTAAAAATATCATTTCAGCTGTTATTTTCATATTTCAAAAATATGCACATCCCTATTGGTTGGTCAAAAAATAAACCCTGTGATAATGGAGGACAAATACAAATAGTCAGATATCAGCAACCTCCTTTTATTAGAGATAGCACTCAAATTGAACTCTATTGAAAATGTTTATATAAGAATAAAAGAAGCATCGGAATAGAGCAAGGCGGATACCACTCAGAAGACTTCTCTTTTCTACTAGCAGTGTTTCACCTGGTCCTCCCCTTTTCAATCATCGGTTCTAGTTCACTCGTACACTGTCCATATGTTTTCCTGATAATTACTTTCTTTGTATCTTTTTTTTTTCTGGTTGAGAAAAATGAATCAGGTCACACAAGAGCTTATTACGGGTCCATCCTCCTTCAGGACATACCGCCCAATGTTCAGAGCTCAGTAAAGCTTCCTTCAGTGCAATGTACTCCTTTGCTAAACACTACTACTACTTCTATTCATCATTTATCTAGCGCTACAAGGCCTATGCAGCACTGTACACATATAAAAGACGATACCTGCTCATCAGAGCTTACAATCCAATCAAGAACAAGGATGCAAATAAGAAAAGGAAGGAAAGGAAGGGGTAAGGATCCAAAAGCGGTCTCCAAGAGGTGAGCCTTTAGCATGGATTTGAAAAGGGGCAGAGATGGAGCCTGATGTACAGACTCAGGTAGTTTATTCCAGGCGTATGGAGCAGCAGGGTGAAAGGAACGAAGTCTGGAGTTGGCAAAGGAAGAAAAGGCAAAGAGAGAAGTAAGAAGAGTGAGGGGTGTAGGGAGAGAGGAAAGAGGAAAGCTAGTGAGGAGCAGAATAATAAATCCATTTGTAGCTCAGAAGGAGAAGTTTGAACTGGATATGGAAGGGAAGTCAATGAAGAGGGGTCATATGAGTGTATTGAGGCTGGCAGAAGATTAGCTGCACAGCGGAGATCTGAACAGATTGAAGGGGAGAGAGATGACTCAGAGGGAGACCAGTAAGGAGGAGGTTGCAATACTCTAGATGGGAGGTGGATCAGAGTTTTAGTAGTGTGCTCTCATCCCCTCCCTGGGTCTCCATTCTTTTTTTTTACTTTATTTATTTATAAATTTCCAACAATACAACCACAACACAAATGAACACAAACCATAACATACCCCATATCCCCCCACCCACCCTGTCTTCAATGATTAGTGGTCTTCATTATAAAGCATATGAGGACAGACTGAAGGATCTTAATATGTACACCTTAGAGGAAAGGCGGGATAGAGGTGATATGATTGAGATGTTTAAATACCTCCATGGCATAAATGTTGAGGGAGAGAGCCTCTTTCAATTGAAAGCAAGTTCTGCTACGAGGGGACATGGGCTGAAGGTGAAGGGAGATAGATTCAGGAGTGATATGCGGAAATATTTCTTTACGTAAAGAGTAGTGGATCCATGGAATAGTCTCCCAGTGGAGGTGGTAGAGATGAGGACAGTAACTGAATTCAAAAAAGCATGGGACCAACACAGAGGATCTCTAAAGGTAAAAAGAGGACTGTTGTAGTTGTTATGGAAGGACAGACTAGATAGGCCATGTGGTCTTTTTCTGTCGTCATATTTCTATGTTTCTATGTATCCATCAGCAGCACCAAGTTATACAGAGCCTTAACAACTCCCACATGACATAAATACTAGTTTAACTAGAATATAACTAGTTCAAGCTGCAACATTGCCCTAAATAAGGTCTACCGCAATGGAAGACACTCCGGCAGACGCCGCATAATCATCTAACCACTTCCACTTGCCCTCAACCAAACTTGAATCATCCCTCCCATCCATCTCAGAGACCTGTCGGGGGCAAACCACCCTTTCTGGCACCTCCGCCTTTGCTTACAACCCCATGCCTTTTCGTAACTGGCATAAAGACATACCAAATTCCACCAATGATTGCTCTCTAGCTTGCCAGAGTCTTTCCAACAAATCAGGATTAACTTCAAAGCCACAGCAATCAAAAAATTAAACAGAAAATACTTTTCTTTCTTTAATGGCAAGGTCGAACAAGCTGAGCGAAGAAAGACTAGATCCAAGGACAGAGGTGCCCGAAAGGAGAGTATCTTCTGAATTATCCCCCATACTATTCTCCAAAAACTCTGAACGCTAGGGCAATCAAACATCATATGCAGCAGGTTGCCTAAAGACGCCAAACACATCCAGCATCTACCCTCCACTCGAGGAGCCCAACAAGAAAGCCGACTGGGCGTCAGGTACGCCCGGTGAGAAATAAAATATAAAGACTGGGTGATTGCCGCAGCACTGGAAACTCTATTCACCCTCGACCAACGAGTAGACCATTGCTGGGGCGAAATGGTTGAATTTATCTCAGCCTCCCAGCTCTTTTTTAGACCTGTTAATGAAGTACACCACCCGTCCCTAAGGGCCGCATACAGTTTTGAGACTGCCCCCCTACCTTCCGTACAGGCAAGCAGTAACTGCTGCAGACTCCATTCTTTCGATAGACTGACAACATCAATCTTTGCCTGTGCTAAACAGCTCCTCAACTGGATCCATTGAAACCGACAGCTATCAGGAAGGTCAAATTCCCTGGCGAGCTCTTTCCAGGATTTACAACTCTGGAGATGGGCTAATTGGCTCAATGTCCAAATGCCCTTATCTTGCCAACGCTTTGAAAAGATCATTTTATCCCCAATCCTAAACCTGGGGTTATACCATATAGGGAGTTCCTGAGACAATGGATTCTCACCAACCATTACCTCTATGAGACCGAAGGAAGCTCCTTGAGTGGCTAGGATAGCAGGAGAAACCATGGAGACAGAAGGAAACTTCATGGAGAGCAGCAACTGAAGAGGGACATGAGAAACCATCCTCTTCTCCACCTCTAACCAAACCGGGCTTAGCCCCTTAACCACCTCGGTACACTAAAGCGCTCCCTGCTTAAGTAAAAAGGCCTGATGGTAAGCCCTAAAGTCAAGAAAATTTACTCCCCCCTGCTCCTTACTCACTTTAAGCTTGTTTACCACAATTCTGGGGGGCTTCCCCAACCATAAAAACCTTGTTAATTGACGCTCCCAATCTTTGTATATCCTGACCGGTAACACCACTGGCAGCATCTCCAAGATATAATTTATCTTAGGAGACAAGACCATCTTAATTGCCTCCATCCTGCCCCACCACGTCAGATATAAAGGAGACCACTTTACCGAGAAAACTTGGAGCATCTCCTCAATAGCCTTACAGTTTGTGCTGTCTCCTCTACAGAAAAACAATACTTAACTCCCAAATACTTAATGGGCTTGGCTTCCCATACAAAGGGGTAATTTTCTAAAGTGGAAGAAAAAGTCACACTATTCATGGGAAACGCCACAGACTTCCCCCAATTTATCTTATAACCTGAGATTTACGAATAAGCACCCATAATTCTTAGGACTTCATCCACCTGATTAGGCTGGACAAAAAGCAGCAGGTCATCAGCATAAGCTGACAATTTTATCCGCAAATTCCCTATTTGGATACCCCGAATCCTCTCAGAATGCCGAATGGCTATAGCTAAGGGTTCTAGAGCAAGGTTGAACAGTGCAGGGGAAAGAGGACAGCCTTGCCTAGTTCCACGATGTAAGGCGAAAGGGGTAGATAGAGTTCCATTGACCAGAATTCTGGCCTGGGGATTGGAGTATAACACCCTGATCAACTCAATAAATGAGTCCCCAAAGCCGAACCACCGCAGCACACGGTACATGAAGGCCCACTCTAACCTATCAAAAGCCTTCTCCACATCCAAGGAGAGCCTGACCATGGGGCAATCTTGCAAGTTGGTTAGGGAAAAGAGATCTATGAGAAGTCGCGCATTATCCGCTGTCGATCTCCCTGGCAGAAAACCGCATTGATCCGGGTGTATTAACTCTGAAACCTTCTAGCTAGGACTCCAGCGAAAATCTTATAATCTGCATTTAAAAGAGAGATTGGCCTATAGTTACCCACCTTGAGGGGATCTATGCCCTCTTTAGCTAACACAACTATAGTCGCCACATTAAAAACCCCCAACTGCGGGGATTGCTCTACAAGAAGTTGAAAGAAACGGTCATCTGGGGGACTAAATCTTCCTGAAACACTTGATAGAATTCAACAGGGATACCATCAGGACCTTACCCTTCTTTGCATCTTTAAGGACTGCCCAGGCTTCTCCCTTCACAATTGGCAAGTCCAACTCCCCTGCCTGTTGGGCACTGAGAGCGGGATGAGGCAAATTTCCCAAGAAATTTTGATAAATTGTTTCATTACATTCTCCTGCTGATGAGTACAGGTCTTGGTAAAAAGACCTGAAACACTCCCCTATCTCACTGCTCTTCGTAAGCAACCCCTGATTATCAGGCATTAATGCCACGATACTAGACTTCTCCCAAGGGGAGCTAAGCACAGAGGACAGAAGCCCTCCAGCTTTATTTTGTTCAGCATAATACCTCACATTTTGCACGTGGTGTATCTTCCTGACTTCCGAATTTAAGAGATTATTATACTGATACCTTAATTTTTGCAGACGTAACAAAACACAAGGCTCCACATTTGCTCTCAATAGCCTTTCCCCAGCCGAGATTTGCAATTCAAGCTTAGCAAGCACAGTCTTCCTCTGTTTAGCCATACGAATAGAGTAGCTAGTTATCTGGGCTCGGATGGAGGCCTTAAAGGCCTCCCACCAGGCCCAACCTGCGGTATCCGACGGAAGATTTTTAACAAAATATTCCTTAATCTCGACCCTTATGAAGTCACAAAAAGTCGGGTCCTCCAACAATTCCCTCGGAAAATACCATCCCACTTTCCGAGAGGCCTCCTGTCCCCGCGCTAAAGTTAAGAATACGGCCGCGTGATCTGATACCGTGGTAGCACAGATGCCAGCCTCCCCTACCGACTCCACTAAAGATCTGGATATTAACAGAAAGTCGATTCGAGAATGTGAATTATGCAGAAGAGAATGAAAGACAAATTCCTTATCCGCGGGGTGCAGGGTCCGCCAAATATCGGATAAGCCCAGGTCCCGCATTAGGGACAAAAGGACCGAAACTGCCCTTCCAGGCTTAAGAGATCTATATGGCTGTCGGTCTAACAATGGGTCCAAAACCAAGTTGAAATCCCCTCCCAAAATCATGGGGTGGGATCTCAACTCATAAGCTGCTTCCGCAACCCTCTGGTAGAAGGAAACATCATCACAATTTGGTCCATACACATTCAACACTGCCAATTTCTCACCATTAATATGCATTAAAACCTTTGCCCAGCTCCCTTCCGGGTCCGCACAGGCCAACTCAAACTGTGGCTGAAGAGTTTTCCGCACTAGTGTTATTACACCATTCTTCTTTTTAACTGCTGCAGCATGCACCGCTAACACATAGTGACCTTTACCCAGTTTCTTTGCCTCCTCAGAAGTCAAATGGGTCTCCTGGAGTAGAACTACATCGGCACCCTGCTTAGCACAGTACAATAAAATTTTCTTTCGTTTGATTGGATTATTAATCCCTTTCACATTCAGAGAAAGAACCTTAAGGGACCCCATAAGTCCTAACACAGAGGGCTAAAATTATTCTAGGGCACCCAGCATACATTACCAACCCCCAGCTCTGCTTTTTCCTCTCAGCGGTTACCATTGAAGACAGCATTCTCCACAACCAAACCCACAACCCTGGGTGAACCATCGATTCCGCAAGATTACCCCTCTGAACTCCACCCCCACACTATGATTCCCTCACTCTCAACCCCCTCGCTGAAAACCTCTGTAATTCCCCACGGTCCCCCAACCCCTACCCTTTCCTACCCTACTCTTCTCCCCACACTTCAACACAGTATAGCACACACCCAACCCGGATACCCAGACCCCATGACTAGCCCGTCTCACACACATTAAATCAAGGCCCCCTCACCCCAGAAAACCCTTCCCAACGACACTCATGACTATACAGGAATACAATAACCCCAACCGCATACAAGACAATAGTAGTACAAGGCCAAAACTGAGTCCTATATCGCCGCTCAACAGGCCATAACCAAGTCTTTCCCAGCACTGCCTCCAATGGCAATCCTCAGCGCATTAGTGCAGCTTCCTGCTCCTCAATAAAGGCAAGGAGAAGTTGAGGGTCCTCGAAGGTCCGTGTCTGATTATGCAGAGTGACTCTAAGCCTGGCAGGAGAAAACAGTCCATATCGGGCTTGAAGGCTTTGTAAGCGAGGTCTTAACGCCAGCATTTGCTTCCGCCGATCCACCGTAGGTTTATTAAAGTCCGGAAAGAAGGCTATGTTCAATCCCTCAAACTTCAACGGCGCCAAGGCTCTGGCCGCCGCCATAACTTGCACCACTTGTTGATGTCTCAGCAGCCTCATGATGATAGGGCGTGGCCGCGACGAGTGAGGGCCCTGTTGTGAAGGGACTCTGTGCGCCCTCTCAATCTCGAATGGGTGATCAAAGGTAATCCGCAGTATCGCTGGAATATTTTTGCAAAGAAAGCCCATCAAGTCCCGTCCTTCCTCTCCTTCAGGTATCCCAACCAATCTAATGTTATTCCGACGCGCCCTGTTATTGAGGTCCTCAAGATTGCACTCCAAGATAGAAATGCGCTTGGAATTAGCAGCCACCTCCTTCCAGCGCTCCTCATGCACCTCTACCCTCGTAGAGAGCCCTTCCAACCTTTCAGAGAGCACACTGAGCTGTACTTTAAGTACCACGTCAGCCTGCACCCCGTTCAGGGTTTCCCCATTTGCGGTAACCAGCTCCCGCACAGCCTTGATTTCAGCCAAAAGCTCATGCAGGCCTTCCAAATTCTCCTTCGCACCAGCGGCCTTCTGTGGTGAAGGGGGATCGGGTTTCAACCGCTTGGTTCCCGCGTTCGCGGGTGAACTGAAATCCAGCCTGGAAGGTTTACTGGATGTCATACTTGCACTCACGTATCCACAAATACTCCAAATAAAGTATTTCTCCACAGAGGGGCAGGATATCTTTCAGGATTCCGGGGAGGAAAAAGATCAAGCGGCCATCTTGCACCGTCTCAGGCTCCGCCCTCCCCTGGGTCTCCATTCTTACATTTTTAACACTCATGGATTATACACTATGAGGCCGATCCAGCTTCCTACAAGTCTGACTGTCATGCCCGCACAAAACCTAGCCAGGGCCAAGATATTCCCGATTCAATCGCCAGGGGGTCCGGATGTACCCGCAATGGTAGAATCAGGGACATAAACATCTGGGCACTCCCCGTATGCTGAGGTGATCGACTCACGGGGAACTGCCCATCCTGATGTCAGAACACCACTGCTGGTGCAAGGGAGCAGTGGCATGCTGGCACATGGCGACGAACCCTCTACATGACAGTTCAGAATGCCATGCACCATATTGGCACCTGCAGACCTCTGTCCAGGTGACCCTGGATGCCATTATGGCCCAGACCATGGCTGCAGGTGCACAGCATGACGAGCGGTGTGGTGTGCGGTGCCCATACCATGGGGACTCTGTAGCTTATTCCATTGTTGGGGTGGAATAAGCCAGACGTGCAGTGTGGTGCCGTGGAACGTACAGTGGCCTGATCTGAATCAGCCCTATATATCCCGGCACCTGGCCACTCCCCCATCCACCCCCACTCTGCCCCAGCACAGCTCACTCCCACCAATGTCCAGCACTCCCCTCACAAATGCTTTGTACATGCAGGGAATACTGGCCACAGAATTGTGTCCTGGAATTGAGTGCGGGTTGGACGTCCAGCCCATACATCCAACACCGCTATTCATAGGACAGAATGACCCCCTTTATTTTTTAACTTTTGCTCCTCTAGTTAGGTTATACCATTATGAGCGATATATTTTTTGTCTCCCTCTGTAGTAACATTCATCTGACTTGTATAGTACATGAATCCTCCCCTTCAGTACCACTCTGGGTCGGATCATTTGATTTTATATAATAAATGCATATTTCTATTAGTGTTGTATGGGTATCCAGTTTTGCCTTTGGTGCATACATTGTCCACACATCTTTAGCAATTCTTCTTTTTTTCGGTACAACATTCTGGCTTAATGAGTATCTAATAACAATAGTATCTCACCCATGGTAGTATTTTTGATCCGCTGTTACAGGATTCTAATGTGGTTAGTTTGGAATTTAATATTCTACGTTTTTTATTGTTTTTAAATATTATGGGGCCGATATTGAATTGGGCAGGCTATGCGCTGCTATGGCACATAGACCGGCCTCCTGACCCTTAACCCTGGATATTCAATGCCACATGGTATTGAATATCCATGGTCTCTGCATATGCCCGGAGCTGCCAAAGCTAACTGGCAATATTGCACCGCTACCCGATTAGCTTCTGTTTGAAAAACTAGACCAGTTTTTGCTACTCCTTGTTTTACCCACTGATCGCTAATCAGGTAGTGGTGTAATATCGTCGCTTCCTGGTTAGCGACAGTCTCTGCCTCCACTCCACCACGAAACGTCCCCAACGCACCCTGTTGCTAATCGCATAGCATCGGGGTGTGTAGCAGGGTTAGAAGGGGATATCCAGTGGTACTAACCGGGTAAGTGCCTTTCGAATATCGGCCCTATCTTTTTACATTTGCTACTTTACTGTCTCAAGTCTTTTGGTACTGTGACTTTCTTTACCGAATCGCAAAATGCCCTATCGCGCTTGTTCATATTCCTTTTTCAATGTTTGCCTTTTAATCTTAATTTGCGTCTTTTAATCCCAGCCTAGATGATCTTAAATATGAGCATGATACCTAAAATTTGTTGTTTAGCATGTTGACGACTGGTCCCCATGGTTGCCATTTGTGAAGCTTTTGGAACGAAAGTCTAGGCTTCAAATGGAGGCTAATCACTGCTGACATCTAACTTAAATGCTGATGGTAGAATCCGCATGTGCCAGGTAAGAGGAGAATATTGCTCTAGCTGTCTTTTGAAATGCTTATGAGATCCACTATGCATCGACGTTTCCCCACACATTGTTACATTATTTTCCCCCTTTTTTATCAGTTCTTTTACTTTCAATAGTTTGCTAGTAAACAATAGCCTGTCTCTGCACATCTCCATAATGTTCCCGATAGCGTGAATGTACAATGTGTCTTAAATTTTGATTATGTTTTATTATTTACATATTACTGCCTCTCCTTTTGTACTCTCGTTCCAGCTTATGCTTGCTTTGTGTGGAACAGTTCTGATACTGTCCTCACATTGTGTCAGTCTGGCAGATAGAGAAGTAAGTTATACTTTGCTCTCCCGTCCTTTTGGATTAATCTACTGCCTGATCTATAGATGCTGCGTTCTATACCTACCTCGTTTGATTGACCTTACTAATTTTAATGTTTTAATTCATTATAAATGCATTCTATATTTATAGTGCACAGGGATCTTCCAGTTTTAATGTAGACAAGATCATGTTAGTATATGATTGAGTGTTGAGACCCTTATGTTCTCCTGGGCTTTATATTCATTATAAGGTTAAACACACCTTCCCGTAATCCTCCTATTAGATGCGTATTTCTGTACATAATCATTAACACTTTCTTTTTTACATCAGGTTGTTCTGTTTTTATCATTGATATTACCATTTTTGATACTTTATCATTATTTATTGATTTATTTAACAGTGCCTTTGATCCAAGGACAACAGTAACATTTCAAGAGATGTATTTTACAAGTTTATTTAATTATCAGTTTATTTATGCCTTATGATATGTTTCTAATGTTTTTATGTTTTTATCTGTTGGATGTTAAAATAAAATAAAAAAAACCTGAGGAAGGCAGTTTTGCCAAAACACTGCCAGTATAGGGTTGGTTCATTAAAAATGGTTCACTATACCAAAGGGTTGAGTTCTCTCTTCGCTTTGCTCCTGATTTTGGCTAGTGAAGAGTCTACTTTTTGAACATTATTATATTGTAAAGATTCAATACACCAAAAAAGTTGGCCTCAGCATTGGAATATTGTTCTTGACTGCTGTCTGTTTGGATACCGTTAACTGTAGCCTCAGGAAGAGTCCAAAGAAGCAAGGTAACCTTAAGAACATAAGAACATACATCATACACTCCTAGTCTGAATACCTGCAACCACACCTTAACCGCCTCCATAATTAACTTACTCTGAGAAGCTCGTGCTGTGCACGTAACCATGTATATAGTTATTGTTCTCCCTGTTAAGAAACTTGTTCATTGTACATCCGAGTTATTTTTACCTGTTTATTGTAAGCACAAATCACTAAACTGAGATGTGTAGATTCAATGTTTTATTGTAAACCGCACTGATCTTAAATAGCGCGGTATAAAAGAAAATGTAATAAATAAAAATAAATAAATAAACATAAGAAATGCCATACTGGGTCAGACCGAGGTCCATCAAGCCCAGTATCCTGTTTCCAACAGTGGCCAATCTAGGTCATACGTACCTAGCAATATCCCCAAAAGACACAGGTTCCACAATGCTTGTACTGGGTCAAGCATTGATATCCTGGGTCCCTTTTTAATAGTGGTTTATGGACCTTTCCTCCAGGAACTTGTCCAAACCTTTTTTAAACCCAGCTATACTAACAGCCCTTACTACATCCTCCGGTAACAGATTCCAGAGTTTGATTACACGTTGAGTGAAAAAATATTTTCTCTTATTTGTCTTAAATAGTTTACCCTGTAGCTTCATTACATGTCCCCTAGTCTTTCTATACTCTGATAGCGTAAACAATTGATCCACGTTTATCCGTTCCACTCCATTCATTAATTTATAGACCTCTATCATATCTCCCCTCAGCCGTCTCTTCTCCAGGCTAAAGAGCCCTAACCTTCTTAGCCTCTCTTCATAGGAGTAGCCTTCCATCCCCTTCACCAATTTGGTGGCTCTTCTCTGTACTTTTTCTAGTAACGCTATGTCCTTTTTAAGATACGGTGCCCAGAATTGCACACAATATTCAAGGTGCGGTCGTACCATGGAGCGATACAGAGGCGAAAAAGAGTAACTTTACCACAGTATTCTGCGACCTTTAGATCATATCAAGAGGTACAGCCAATAAAAATCTGGAGTTAGATAGCTAAACTCTGCTTTTCAAAATGTGTCACCAATGAGTTGTTAAATTTATCCTAATAAAAAAAATGACTTGCAAAATCATGCACCTGGATACATATTAATGTGCGCTAAGAGGGTAGCATGGGGTTAGTGTGAGGTATCGATACTGTGCTAGGAAATAGCACTGGTCCCCATGCTAAAAATCCCATGCTACCTGGGAGCAACTGCGAGGGGAGAACAGCTAGTACAGGCATTTGCAGCACATGCCGCAAGGATCACGGGTGCAATTAATGCCATCTCAATGGCTGGTGTTACTTGCTGCCAGCTGAAGACTTCTCAGAGTAAAGTCAGCATTTATGATGTGGTTGGATCAAAGCCCTCGGGACGTCTGACTGCTGATGTAGCTGCGCATGAAATGAGAGTCAGAAGCTGTAAAGATGTCTTACGCATTGAAACATGGAATGTACGAAGCATGAACCAAGGGAAGTTGGAGGTGGTCAAGAATGAAATGGAACGTGTACAACTTAATCTGTTGGGTGTCAGCGAACTGAAATGGACTGGCATCGGGCACTTTGCATCAGATGATCACATGGTCTACTATGCTGGAAATGAAAGACAAAGAAGAAATGGTATTGCATTTATAATAAAGAAGAAACTTGCAAGAAATGTAATGAAATACAATGCAGTCAGTGAACGCTTAATCTCTATTCGTCTACGAGGAATGCCTATCAACACAACTATAATTCAAGTATATGCCCCAACAACAGCTGCAGAAGAGAATGAAATTGAAGAGTTCTATGAACAAGTACAAGCTGAAATTGACAGAACATGCAAACAGGATATCCTGATAGTCATGGGTGACTGGAATG
This sequence comes from Ichthyophis bannanicus, assembly GCA_033557465.1. Lineage (NCBI taxonomy): Eukaryota > Metazoa > Chordata > Amphibia > Gymnophiona > Ichthyophiidae > Ichthyophis > Ichthyophis bannanicus. Next base: position 16,630,202 of record CM066043.1, read on the forward strand.
CAAAAGTTGGCAACAAAGAAGAAGGCAAAATAGTTGGAAAATATGGACTTGGCAACAGAAATGAAGCTGGAGAAAGACTGATAGAATTCTGCAACACCAACGATCTATTCATCTCAAACACCTTCTTCCATCAACACAAGCGGCGACTGTACACATGGACTTCACCCAATGGATTGTATAAAAATCAAATTGACTGCATCTGTGGAAGTCAACGATAGAAAAGTTCTATAACATCAACAAAGACAAAACCTGGAGCTGACTGTGGTACAGATCATCAACTACTAGTATGCAAACTCAAGCTAAAGTTGAAAAAGAGCAAACCACTCATGAATGCAGCAAAATATGACCTTGAGAATATACCACTGGAATTTAAAGACTGCCTGCAAAATCGATTTGTTGCTTTAGATACAAATGACAGAGCTCCAGAAGAGTTATGGAATGACATCAAGAAGGTTGTGTTGGAAGAAAGCGAGAAGTCTCTACAAAAGGAGAAACAGCAAAAACAGCCAAAATGGATGACAGAAGAAACTCTGAAAATTGCCCAGAAACGCAGAGAAGCTAAAGCCAGAGGAGAAAGAAAGACAATAACAGAACTCAACAGAGATTTCCAATGTGCAGCAAGACAGGACAAGGAAAAGTACTAAAACGACGCATGCAAGGAAATAGAAACAGAAACTATTAGAGGAAGAACAAGATCGGCTTTCCTAAAGCTACGAGAGTTAAAGAAAAAGTTCCAGCCTCGAACTGGAATGTTACAAGATGCTCAAGGTTCTATGTTGAATGATGCTGAGAAGATCAAGAAAAGGTGAAAGGAATATACAGAGTTTTTATATGATAAAGATCAAGTGGACCAACAGCCGTTTCAACCTGTACCTTATGATCGGGAACCATTAGTGATGAAAGAAGAAGTTAAAGCAGCACTGAAAGCCTTATCAAAGAACAAAGCATCAGGCATTGATAGCATTCCCATAGAAGTATTACAGCAATCTGATGCAGCTGTTACCGTACTTACAAGGCTCTGCCAAGAAATATGGAAGACAACATCATGGCCAACTGACTGGAAAAGATCTGTGTTTATACCAATACTAAAGAAAGGTGATCCAACTGACTGTGGAAATTATCGCACAATCGCTCTGATCCCACATGCCAGCAAGATTCTACTGAAGATTATTCAAAAGAGACTGCAACCATACCTGGTACAAGAACTACCTGAAGTGCAAGCAGGGTTCAGGAAAGGGCGAGGAACGAGAGACATCATTGCGGATGTGAGATGGATCCTTGAAAAGACTAAAGAATACCAAAAAGATATCTATTTGTGCTTTATCGACTATAGCAAGGCATTTGACTGTGTAAACCATGAGAAACTCTGGGCCACATTAAGAAGCATGGGTATACCAGAACACCTGATCGTACTCTTGCACAATCTGTACATTGATCAAGAAGCAGCAGTTTGAACGGAACAAGGAGAAACAGAATGGTTTAAAATAAGCAAAGGTGTAAGACAAGGCTGCATACTTTCCCCCTACCTGTTTAATTTATATGCAGAACAAATCATCAGAGAAGCAGGATTGTATGAAGACAACAGAGGTGTGAAGACTCGTGGAAGACTCATCAACAACCTTCGCTATGCTGATGATACCACATTACTGGCTGAAAGTGAAGATGATCTGAAACATTTGCTTCTCACAATCAAAGCACATAGTCTCAAAATGGGTCTGCACCTTAATGTAAAGAAGACAAAGATCATGACAACTGGCATAATCAACAGGTTCATCATTGAAGGAGAAGAAATTGAAATTGTGAACAACTTTAACCTGCTTGGATCAACTATCAATAAAGAAGCAACAAGCAGTCAAGAAATCAGACGACGCATTGCTCTTGGCAGAATGGCTATGAAAGACCTAGATAAGATTCTCAAGAGCAGAGATGTCTCTCTCCATACAAAGATTTGACTTGCTCAAGCCATGGTATTTTCAATAACATCATATGGATGTGAAAGCTGGACAGTGAAAAAGATAGACAGGAAGAAAATTGATGCCTTTGAATTATGGTGCTGGCGGCGAATACTGTGTATACCATGGACTGCCCGAAGAACAAACCAGTTGGTACTAGAGGAGATCAAACCTAAGCTTTCTTTAGAAGCTCAGATGACAAGACTTCGACTTTCATACTTTGGACACATCATGCGAAGAGAGAGATCATTAGAGAAAGACATCATGCTTGGCAAGATAGAAGGTCAGCACAAAAGAGGAAGGCCAGCAATGAGATGGATCAATACAATAACAGTAGCTACGGATACCAGTCTGTCAACAATGAGCCGCCTGACTCAAGACCGAACACAAATTAGGATAGCTATCCAGAGGGTCACCATGAGTCGACTCCGACTCGACGGCACTTAACAACAACAACAATTGCTGCCATGGCTGTTTCGCAACACCACAATACAGTAACTGTGGGGGAAAGATGTACTGACCCCTCTGCAATTACTTCCAAGCCCTGCACTGGTAATGTGGCCTAAGACATGTGTTACTGGCATGGAGCTTAGTAAATATGTCTCTTACAGGTAGAAAAGGCAATGTCGAAAGCTAGAAGGATGCTTGGGTGCATAGGGAGAGGAATGGCCAGCAGAAGAAAGGAGGTGATAGTGCCTCTGGAGAAGTCTTTGATGCGACCTCATTTGGAGTATTGTGTGCAATTCTGGAGACTGCACCTTCAAAGGATATAAGCAGGTTGGAGTCAGTACAGAGGGTGGCTACTAAAATGGTCAGTGATCTTCGTTATGAATCACATGAGGACAGATTTAAAGATCTTAATATTTATACTTTAGAGGAATAGCGGGATAGGGGTGGTATGATAGAGATATTATAATACCTCCATGGCATAAATGCACAGGAGGGTCTCTTTCAGTTGAAGGCAAGCTCTGCTACGAGGGGACATGGGATGAGGGCGGAAAGGGATAGATTCAGGAGTAATATGCGGAAATATTTCTTTATGGAAAGAGTGGTAGATGCGTGGAATAGTCTCCCAGGGAGGTGTTAGAGATGAGGACAGTATCTAAATTCAAAAAATCATGGAACAAACACAAACGCTCTTAAAAAGAAAAAAAGGGGACTGTTGTAATGTGTGATATGTAAGGGCAGAATGGATAGTCCATGTGGTCTTTTTTTGCCGTTATGTTTCTATGTTTCTGTGGTGATTAACATGTATAAACTATCTGAAAATCGGCCTCCTCCTAAGAGGTTAAAAGGATGTGTGCTGTTTGGTTGGGATCAGAAAATAACACATATACATTGTTTTTTTTAAATCTAGGCATTGTATTTTCCTGAGAACTTTTATTACGCAGGACTTACGTGTTAAGGCTGCAGATACTTTTTACATAGAAACATGACAACAGAAAAAGACCACGTGGCCTATCTAGTCTGTCCTTCCATATCAACCACTACAACAGTCCCCTTTTTTCCTTTAGAGATCCTCTGTGTTCGTCACATGCTTGTTTGAATTCAGATAATTTTTCATATTGAAAGCATGTCCCTACTTTTTCTTTGAAAATGAGGCACAAGGTCTGAGGGTGCCACATAGCCAAATACTTTGCACCTGGGTTGGCTGTTTGAAAATCACCCCTTAAAATCAAAAGGTAGCTTAGTTTACTCATTCAAAATGTAGGCTCCTCCAGAGGATTACATTTAAATACACAAAGAGAAGGCCTTTGCAGCTATAAATGTGTTTAAGATCACTGGCTAAATTTAAGCTAATGACCTTGGCGCCCCCTCCCCCCAATCTGTCTGTAAATCCTTCCCATAATCTTAATATCTTATTAAAGCTGCGAAAGAAAATGTAAAGGACTCACTTTTATGCAGCGATTTTGATATATGTTATGTGAGTTAGGAATTCAGTAGTAATCGAAGGCTGATTTTAGGGACCCAGCACACGTAGAAATGTTGCCAATTAACTACAGATGCCGCTATCTTTATCTCATTCCAATTTGGAAGGGGAAATAAATAATGGGGATTTAAGGACGATACCTCCTTAGTCCCGCCTGTAAATTCCAATGTGGACAATTCCGATCATATACGTGTATTCCCTATATGAAATGGGGAATACACATGTAGATTTTTGACCTGTCCAGGCTACTCCCTAGCCATTCTCCCAACACACCCTCTTTGTAAGCTCTGATGAGCAGGGACTGTCTCTTACATGTCTGTGCGGAGTTGCGTACGTCTTGTAGCGCTATACAAATGTTCAGTAGTAGTAAATTTCTGCATGGTAAGGACATCCATATGTATATTTCTAAAATTGCTGTTTAGATGTAAATGCCATTTTCACATGTAAATACCTGATTGTACACCTGGAAACTGTGAATAAGGCTTCTAAAATAACCCTCTTAATCTTTATATTTATTTTTGTGCATATAGGTAATGACTATGGACCAAACAGAAATCAGAATTAATTGCACCCGAGTAACTGAATTTATTCTCTTGGGATTCACAGATCTAGCAAAGTTCCAGGGTCTAATATTCCTGGGATTTCTGGTTATGTATTTGATAACTGTGCTGGGAAATGGTGGCATCATTGCAGTGATAAGACAATCTCCACGCCTTCACACCCCCATGTACTTTTTCATCAGTCACTTGTCCTTTCTGGATCTTTGTTACTCCACAAGCATTGCTCCAAAAACATTAATGAACTTGGTGACAGAGGATAAATCCATAACAATTCTTGCATGTGCTTTTCAGATGTTTACTTTTATTACACTATGTACAACAGAGTGCCTCCTACTGGGAGCTATGGCGTATGATCGTTACGTAGCAATATGTAGCCCATTGCTTTATACAGCCATCATGAACAAGAGACTCTGCATACAGCTGGTCATTGCCGCCTATGTCGTTGGTTCTCTGCAGTCATTAATACAGACAGGCTGCACTTTTAGATTGTCTTTCTATGCATCCAACTCAATTAATCATTTTTACTGTGATATTCCTCCATTGTTAAAACTCTCCTGCACCGATACCTTCATCAACGAGATGGTGCTGTTTTTATGTGGCAGTGTCACGGATATGAGTTCACTAACAATCATTCTGGTCTCTTACACTTACATCCTCTCCACCATCCTGAGAATTCGCTCCACAGAAGGGAGACGCAAAGCCTTCTCCACCTGTGCCTCTCACTTCCTCGCTGTCACTTTATTCTATGGGACTATTTTCTTCATGTATCTACGCCCACCATCCAGCTACTCCCTGAATCAAGACAGAGCAGTTTCGGTAGTTTACACGCAAGTCATCCCTATGGTAAATCCTCTGATCTACAGCTTGAGGAATAAAGAAGTTAAATCAGCCCTGAGGAAGGTGATGCATGGAAAAGATGCTTCGTAAATAAATGTATTGTCATTTTTAAAACACACATGTAATATACTAGAAAATGCTGGACCATCCTTGTTGTAAGTTCTCCATGTGACATGTCATAGTCTTGCATAAGCAATCCATCATCTGTGGGAGCTTCCTAGCTAATAGGACAAGGACAGGTGAATTCTTCTATAAGAAAAATAGAAAAGGAAAATTTTGTGGATTCTGATTTTTATCCGCTGCAGCAGTTGGCAGTGGGTGATTCATGTAAGTGAACCCAGAGAGGAAATGTCAGTGAGACATACAAGTCAACTACTTACTTAAGTAAAGTCACGTGGAATCGCTCTGTTCTTTGGGATCCTGCCAGGAACGTTTTGCCCTGGAATGGCCACTGTTGGGAACAGGATACTTGGCTTGATGGGTCTTTGGTCTGACCCAGTAAGGCAGTTCTGAGCATGAACATATTTACATGTGGAACACAGCTCTTAAAAATTGTGTGGGTTTAACCTTATGCATTCCGACAAGAGCACATGCAATTTTTTTTATTTAATCTCTTTTTTTATTAATTGAAAATTACATAAGTACAAACTTAAACATAGCTACAATAGAATCACAACATAAAATAACAACCATAAGGAGGATGTGACATCCAAAACATAGATGCTGAATAAAAATACCATCAGTGCAGATAAAAAGAACCAATAGGTCACGACTGCGCAATACGCTGCTCTAGCACTTTTCGGGTCTAAAGGAAATGTGGTACACACCTTTTGTTGACTCATGGCGACCCTCTGGATAGTTGTCCTAAACTGTGTTCGGTCTTGGCTCATTGTTGATAGATCAGTCACTGCTGTTTCTCTAACGATCTCTGTCTTCGCATGATGTGTCCAAAGTATGAAAGTCGAAGTCTTGTCATCTGAGCTTCTAAAGAAAGCTTAGGTTTGTTCTCTTCTAGTACTGACTGGTTTGTTCTTCAGGCAGTCCATGGTATACATAGTATTCTTTGCCAGCACCATAATTCAAAGGCATTGACTTTCTTATTATGTTTTTCACAGTCAAACTTTCACATCCATATGACATTATTAAAAATTTGATGGCTTAGACAAGTCAAATCTTTGTATGGAGAGAAATATCTCTGCTCTTGAGAATCTTGTCTAAGTCCTTCATAGTCATTCTGCCAAGAACAATGTGTCATCTGATTTCTTGACTGTTGTTGTTTCTTTATTGATTGTTGATCCAAGTAAGTTAAAATTGTCAACTATTTCAATTTCTTCTCCATAAATGATGAACGTATTGATTTTGCCAGTTGTCAGGATCTTTGTCTTCTTTATGTTAAGGTGCAATCCCATTTTAAGGAACACAACAACGAGTAGAATGGTAGTCACATGCGCTTTATTCAAAACCCCAACGCGTTTCGGCGACAGCCTTCATCAGGGGGTGCTGGAGGACAACAATGCAATACAACAAATTTATTAATCATAAAATATGATAAACAATGTTAAAAATATAAATAATTGCTTAAATAAAATAAATAAAAAATAAAACATAACACAACAATATATCATACAAATTAAAAATATGTAGAAAAAATATATATATATAAAAAAAATATATATAAAAAAATATATAAACCACACATACTTACAGATAATCTCTAATGGTACACTAGATGTAGCGCGAACAACAATAAAGGTATGACACGAAACCAATCGTGTAGTAGATAAGGCTAAAAAGAACAATAATATTAATGGAAGCAGAAAAACATTATTGACATGAATTAAATAAAACGAATAAAAAATGGCAATCAAGCATATGGATCGAACATAACAAAAATATATATAAATATATATACAGAAATAATCATCAACAAATAAAACACATCGTTTTAAAAAAAAATCAAAAAAAAAAATCATTCCATCTTATAAAAAGGAGAGGTGTGGCAAAAATAAAGGTAGAAAGATATGGCTCTTCTTTATTTTTGCTACAATCTGTTTGTCCTTTCTTTATTTTTGCTACGATCTGTTTGTCCTCCTTTATTTTTGCTACAATCTGTTTGTCCTCCAGTTGCGTTCTGCAATTTTATGCTATAACACGCACATTTTTTCATTTAATACTGATTGGTGCTTCTAACAATAGCAGAGATGAAATGCTTTTGCCTGCACGGGCTGTGCTTCCAATTGTTTGCACTATTTTTGCATTATACTTTATTGTTTGTGATCCGTTTTTTAATTTTAATTCTTTTTCCTGATATATATTTTTTATGCTAATCTTCATGTTGTTTTTATCAGTTTTTTGTCTCAGCTTCTAACTATGCGCACCTAAATCGGCGTTTTGAATAGTGTGTACTCAGCTAGCCGGTGGCGGCGTAGTGTTTGTTTTGTTTGGACTATTTTTGTTGTTTTTAATCCAGTTTAATACTATTCTTTTTATATTTTCTATGTATCCACACCTCTCCTTTTTATAAGATGGAATGATTTTTTTTTTTTAAACGATGTGTTTTTATTAAAATCAATCAATTCCTAAGGTTTACTTTCATTGTTTTTAAATCCTAATCTCCTATTGAGCTGTATTAGCTAGGTTACTTTGTTTAAGGGGTTCTGTTACAATGTTACTACCCACCACAAGTATTCTTCACGGTTCAATCCCCTTTGTTTACTGTTTTTTCCTTACACTATTATTTATTTTTTACCAAAAGGTTTATTCTATGCAGCTAGTTTGCTTGGTTTTCATCGTCTATAGGTCTGGGTTTTCTTTTTATTTGTTGATGATTATTTCTGTATATATATTTATATATACATTTTTGTTATGTTCGATCCATATGCTTGATTGCCATTTTTTATTCGTTTTATTTAATTCATGTCAAAAATGTTTTTTTGCTTCCATTAATATTATTGTTCTTTTTAGCCTTATCTACTACACGATTGGTTTCGTGTCATACCTTTATTGTTGTTCGCGCTACATCTAGTGTACCAATAGAGATTATCTGTAAGTATGTGTGGTTTATATATTTTTTTTATATATATATTTTTTTATATATATATATTTTTTTTTCTACATATTTTTAATTTGTATGATGTATTGTTGTGTTATGTTTTATTTTTTATTTATTTTATTTAAGCAATTATTTATATTTTTAACATTGTTTATCATATTTTATGATTAATAAATTTGTTGTATTGCATTGTTGTCCTCCAGCACCCCCTGATGAAGGCTGTCGCCGAAACGCATTGGGGTTTTGAATAAAGTGCATGTGACTACCATTCTACTCGTTGTTGTGTTCCTCAGTTTCTTGCGAGTAGTGCTCTTGTTTTGTGTTTCCTGCAATCCCATTTTAAGACTATATTCCTTGATCTTCAGAAGCAAATGTTTTAGCTCGTCTTCACTTTCAGCCAGTAATGTGGTATCATCAGCACAGTGAAGGTTACACAATCAAAATCCTTGTTACAGTCAATTAAACACATAAATATACTTTAGGTATTCTGTTGTATTTTCAAGGAATCCATCTCATATCCGTGATGATGTCTCTTGTTCCTTGCCCTTTCCTGAACCCTGCTTGCAGTTCAGGAAGTTCTCGTGCCAGGTATGGTTGTAGTCTCTGCTGAATGATCTTGAGTAGAATCTTGCTGGCATATGGGATCAGAGCGATTGTGCAATAATTTCCATAGTCAGATAGTTCACGTTTCTTCAGTATTGGTATAAACACAGATCTTTTACAGTCAGTTGACCATGCTGTTGTCTTATAGATTTCCTGGCAGAGCCTGGAAAGTATGTTAACAGCTGCATCCAATTGCTCTACTACTTCAATGCGAATTCCATCAATACCCAGTGCTTTGTTCTTTGATAAGGCTTTCAATGTTGTTTTGACTTGTTTTTTTCATCACCAATGGCTCTGATCATAAGGTACAAGTTAAAATGGCTGTTGGTCCACTTGATCCTTATGTATAATGATTCTGTATATTCTTTCCACCTTTTCTTGATCTTTTCAGCATCATTCAACAAGGATCCTTGAGCATCTTGTAGCATTCCAATTTGAGAATGGAGTTTTTTCTTTAACTCTCATAGCTTTAGGAAAGCTGATCTTGTTCTTTCTCAAATAGTTTCTGATTCTATGTCCTTGCATACGTCATTGTAGTACTTCTCCTTGTCTTGTCTTATTACACGTTGGACATCTCTGTTCTGTGATTGCCCCTCTCTCCTTTCTTGCTTCAGTTTCTCTTTGTTTCTGGGCAATTTTCAAAGTTTCTTCAGTCATCCATTTTGGCTGTTTTTGCTTTTTCACCTTTTGTCGAGATTTCTCACTTTCTTCCAACACAACCTTTTTGATGTCATCCCATAACTCTTCTGGAGCTCTGTCATTTGTATCTAAATCAAAAAATCGATTTTGCAAGCAGTCTTTAAATTCCAGTGGTATATTCTCAAGGTCATCGTTTGCTACATTCATGACTGGCTTGCTCTTTTTCAACTTTAGCTTAACTTGGCAAACTAGTAGTTGTTCTGTACCATAGTCAGCTCCAGGTTTTGTCTTTGTTGATGTTATAGAGATTTTCCATTGTTGACTTTCACAGATGTAGTCAATTTGATTTTTGTACAATCCATTGGGTGAAATCCTTGTGTTGCTGGAAGAAGTTGTTAGTCTTGCAGAATTCTATCAGTCTTTCTCCAACTTCATTTCTGTTGCCAAGTCCATATTTTCCAAATACTTTGCCTTCTTTTTTATTACCAACTTCTGCATTCCAGTCACCTATGTCTATCAGGATATACTGTTTGCATGTCCTGTCAATTTCAGCTTGTAGTTGTTTATAGAATTCATCAATTTATTACTCTTCTGCTGCTATTGTTGGGGCATATACATGAATTATAGTTGTGTTGATGGGCATTCCTCATAGATGAATAGAAATTAAGCGTTCACTGATTGCATTGTATTTCATTACAGTTCTTGCAAGTTATAAATGCAAACCTATTTGTCTTTCATGTCTTTCATAGTATATCATGTGATCATCAGATGCAAAATGCCCAATGCCTGTCCATTTCAGTTCACTGACACCCAACATATCGAGTTGTACACGTTCCATTTCATTTTTACCACCTCCAAATTCCCTTGGTTCATGTTTCGTACATTTCATGGCCCAATATGTAAGACAACTTTGCAGCTTCTGACTCTCATTTCATGCATAGCTACATCAGCAATCAGATGTCCTGAGGGCTATGATCCAACCACATCATAAATGATGGCTTCATTCGGTCAAATTCAGAGTTGCCCATTACCAGGAGTGAGATTTCCTCTCCAGCGACTTGTTCCTGGTTAAATCCAAAGGTCTTTACTCAATACTCATTTTTTTCTGCGCTTTTGACACCACCACCTGCGCTTTTGATACCACCACCTTCTCCTCGATACACTGTCCTTATTGGATTGAATCTATGAAAGGTGGTATATAAAACCTGATAAATAAATAAATAAAATTAATTAATTAAATTTAGATGCTCTCTACTGTCCTGGTTCTCTTGCTATCTCTCACATCGTTCCTTCAGTGTTTCTTCTGTTGGTTCCCCATTTACTGCTATCCCTCACACATCTAGTGTACCCCAAGGATCTGTTCTGGGCCTTCTTCTTTTCTCCCTCTATACCCAGTTCCTTGATGCTCTCATCTCCTCCCACGATTTTTAATATAATTTTTCTGCTGATGACTTTCAAATCTATATATCTACACCTGATATTTCTCCTATACCCCAAGCCCATATATCTGTCTCCTATCTGGCATCGCTGCCTGGATGCCTCTCTGCTGTTTAAAATTAAACATGGACAAAACTGAACTTCTTATTTTCCCCCCTAAATTCTCTTCCCCCCTTCCTCCTTTCTCTGTTTCTGTTGATAACACTCTTCTGCTTCCTGTTTCCTCAGTCCACATCCTTGGGTCATCTTCGACTCCTCCCTCTCCTTCTCCACATATCCAGCAGATAACAAAAACCTGTTGTTTCTTTTTCTATAACATTAACAAAATGTGCCCCTTCCTTTCTGAACACATTACTAAAACATGTATCCATTCTTTATTCCTGCCTCAACTATTGCAACCTTGCTGGACTTTCTCTGAGTCATCTCTCTCCCCTTCAGTCTATTCAAAACTCTGTTGCAGGGCTCGTCTTTCTCCAGTACCAATATACTCATATAACCCCTCATCTTAAATCACTTCATTGGCTTCCTTTCCATTTCAGTATCCAAAACAAGCTTCTCCTTCTGACTCATAAATGCATTCATTCTGTTGCTCCTCACTACCTTTCCTCTCTCCTCTCTCCCTACACCCCTCCTTGTAAACTCCGCTCTTCCACTGGCTTGCTTCTCTCTGTGCCCTTCTCTTCAATAGTCAGTTCTAGACTTTAAACTTTTTACTTTGCTGCTCCTTATGCCTGGAACAAACTAGCTATATCTTTACGGCAGATTCGTCTCTCCCCCTTTTCAAATCCATGCTAAAGGCTCACCTCTTTCAGGTCGCTTTTGGATCTTAATCCTCTGTTCCCCTTCTGTCTCCTTCTCCTTCCCTGTTATACCCTTATTCTCATCTAGTGTACTGTCTGTCTTCATCGGATTGTAAGCTTTGATGAGCCGGGACCATTTTTTAATATGTGGCTGCACAATGCTGGGTATGTCTTGCAGCGTTATATGTATAAATATTTAATAGTAGTAGTAGCAGGTTTTAAGCTAGTCCTGATTTCTGACAATCTCATTCTGATGCATTATGTATGGGACCTGCAGCACTGATTCCAATGGGTAAAATCAGGGACTACAATACTGCACTGCAAAACAAATTTAAAACCAAAACTGACTTAAAATCTCATTCCTGGATCTGGGTAACTTGACAACTCTGCAAATTGCTGAATCAGGAAAATCAGAGGGCAGCTTGCATTGCAGTGAATATTGCCACTGCATTTCCAGTTAGCAAGAATGATACAAACAGAAAATTAGCAAACTGAACATTTATTTGATGATCCAGTGTTTTAGCCCATTAGCTCTTCAAATTCCAAAGAGCACATGTCAAAGAAATAGCTTCAATTGTGGAGCACATGCGGTGTTAAGTGATCTGCACATGGAAATCTTTGGGGGTGTAGCTAAGGTGATGTGACAGCAAAGTTAAGATAGTCACACATACTTCATCAATTACAACTTCAAACCCCAAGAGGGAAATTAGTTTTTCCAGTTGTAACGGATAAACCTTGCAAATTGCCCTACCTTGCCCAGTTCCTGATATCATAGGTGGATGACAGTGGAGTGGAACCAGCCTCTCTCCCTCTCTACGGTCATACCACAAAGAGGGGGCAGGCTGCTCTAGCCTATTCCTTTTCCCCAGTGGCTTGTGCTGTTATGCCTGTGCTCAGTGGTAAAGCGTATGAAGTATCATCACACTTGTAACCAGGGCCAGATTTACCTATACGCCAACTACGCCGTGGCGTAGGGCCCACAGCTGACAAGGGCCCACAAAAATTGAAAAAATTGTTAGCCTTCTTAAAATTAAATTTAAAAAAAAAAAACGCTGGCTGCCGCCGCGGCAGCATGGACTGTCCCGTGGGGCCCCCTCTGCTACCGCGGCAGCATGGACTGTCCCGCGGGGCCCCCTCTGCCCGGCTGAATCCGTCCGTCCGTCCCTCCCTCCCTCCCTCCGTGCCGGCTTTGAGAGGCGCGAAGGGAGAGTGTCTCCCTCGCGTCTCTGTTAAGCCCGCAGGGGCTGATGGGAAATTTCCCAACAGCCCCTGCGGGCTTAACAGAGACGCGAACGAGACACTCTCCCTTCGCGCCTCTCAAAGCCTGCACGGAGGGGCTCAGCCGTCGCGGAGGGAGGGAGGGAAGGAGGGAGGGATTCAGCCAGGCAGAGGGGGCCCCGCGGGTCAGTCCATGCTGCTGCTGCCGCGGCGGCAGCGGTAGCAGCCAGCGTTTTATTTTTTTTATTAAATTTTACTTTAGGCCGATGGGGGGGGGGGGGTAGGACTAGTAATGGGCTATTGGGGGGGCTGGGACTGCAAATGGGCTGGGGGGGTTAAGACTGGAGGTGGGCTGATTGGGTTAGGACTGGTAATGGGCTGTGGGCTGTTGTGGGGGTTTAGAACTGGTAATGGGCTATGGGGGGGTTAAGACTGGTAATGGGCTGTGGGCTGTTGAGGGGGGGTTAGAACTGGTAATGGGCTATGGGGGGTTAAGATTGGTAATGGGCTGTGGGCTGATGGGGGGGTTAGAACTGGGCTATGGGGGGCTGACTGGAAATGGGTTGATGGGGTTAGGACTTGAGGTGGGCTGATGGGGTTAGGACTGGTAATGGGCTGTGGGCTGATGGGGGGGTTAGGACTGGCAATGGGCTATGGGGGGCTGACTGGAAATGGGTTGATGGGGTTAGGACTGGAAGTGGGCTGTGGACAGATGGGGGGGGGGTTAGGACTGGCAATGGGCTATGGGGGGCTGACTGGAAATGGGTTGATGGGGTTAGGACTGGAAGTGGGCTGATGGGGGGTTAGGACTGGTAATGGGTTATGGGGGGGCTTAAACTGAAAATGGGGTGATGGGGGTTAGGACTGTAAGTGGGCTGATGGGGGGGCTAGGACTGGTATTGGGTTGGGGGGTTGCTAGGACTGGAAATGGGCTGATGGGTGGCTAGGATTGGAAATGGGCTGATGCAGGGACTAGAAGGGAATGGATGCTGGGTGAGGCTGGAACTAGAAGGGAGCTGATGTTGGGGGAGGATTAGAATGGGATGGGGCTGGAAGAGTAAAATGGAGAAGGGAAAAAATATTTTGTGTGGGAGGGATAAAAAATCTACAATTGGCCGGGTATTGGGAGAGTAAGTGGGGATTGAGGATGGAGGGGTAAAATTTGAGTGGATGAAATAGGAATGAGGAAAGAGCAAAAGGAGAAAGATTAGTATGTTAAAGCAGATGTAGAGAGAGAATGGAAAAAAACTAGAAGAGAGAAAAAAGGACAAATGGACAGTAGACGATGGAGAGTTAGCAGAAGACACGAAGAAACCAGAAGAAAGTGGCTGGAGCAATTGCAGCTGAAAAAAATGCACAAAAGGTAGAAAAATATCTCTTTATTTTGAATTTATTAATTGGAATATGTCAGCTCTGGTAAATGTGCATCATTAACGTCTGCGCTTTGTTTAGTACAAGAGCAAATTAATGTATAGTTTTATTTCTACAGTGTTGTACATTCCAAGTTTGGCTTTTGGGATTCCCAGTTTAATTATTGTCTTCCTGTTTCTAAATTATGATTACTTGTTTGGTGATGGTCTATGTTCTGCATGTGTAACTGAGCTGAGGTGTTCTGTTTATATAATTCCTATTTGACATTACCACTTGTTCTCTTTCCCCAGTAGGTCATGTATTGTTGTTCTCTGAAATGTATTGGTTTAATATTTGCAGTGTTGCCTTTTGATTGGTAGAGTATGATGCTTTGTGAGTCCTGGTAGTGCTGTTAGGATACGGCGGGTTTGCTATGGGTTCTAAATGGGCAGTGTTTGTAGTAGTTCCTAATGTGTCTGGCAGTTGGCACTGGATTATAGTAATGTAGAAATCTTTTAGTCTTTCTTTATCCATACACTCATTAAGAGGCACGTTTACTAAAAGTATATGGTAACATTATGCAAATATTTATGCAAATGATGCCCCTTATGCAAATGAGGCCTCGCACCCCCCCTTGGGCCGCCCCTGCTGGGGGCCCACAATTTTTGTTGGCGTAGGGCCTCACTCAAGGTAAATCCGGCCCTGCTTGTAACAAATAGAAATGGACTACTTGCCTAAGGATATATTCACTTAATAAATTTGTCATTTGTCTTTGTAAACACAGACAGCATAAAGAGCAATCCCAATGTCTGGAGAAATCAGTTTTACCTTTCTATATATTTAAGGGTGTGTTTACTAAATGAAGTTAGGACATATCAGCAGAGAGGTTCCAATAAAGACAAAAGTAGCCCAAATGCCCTGGTGTACGGAGCCGACAGAGCTTAAAGATTCCAAATGATCCCTGCCTACCGATAGCCAGATTAATATGAATACAATACAGCCTCTAAAATGCTTGTATGCAAATTGTAGAAGTCTAAAAAATAAGATGGGAGAGCTGGAATATATAGCACTAAATGAGAGGTTAGATATGATTGGTATCTCAGAGACATGGTGGAAGGAGGACAACCAGTGGGACACTGTGATACCTGGGTACAAACTATATCGTAATGATAGAACTGACCAAATTGGTGTAGGGGTTGCGCTCTATGTTAGAGAGGGCATTGAGTCATAAAGGATTAAAGTTTTTCAGGAAATAAAATTTGCTGTAGAATCTTTATGGATTGAAATTCCATGTAAGAAGGGGAAAGCGATGGCAGTGGGGGTGTACTATCGACTGCCTGGCCAGAATGAACAAATGGATGATGAAATGCTCAAAGAAATCAGGGAAGCTAACAAATGTTACAGCACAGTAATAATAATGGGTGATTTCTATTACCCTGGTATTGACTGGGTCGGTGTCATGGCAGAACATGCTAGGGAGAGTCAGTTGGATGATTAGATGATAGAGGGGTAAAAGGGGCACTAAGAGGGGACAAGGCCATAGCAGAGAGACTGAATGAATTCCTTGCTTCGGTCTTTACTGAGGAAGATGTAGGGATGCCACCCATGACTGAAGAGATATATAAAGGTGATACTGCCAAAGAATTGAAAGAAATATTGATGCACCGGGAAGATGTATTACAACTATTTGGTAAACTGAAGAGTAGTAAATCACCTAGACTGGATGGTATACATCCAAGGATGTTGAAAGAACTGAAATATGAGATTGTAGACCTGCTATTAATAATCTGTGAACTATCAATAAAATCATGTGTAATACATGAAAATTGGAGGATGGCCAATACAACACCAATTTTTAAAAAGGGTTCCAGGGGTGATCTGGAAACTACAGACCAGTGAGCCTGATGTCAGTACCAGGAAAAATGGTAGAAAGCATCATAAAGAACAAAATTACTGAACATGTAGAAATCCATGGCTTAATGGGAGACAGCCAACATGGCTTTAGACAAGGAATATCTTGTCTTACTGATCTGTTATGTTTTTTGAAGGTGTGAATAAACAGGTAGACAAAGATGAGTTGGTTGATGTAGTGTATCTGGACTTTCAGAAAACCTTTGACAAGTTCTCTCATCAGAGACGTTTGGCAAAACTAAAATTCATTGGATAGGAGGCAGTGTACCATTGTGGATCAGGAACTGGTTAAAAGATAGAAAGCAGAGGGTAGGGCTAAATGGCCAATTTTCCCAATGGAGAAAGGTGAATAGTAGAGTACCCCAGGGATCTGTGCTGGGTCCCCTGCTTTTTAACATATTAATAAATGACCTGGAAAAGGGAATAACGAGTGTGGATATCAAATTTGCAGATGACACAAAACTATTTAAAGTTGTTAAAAATCATGAGAATTGTGCAAAATTTCAATAGGATCTTGATAAATTGGAAGACTGAGCATCCAAATGGCAGATAAAATTTAATTAGGACAACTGCAAAGTTACACACCTAGGAAAGAACAACCCAAACTATGGTTACACGATGCAAGGTTCCACATTGGGAACCACCACCCAGGAAAAAGATTTAGGCGTCATTGTGGATAACATGTTAAAACCCTCGGCCCAGTGTGCAGCGGCGGCCAAGAGAGCAAATAGAATGCTAGGTATGATAAGGAAAGGAATGGAAAATAAAACAAAAGATATTATAATGCCTCTATATCGTTCCATGGTGAGACCGCACTTTGAATATTGTGTGCAGTTCTGGTCGCCGTATCTTAAAAAGGATATAGAGTTATTAGAAAAGGTACAGAAAAGAGCCACCAAAATGGTAAAAGGGATAGAAGGATTCCCCTATGAAGAAAGGCTAAAAAGGTTTTGGTCTTTTACCTGGAAAAGAGACAGCTGAGGGGAGATATGATAGAAGTCTATAAATTAATGAATGAAGTGAAACGGGTAAACGTAGATCGATTGTTTACATCATCAGAATACAGAAAGACTAGGGGACATGCAATGAAACATAGAAACATGAAATATGAAGACAGAAAAAGACCACATGGCCTATCTAGTCTGTCCTTCCATATCAACAACTATAACAGTCCACTTTTTACCTTTATAGATCCTCTGTGTTTGTCCCATGCTTTTTTGAATTCTGATACTGTCCTCATCTCTACCACCTCCACTGGGAGACTATTCCACACATCCACTACTCTTTCCATAAAGAAATATTTCCGCATATCACTCCTGAATCTATCTCCCTTCACCCTCATCCCATGTCCTCTCGTAGCAGAACTTGCTTTCAATTGAAAGAGGCTCTCTCCCTGAACATTTATGCCACAGAGGTATTTGAACATCTCAATCATATCACCTCTATCCCGCCTTTCCTCTAAGGTATACATATTAAGATCCTTAAGTCTGTCCTCATGTGCTTTATAATGAAGACTACTAATCATTTTAGTAGCCACCCTCTGCACCGACTCCATCCTGTTCACATCCTCCTGAAGGTTCGGTCTCCAGAATTGCACACTATACTCCAAATGAGGTCACACCAAAGACTTATACAGAGGCATTATCACCTCCTTTTTTCTGCTAGCCATTCCTCTCCGTATGCACCCAAGCATCCTTCTAGCTTTTGCCATCGCCTTTTCTACCTGTTTAGCTACTTTAAGGTCATCAGACACAACCACGCCTAGGTCCCGCTCTTCTATAGTGGAGAAAAGTACTTCACCCCTATACTATATTGCGCCCTTGGATTGCTGCAGCCCAAATGCATGACCTTACATTTTTTAACATTAAATCCCAGCTGCCAAATTTTAGACCATTCTTCAAGCTTAGCTAGATCCCTCCTCATGTTATCTACACCTTCCTGGGTGTCTACTCTATTGCAGATTTTGGTATCATCCACAAAGAGGCAAACCTTACCCGACAGCCCTTCCTCTATGTCACTAAAAAAGATGTTAAAAAGAATTGGACCAAGGACAGATCCCTGGGGTACACCACTGGTAACATCCTTCTCCTCAGAGTGAGCTCCATTTACCTGTACTCTTTGTTGCCTCCCACCCAACCAATTTCTAACCCAAGCAGTAACTTTAGGGTCCATCCCTAGGGTGCTCAGTTTGTTTATAAGTCGCCTGTGAGGAACAGTGTCAAAGGCTTTACTGAAATCTAAATGCCCCACATCTAGGGCTCTCCCTCGGTCCAACTCCCTGGTCACCCAGTCAAAGAAATCAATCAGATGAAGCTACAGGTTAACCTATTTAAGACTGAGGGGAGGAGTGGCCTAGTGGTGGTGCAAGGTACCACAAGCCAGAAGGTCAGTGGTTCAAATCCCACTAGAGAACAGGAACCTTGGGCTGGAAGGATTGGGGTTTTCAGTCCTACAGGTTCTCCTTGTGGTCTTGGGCAAGCCACTTAATCCTCCATTGCTCATGTTCCCCTTAGGTATTAGTGCATGTGTCTCATAACCCCCAATTATGTTGTGACCACTTTGATTGAAGGGAAGGTGATATACAAAACTACCTAAATAAATAATAAGAGGATATTTGTTTCATTCAACATGTAATTAAACTCTGGAATTTGTCACCAGAGGAATTAGTAAAAGACGTTAGTGTAGCTGGGTTTAAAAAGGAGTTGGACAAGTTCCATAAACCATTATTGAAAGGGACCCAGGATATCACTGCTTGACCCAATACAAGCATTGAGGAACCTTTCTTTCTTTATTTAGGAACCTGTGTCTTTTGGGGAAGCTGCTAGGTACTTATGACCTAGATTGGCCACTGTTGGAAACAGGATACTGAGCTTGATGGACTTTGGTCTGACCCAGTATAGCATATCTTATGTTCTTATGTTCTAGTGCACATGTAAGACCCCTCACCAACTGGGAGAAAATCATATATGTGACACTCAATGCAAAAGAGTGGAAACCCCCCATGTCGCTGCTGGACTGCTGTCTGCACCTTAGTTTAAAGGTCGTGTTTAGGTATTTAAGTTCTTTACTTTCTAAGGGTTGGTGGGGATACTTATACTACTAAACTATACCAAATACGTTTAGTATACTTTGTTCACCTGAAGCTTAATTAATCTCAGGTCCTCAATGTATGCCTGAGGACCTGAGGACAAACAGCTGCACTTGAAAGTGAATATGGCACCTCCTTTCCTTTGAGAGTTCTTTATGCACCTATAAAGCTACAATTATCCCAGGGGTAGGGGGGTGTTGGGGAGGGAGGGAGGGAGGGCCAAAAACGACTGATTAAAAGCTGGCTGCTACACAGGTAGCAATAGAAGAGAAGGGCACAAATAGAAGTGATTTGCCAGAAGAGCGGAGTTCCTGAGAGGGGTGTAGGGAGGGATAAGAGAGGAAAGTAGTGAAGAGCTGCAAAGTGAATGCACTGATAGGTCAGCAGAAGAAGTCTGATCTGGACGCAGAAACAGATAGGAAGCCAATGAAGTGATTTGAGAAGACGGATAATATGAGCATGCCTTACCCTTGTGCTTCTAAGGTAATCTGTGACCAATTTCCAGGAGGAGTCCCACAGCCCTTGCTTGGATAGAGGGAGTCTTGGGGTTTAAATTTAACCAGAAAGCTCTCTGTTGTGTTTTAAATTTAAACTGAAAGCTCTTTGCTGCTGCTAGGCCCTGACTGATTTAACAAATACACTGGGTTCACAGTTTAATCAGCTTTAATCTAAAGAATTCCTTTTTCCCCAAGACTTAGAAAAATTCCCAGACGTAAATAGCTACAATTGGAGATCTCTCTCCAGATGTAGCAGTCCCCTTTTGTAGTCCTTCAAGCAACTATATCACAAGACTGAAGATCTGAACAGTTTTTCTATGGCAACAGATTTATGAAAAATAAAAGGACAACTGAAATGCAGGGGATTTGGAGAAAGAAGGAAGCAATATAGATCATCTCGGAAATAGAAGATGAAATTTCATCTACATGGATGTCATCTACAGACATGTAACACAAATAGAGAAACCAGACAGAGATCTGGCCATGGATATCCAAAAGCTGGGAATGAAAGGAGAGGTGCTGTTGCTAGATTTCAACATTCCTAAAGGAGGAGATGGCTGGATGGGGGGAGATGAATGGGATGGGAGTAGTATATTTAAAATTGATAGGAGAAATTATTTTTCCTCTGAATGTACTATATAATTAGTCTTTGGAACTTATTGTCAATGGATATGGTAAAATCCGGTTGTATAGCTGGGTTTGGACAAATCCCTGGAAGAAAAGTCCATAAACTGTTATTAAGGTAGTCCAAGAAAAAAACATTGCATATCCCTGGGAATAAGCAGCATGGAACTGTCTACTTTTGGGATATGTCAGGCACTTGGGACCTGAATTGGCCACTGTTGGGAAACAGGACACTGGTTTTGATGAACTTTGTTCTGACCCAGTACTACCACTACTACTACTAGAGAAGAAAAGGAGTGGAGGAGTGGCCTAGTGGTTGGGGCAAGGTACTTCAGGCTGGAAGGTCAGGGGTTCAAATCCCACTAGAGGACAGCAACTTTGGGCCAGAAGGACTGGGGTTTCTAGTCCCACAGGTGCTCCTTGTGGTCTTGGGCAAGCCACTTAACCCTACATAGCCCATGTTCCCTGTAAAATAGCTGTCTCCAAGTTATAATGCCCAGTTCAATGTAATTTCAGTTTGTTCAATGTAAACTGCACTGATGCAGAATAGTATGGTAAATAAGATAATGTAAATAAATACTACGAACATTTGTATAGTGCTACAAGACATACACAGTGCTGCACAGACAGATGTAAAAGACAGTCCATGCTCATCAGAGCTTACAATATAGACAACATAGTAGCTATAGACATAGGATACATCTAGGGAGAATGGTAAGGAAACATGAGGGAGATCAGGTGAATCAAGATCTGAAAGTGGCAGCAAAGAGGTGAGTTTCCAACCTGGATTTGAAAAGGGTCAAAGAAGGTGCCTGACATACAGATTGAGGCAGTTTGTTCCAGGCATAAGGACCAGCAAGATCAAAGGAGCGGTCTGGAGGTAGCAATAGAAGAGAAGGGCACAGATAGAAGTGATTTGCCAGAAGAGCGGAGTTCCTGAGAGGGGTGTAGGGAGGGATAAGAGAGGAAAGTAGTGAGGAGCTGCAAAGTGAATGCACTTATAGGTCAGCAGAAGAAGTTTGATCTGGACGCAGAAACAGATAGGAAGCCAATGAAGTGATTTGAGAAGACGGATAATATGAGCATGCCTTACCCAGTTTGGCAGTTCTTATGAAATAAGGGACGTGGACAGGCAGTGGACCAAACTGAAATAAGTTATAAAACAACAATTGATCTTTATGTAAGGTTAATAAATGAAAGCAAGAGGAGAAGGAAACCGATACAGATCTCCAAGGAAGTGGTTAAAAAAATAAAGGCAAAAATGTAGCATTCACAAAATATAGATCATAAGAACAGGAATAGAGAAAAGAATGCCAGGTAAGGTTCATAGAGACAAAGAACGAAATCAGAATAACAAAAGCATGGGAAGAATCAAAAATGGCAAAAGATGTAAAATGAAATGACAAGACTGTTTTCACATATGTTGCAAAGAGGAAGGCTAGAAGCTGAATTGTAGGACTGGAAGATACTGAGGACATCTGTGTGGAGAATGACAAGGAAAAAACGGAAAAGGTGAACAAATCCTTCTGTTCTGCGCTCAGAGAAGACAACTTGGGGAAAAGACTAGAGATGGATGGCAAAGATACATATGGAAATGGAGTATATAGCATACCACATGGAAGAAACTACCTAAGAAGAGCTTGAAAAACACATCCCAGGATACTGAGGGAGCTCAGAGAAATTTTGGTGGGTCCTCTTGAGGATGTGTTTAATAGATTCTTAGAGACAGGAGAACTTCCTCGGGATTGAAGATGATCCGATATAGTTCCTCTTCACAAAAGTGGCTACAGGCCAGTGAGCCTTACCAATTCTGTTCAACATCTTTATAAGTGACATTGCTGAAAGGGTTAGAAAGATAAATTTGCCTTTTTACTAATGATACAAAGATTTTCAACAGAGTGGACTCCCTGGAGTTGGCACCATTTTGAAATCAGTAGCACTGCCAACAGGAATTGCCTGCTGGTTCACAGGAGAGGGATGCGACAGGAGGAATTGTTACTTGAGTGTACTCTTTTTCGTTGGGGAGAAAGGATTGAGAAGAGACTCTATTTTTCTTGCCACAGGACCCATTTTATGCAATGACCATATAGTAAATAATATGTGTTGTTAGTAAATTAGAGATCAAGCTGCTCAGCCAGATGAAAAAGGTTGAAATTGCTTGCCCGGCATATGACCCCCATGACTGTTGTTTAGAGCTGTCGCTGCTGTTCTATGCAGATTCCTCACCATGATGCAATCATTTCACGCTGAACTGCCACATTATTAAGGTTCTGCCAGTGCTTCATTTCCATCCTCTTCCTACTAGGGGTCCTCTCTTTGCCTTCATTACCTTTTTAAATTCCTTTCTATGCTTTGTCTCTACGACCTCTTTTGTGGCGTTCTTTCAGAGTCCAAGCCCCTTATTCTACAGTTTCCTTTCCACTGCTTCATGTATCATATCTTCCTTGACTCTCTTCAAGAGGATGCGCTATATATTTAGGTTCCTTTTGTCTCATTCTGGATTGCTCTCAGTGCAGAATTTGCACCATTCAGGTTTTTTATCTTTTGTATACCTCTAGCCTGTCATTTATATTGCAATGCTTGATATACCGCCCAAGCAAAGCGTCAGAGCGGTGTACACTCAATATGGTTGCAGGTAATAGTAAAGAGAAAAAGGAACGCCATTGGTTAGAGAGGAAAGCGATAGGTGGAGAGAAAGACAGAAAGCGAAGGGATTGATGTGCCAGACACACATGGAAAAGGAGGGGGATAGGGGATCGTCTAGGAGGAGGAGGGAAGCCTAGGGGTCGGGGAAGGGAAGGTCAAATGTGAGGTGGAAGAGGGGTCTTGAGCATTGCCTTGAATTGAGGGAATGACACCTCAGTGTGGAGGGCATGAGGTCGTGAGTTCCAGAGTGTGGGGCTTAGGAAAAAGAAAAATGGCAGGTAAGTTTGAGGCGGTCCTGGGTAGGGGAGGGGAGGAAAAGACGGTTTCTAAGATATGATCTGCAGAACTTAACATAATATTCTAAGGAGCATGCTTATTAAACTGTGCTACCCCATAGTGCAGGGTTTAACATGCGATTTAGGCGTTGTGCTAAAATGTAATGTGGGGCCCTCATGTTACAAGCCCTATGCTGCCTTGGAGGCATGCATCACGACTGGGAATGGGAGAGAGGGGTGGATCGTAGCTATTCCTGGCATGTCACAGCTAGTATAGGCATTCGTGGCTTGTGCTAACTATGCTTTGAGCCATTTGTGCAGGTGATTTAATGCCACCTTAATGGATGGTGCTTGCTGTACCCAAATGGCAGCTTTCTTTGGTGCCGTGGCCTTGACCCATGCTAACTACAGGATGACAGAAGTGCATGTCCCCATTGCTAACATGGCCAACATATGCATTACTGGCTTAGGTTTTAGTTAACATGCTCTTAAAGTGTGGCCTCACCAAGGACTTGTACAAGAGGATTATCATCTCCTTTTTTCAGCCAATTACTCCTATGTCTAGGTAGTCAACCACCTCCAATTCTAACCACTGCTTGATAGGTCCTTGAAAGCATACTAAACAAAGCCATGGTGTAGAGGAGTAGCCTGGTGGTCAGAGCAGCTGCTTACTCCCCAGCAGGTTGAGGGTTTGATTCCCACTAGCAAACCTTGGGGCAGACACTTTACCTTCCATTGTCTTAGAAGAAAAGGCCTGGCAATCTACTTCAAGAAATACCTTGTCAAGAAAACCCAGAGGCAGCTGGGTTGCCAGGAGTCAGCACCAGCTTGTCCACACTTCTAATAACTTAAAACTGTACATGCTGACTGCTTTGTGACATTATTTTTCCTTTCAGATCATCAGACATTATCTACCATGAGGTCTTTCCCCTGGTGAATTCACTCCATAAATATGTTTGAATTCGTGCACCCCAATTTCATGTGCAACGGAACGCAATCAGCTAACCAGACAACCAAACATCAAACAACCCAGTTTGTTTGAAACCACTGGATAAGGAGGTGATCATCAAACAGGCACGCCCAAAGCTCGCTCTCACACCATCCAACCTCAACGAGACAGTAGCTAACTGGAACGATACACTTCAGCTATATGCTCAACAAACACCTACTAATAAACAGCCAGCACCTAATGACCGTATTAACAAAAGGCCTCCTGCCCCATGGTTCTCTCCTGAGCTACGAGCATCCCTACAGCATCTTAGAAAACTAGAGATAAAATGGAGGCGCACCCGTAACACTCTAGATCAAGAAACCTACTTAGATCACCTGAAAAATCACCGAGAAACAACTTGGCTTAAGAGGAAGGAATACCATTCTGATCTACTTAACCGATCACTCAACAAGCCACGCAATCTTTTCAACCTAGTAAAATCTCTAACTAAAGAACCATCACCGCCACAACAAGAATTTATACATCCGCAACTATATGCTAACTACATTCAATCCAAAGTAGTAAAGCAACTGCAACCACATTTCTAGAACCTGCCAAAACCATCCAGCAACAAACACTACTTACTAAACTCTCACCCCCTTCGGCTGAATCCATTGAAAACATTATTACCACAATCAACACTACTACTGCACCTAACGATCCTTGTCCAGCATATTGGATCAGAACAATGCACTCGGAACTTAGCCCATTCATAGCCAAGATCACTGACCTATCTTACTCATCTGGAGTATTCCCTGCTGTCCTCAAGCAAACATCCATCCGACCTCTGCTGAAGAACAAGCACCTAGACCCAAAGAAGGAGGAATCCAACTGGCCTATTTCCAGTATTCCATTACTAGCCAAAATACTCGAGAAAGATACTCAAAGACAAATCCAACAACACTTAGACACATCATCCCCTCTAGACCCTTGCCAGCACGGCTTTAGGGAAGCCCATGGAGTTGAAACTCTCCTTACCTTCCTCTCTAACACGCTCATCAGTGGGATTGACAGCATCAAGAAGGGTTTTGCATTGATCTTTCTCGATATTGCAGCAGCCTTTGACTCAGTAGACCACCAACAACTCCTAGCACGACTGCATGAGAAGGGTATTCAAGGCCTCGCATTGAACTGGTTAAATCATACCTTGAAGACCGTTGGCAACAAGTCCGCATTAACACTAACACCTCTGAACCTTTCCGGCAAAAACAAGGAGTTCCCCAGGGCTCCTCCCTCTCCGCACTGCTTTTTAATATATACATGCAACCAATTTGTGAAATCACCCGTGCTTTCGGTCTATCCTGCCTTATCTATGCAGACTATGTGCTCATCTTTACCCCGATCAATATCACAAATCCCAACTGCACAGCTTTAATCAACTGCTTCAACAGGATAACGGACTGGCTCCTTAACAGGAACCTGAGGATAAACTTCAAAAAGACTGAAGTCCTAATCATCACAAGAAACAAACGTTTCATACCTCCTCCATGTCTCAAAGTAAGAGACGCCGATCTTTCAGTAAAGTCGTCCATATGCTACCTTGGTGTTGCAATTGATCAACAACTAGACTTCAAGGAACACATAAAAAACACAGTAAAAGCCATTTATCACAAGATCAAAACACTTCGACTCCTAAGACCCATGCTGAATCCCGAGGACTTCCGCACAATTTTCCAAGCGTTAGTCACCCCCCATTTTGACTATGCGAATATCATACTACACAGCCTACCCAAGAATACCCTACACCCCCTTCAATAATTTACTGTTTAAACTTTATACTGTTATCTGTACCTAGTTCATCTGTTCTATGTAAAATGACTTGGTATGATACTATCCATACCATATAACATACTGTTCATTGTAAACTGCACTTGATACTTGTGAAAGAGCGGTATAGAAATAATTGTTAAATAAATAAATAAAATTGGCCATGAATACTGCAGCCCGCATTCTCTCTGGAACATCAAGAAGAGACCACATTACACCGATATTAATGGAACTTCACTGGCTTCCGATAAGCTGCAGGATCACTTATAAAGCCCTTCTTACCACTTTTAAAGCCATAAATAACTTATCCTCACCCTCAATTTCTAATCTACTCACGAAAACCCCGAACAATAGACTTAGGAGGTCAACAGCTGAAAATACACTAGTTATCCCAAGTGAATCAACAAAATGGTCTCAAACAACAAATAACAGAGCATTTTCATCATACGCCCCAAGATGCTGGAATCAACTCCCTCCCAACATCAGATCTATCATAGATCTTATACAGTTCAGAAAAGCCAAAAAACACCACCTGTTCACTATGTACTTCACTGAACTCATCAACGAATCACTGCCTACCCCAGTACCTCAAGATCTCACGTTGACAAACCAATCACACTTCCCACTGAACAGTTAATGCAACCATATAATCTACGCATGTGTTACCATAATGTAAATAGAATTTGCAATCATGTTTTTTGTTGGATTGTACATAGTTTACCCCCAGTTGTAAGCCCATGTTATGTTCCCTGTTATTTGTAAACTCAAGACATGTCCTAAATGTCTGAGTAAAACTCTGTTTTATGTAAACCGCACTGATAACAAATAGCACGGTATATAAGAACTGTTAAATAAATAAATAAAATGTGTCTATACTTTTTTGCATTGAATATTAACTATCGAGCATTTTATCACTCCTTAGACCATGATTCATTCTCTACATTCTCTCAGGGAGTCATCATTCTGTTGCAAATCTTTGCATTATCTGCAAAAAATTGTTTTCTTTTTAACAATATGTCTGACTACAATATTCAACAGAACTGTCCCCAGGACCAGTCACTCCACTAATCACACTTCTCTTCTCAGAGCACACCTTAATAAATTACCCATACATGTAATGTCTTATGAACTCCAGAGGGAGATTCTCTGTGGCACGATGCATGTACTATGCCGAGCATTAGCAGCAAATTTGAGAGACTGAGGTCATACTCACCATACCCTGGTTTGGAAGTGAGGTTCATATCTCATGGTATGCGCAAAACTAACCATCACTACAAAGGCTGTACCAGGTGGCAATTCAACCATACAACCAATCAAACTACACAAATATCTTTTTTTTTATTTATGCAAATTTCAAAATGTAAACCAAATAATTTCATTTGTACAGAAATAGTGTGGGCTTTGCAAATAACATGATCTCTCACATATCCCAACTAACCAAACAAACAAGGAGATAATTAATAGCCCACTACCCTCTAGCCCTTCACCCCGAGAGAGATCCATCAAGAAATACAACATTTCAAAAACATGAAGGAAACAGTAACCCCCCTGCCCACCCGACACCAAGCACTAACTAATACACTGCGATATAGTAACCATCAAACATGGCCTAGGTAACAGCAGGCAAACGGGAACTTATAAAGGATGCCAATTGAGATGGGTCATAGTACACATAAGCCCCAGACTGCAGCTTTACCATACATTTGCAAGGAAATTTAAAGAAGGAAAGGTCCCCCAATTGAACCACCTCACCTTTCAAAATCAAAAATTCTCTTCGCCTCTTTTGTGTCTCCCGGGTTAAGTCCGGAAGCATTCGCACACTCAAATCTTTGAATGAAACAAAACACTTTTTGAAATACAATTTAAGCAACCATTCACGATTGGAGGATAATGCCAAAGAAATTAAAAGAGTCGCAAGTAACACCTTTTCAAGATCTGAAGATTCCAATACCTCCGAAATGTTCAATACATCCATTTGTTGTAACTCTTCATGGGGTACTTGCAGAGGGTCTCCTGAAACTTTCTTACCAATTGGTGAATAGTAAATCTTGGTAAGTGGGGGATGGGACTTGGCTGGCACCCCTAAAACCTCTGCCAAATAACATTTGAACATCTCTCTTGCAGAAAACAACAATAGTCCTGGAAAGTTTATTAATTGCAAATCAGAGGCACGGACTTGATTTTCAAGCATCTCCATTTTAACTTTAATGCCCATAAAGTCTTTAGAAAAAGTGCACAACCTGTCTTCCAGTTGATCCATGGTAACTTTAACAGTCTCTGTAGTTGATCTAAGAGCTGTAATATCTGACTGTATATAAGACTGTATATAGTTATTTAACCGAGTAGCCTGCTACTCAGTAGCCTGTACATAGTTACCCCAGTTAACCAAGTTGTAAACCCTGTTCTTTGTAAGTACAGTGCGGACACCGCCTACACTGTACAAATTTGTTCTAATTGTAAACCAAGCTGATTTTAAAGAGCACGGTATAGAAAAACCTAAAATAAATAAATAAATAAATTAATTAATTAACATTCTTCTGAATGGACATAATATTATCATATACCTTAGATAAAGCATAGTTACTCATGTGTAACAGGTGTTCTCCGGGGACAACAGGAATCAGTCCTCACATATGGGTGACGTCGGTGCCGATGAAGCCCTCGTGCGAAGCAAATCCCCAGCTTTCAGATGGCTTCCCATCCCAGGGTGCCATCTTGCTCAGTCAAATGACATAGCCAAAAAGACGGCAAAAAGAACAAAATATAATAATAATAATAATATGACTGCAACTCCAAGGGGAGGAGGGAGCGTCGTGAGGACTGATTCCTGCTGTCCCCGGAGAACACCTGTTACAGGTGAGTAACTATGCTTTCTCCGGGAACAAGCAGGAAGTCAGTCCTCACATATGGGACTCCCCAGCTATAGGCTACAGAGAACCCATAGCTAAAAAAGGCTCCCTTTACGAGAGCTGTAAGCAGCCGTAATAGAAATCCAAACTAAGGGACTAGCACTCTGGTAGCCTGAACACAGAATGGTCAGAGGGCAGGAGTTGCCTAGACCTCGAAAAGGTTATGGAGTATAGCCTGGCCAAAGGCAGTGTCTCGTCAGGACTCCCTATCCAGGCAATAATGGGCTGCAAACGTCTGACTCGAAGACCAGGTGGCGGCCCAGCAGATGTCTGCCAGAGGAACAGAGCGCAAATGAGCCACTAATGCTGCCATAGCCCTGACCCTGTGTGCCGTAACACGACCCTCCATTGGAAGCTTGGCTGCCTTGTATTCCCAGGCAATACAGTCTGCTACCCAGGTGGACAGTGTACTCTTTGATAATGCTACCCCGAGCTTACTAGGCTCGTAAGATACGAAAAGCTGAGAAGCCTTCTGATGCAAATTAGAGGCACTTGCATACACTGGATATAGATGGCCAATGCCCTCTTACAGTCCAGGGTATGCAGGACCGTCTCTGCCCGACTGGTATGCGGCCTGGGGAAAAAGGTAGGCAGAACCACTTCCTGGTTGATGTGGAAAGAGGAGACCACTTTCGGAAGGAACTTATGGTGCGTGCAAGCACCACCCAGTTCCTATAGAACCTGGTGTAAGGCCTTTCTGACACTAGGTCCTGGAGCTCACTCACCCTCCAAGCGGACGTTAGTGCCACCAAGAAAACCACTTTCCAAGAGAGATAGCGTAGATGGCAGGTAGCCATCGGTTCAAAGGGCGGCCTAGTAAGCTACCCTAATACCACATTCAGATCCCACTCAGTCGCCAGGATCAGACCGGGGGTTTCAAGAGAAGTAAGCCTCTCAGAAACAGAGAGACCAAGGGGTGGGTGGAGAGAGACTTCTCATCAACTGAAAAGTGGTTCGCCGCAAGGACACTGAGGTGCACCCTGACAGAGTTGGACAAATCAGAGAGGTGGAGAAGGTATTGCAGAATCACCCCTACCGGGCACGAGAAAGGGTCAATTTTCAGCTCCTCGCACCACGATGCAAATCTGCGCCACTTCAAGGCGTAAGTCCGTCTAGTCGATGGCCTCCGTGAGGCCAGCATGACCTCTTCAATAGTCTTTGGAAGGAGGAGCGGAGCGAGAATCAAGTTGAGGGAGCTGAGGTTGGGGTGCAGGAGAGAGGCCCCCTCCTGAGATAGGAGGTGCGGGGAGGATCCCAAGGGAATGGGAGCCTCAACCGCTAGCTGCAGAAAAAGTGGAAATCAGGGTTGCCTAGGCCACCGTGGGGTGATAGAAATGACTGAGGCTCTGTCCTGGAGAATCTTGAACAGTGTCTTGACCACCAGAGGCATCGGGGGAAATGCATATAGCAGTTCCCTGGACCATGATATCAGCAATGCATCGGCGGCCACCCTGTGCTGGTGGGGCTGCCTGGAGCAGAAACGGGGCAACTGGTGATTCTCCAGACTTGCAAATAGGTCCATCACTGGCCGCCCCCAAGTCAGGAAAAGCCAATTGGCTACCCCACGGTCCAGCTGCCATTCGTGGGGTTGGAGAATCCTGCTGATCCTGTCGGCTAGCCAGTTGTCCTGGCCCGACAGGTAGACTGCTAGGAGATGAATGCCATACCAGGCTGCAAAGGAGCACAGGTCCAGGGTTTCCTGACATGGGGACGGGACCCCGTACCACCCTGTTTGTTCACATAGAACATGGCCACCTGGTTGTCTGTCTGCACTAAGACAGGTTCGTGGGCCAGGAGCTGCCTGAAAACTACTAGGGCTAGGCGGATAGCACGGCATTCCAAGAAATTGATTTGTTGGGTCCTCTCGCTCGGGGACCACACTCTCTGGGTATGGAAACCCTGACAATGGGCCACTCAGCCCAGCAGGGATGCATCTGTGGTAAGGATCCTCATGTGTAGAGGAGCCTGGAAGAGCATTCCCACCTCCAAGTGCTGTGGTTGGAGCCACCAGGGCAGGGACCGTACCAGATGCCTGGACACTTTGACCCTGTTCTGGAGGCACCCCGTGGCCTGAGACCACTGGTCTCTGAGACACTATTGAGCAGTCTGCATGTGGAGGCGGACATCTGTGGTCACAAGGACTGTGGAAGCCATGTGACTGATGAGGCGCAGGAATTGCCTTGCGGACACTACAGACCTGCGACTCATTTGTCCTGCCAGATCCAGAAGCCTGCTTGCCCTGTCTGTAGGCAGATAGGCCTTTGCTTGAAGGGTGTTGATTCTGGCCCCAATGAACTCCAGCTGTTGAGTTGGAGTGAGGCTGGACTTTGGGTAGTTGATTATGAACCCTAGGTGTTGCAGCACCTGGATGGTGCGAGTTGTGGCCTGGTGGACCTCGCTGGCTGAAGTTCCTCTGATGAGCCAGTCATTGAGATAGGGGAAGAAAAAGACCCTTGGAGCCTGAGAAAGGCAGCAACCACCACCAAACACCCTGAGGACCGAGGCCAGACCAAAGGGGAGTACCCTGTACTGGTAGTGATTGCCTCCCACCACAAAGCGCAGATACTGCCTGTGGCTTGGGTATATTAGGATGTGTCTATACTGTCATAGAGCAGGAGCTAATAAAAGTGAGGATATAGGAAAAGAAGCTGTCTGTCCCAAAACAAATGAAGTGCAGAGAATGCAATTGTCTAGTAAAACAGCTAGAGGGAGCAGGCGTGCACTTACAGAGGCTGAGTGGACACACCTAGCTAATCAGCAGCACCTGAGAACTAGCCCGGGAAGCTCAAAGTCAGAAGACCTTTATAAGCAAGAGGCTGGAGACAGAGAGCAGAGCAGTACCAGAAGGCAGAGCAGCACTGGAGAGCAGAACACTGCTGAGAAACAGAGAAGTGGAACCAGGACTAGTGGCACGGCTGCAGGAACTGGAAGAGAACCAGAAGGTCCCAGGGAGAAAGACAGACGGAGGAGAGTCAGTCCTGTGGAAGTTGTGGTAGCCAGAAACTCCAGAGGTAAAGGGCTAAGAAGCAGGAAGCCAGGCTTGGAGAGAAGCCTACGCTTGCCGGAAAGCCCGGAAACCAGATTGAAAGGTACTAGAAGCTTTCAAGAGAAAGATTGCCAGAGAGACTGGGTCCTAAGGGAAATACCTGAAGAGGACACTTCCAGCTATGCCTATTACAGGAAACCAAGGTATGATGATTCTTTATTCATGAAGAAAGGCTCAGCTGCTAGAAGCCCTTATAAAACAGATGCCCAGTTTAAAGGAAGAGAAAGCAGGCCAGAGTTTCACCAGCCAAGATATAGAGGCTATAAAACAGGCCATGCTCATTTAAGAACCTTAGAACAACTGTATGGAAAACAAGGGAACAGAAATAGGGACTGGCCAGTGATAACAGCCAGAGAAGGCCCCAGCTCAGAAGAAGATAATAGTGATTTAGAACCGATGCAAGTGGAGCTTATAGACCCTATTCCCTCATCTCAGGAGGAATTGATGGATTGTTCCATGTGTGTTGGGGGTAGTTTTGAATCACTGCCGGAACTGTGAGCCTTACACATATTACCTTAAGAAGTTTTCATATTTGTGCTGAATGAAAGAAGAATGTTCAGGCGTAATTTACTCCAATGTTGAAAGAATCCTTGGTTAAATTCCTTTCCACAACTGTGAAGATTATAACACTTGTACCTTGAGTTTGGTTTATGCCTGAAAAGAAGGACTTTCTTTAATTTTTGTAGCCCAACGAATCTTTTTGTGAAAAGGGAAATAAAAGCCTTATTCTCCCTCCACTTTGGCTTACATGACTTATTTGCACCAGGAGCAGGACTACATAGACCAGGCTGCACCTGGCCTTAAAGAACCCTCCTCTCCTAAAATTAACTATATGCCCAACTTCCCCGTTCAGCCACCGGCCACCAGGGGGAGGTTGGTGACAATACGCATCCTTTAGGTCTAAGGAGCATAACCAGTCTCCCTGGCGGAGGTAAGGCAGCAATATTCCAAGGGAGAGCATCTTGAACTTCTCCCTCACCAGGAATTTGTTGAGGTTGCGCAGGTCGAGGATGGGTCTGAGGCCTCCTGTATTGTTTGGCACCAGAAAGTACCTGGAGAAGAAGCACCTGCCCTGCAGGTGGTGGGGCAACGGTTCTACCGCCTGATACTCGAGAAGACACGCCAACTCCTTCAGAAGAAGGTCCCGGTGAAGGGGAGACATGAGGGGCTCTTCTGGGAAGTAATGAGGAGGCACCTGGGCTAGGTGAAGAAGATAGCCCTCCCGGACCACCTGTAAGGCCCAGGCATCGGTGGTAATGGCTGTACACCTGTGGGCATACAAAGAAAGCCGGCCTCCTGTGATCTGTCTGGCTCCTGTGGGAAGAGGGGCCATGCTGCAGGAGTCAAAAGCCACTTTCATCTGGGTTGGAGCCAGTGTCTGGGGTTTGGGGGCTTTCTGTTTACGCGGGCCATGCCCCTCTCCCTTGGCCTGCTGCCCCTGCTGGAGAGCCAGGGAGGCCTGATATTGGGGGTAGCTTCAGTAAGCAGTACCATTCCTCGGGTAAAAGGGCTTTTTACCTGAGCCCTTCTTGTGAGAAGGGGTAGAGGTATTCTTGGAGAACCGTGTCCTCGTCATGTACTCGGTGTCCAGCTCTGCATCCTTGTCAGTCATGGGTTTACCAAAGAAATTCTCCCCTTGGCATGGGACATCAACCAACTTGTCCTGAACCCATTGCTCGAGGTCGGACGACTGCAGTCATGCCTGGCGGCATGCACCGATGCCAGCCGCGGCTACCCGGGCCGCCGACTCGAACCCGTCATAGGCTGCCCGAGACATAAACTTTGAGCACTCACGGACGGCTTTGGACAGGCCCCTGAAGTGCTGCAAAGGTTCCTCGGAGAGACCAGCCAAGAACCTGGAGAGTTCCTTCGCCAGGTCTCTCATGTACATACCCATGTACAGCTGGTATGCCTGGATCCGACAAGTCAGCATTGAACTCTAGAAGCACTTCCTGCTGAGGGCATCCAAGTTGCGGGCCTCCCTACCGGGAGGCACTGAGGACTGTGTCTTCCGGCTCTTCAGCCGGCGCATGGCCGATTCCACAACCATGGAGTTGTGAAACAGCTGCGACTTTTGAAACCCAGGGCACCGATGCTGGTGTCTCCCACATGCAGAGCATCAGTCATTCCAGGATCGAAGGCACGGGTACAATAAGGGCCTCCCGAGGGGGCCCTCATACTGGAGGATCTCGAGCTCTTTGGCTCAAGGATCCTCCTCGGACTCTGTGGGGAACGCCAAAGCCTTGGACATATCCCGCACAAAGTCCAAGAACCTCATGTCCTCCGAAGGGGACATTCTCCGAGGCTTGGATACCGGGGAATCAGAAAGGACATCCCTATGCCGGCGGGTATCCGGGGATTCCTCGTCTTCGGTTTCTCATGCCGATGCCTCCGAGGAGGAATTGAGGGGCTCTTCAGGCATCGAGGGTCCCGGTGTCGACCGCCCAGACGCTGGCAGGCTCGGCAGTGATGACCTTGGTCCCAAATGGGAGGTCAATTGAGACCTTGGCGGAGAAACGACTCGAGCCCGAAAGGCTTCGAGAATCGACTCGGCCTCCGGGGTCGACTTCAACATCGAGGGCCCGGTGGTTGGGGCAGAGGATCCGGACAGGCTGGCTATCAGCGCTCGCTGCTGCTCCATGAAAGTAGTGAAACTATGCTCCAAGGCCACCATTCTGGACTCAAGTCTGGAAGGCTCTGCAGCCGCCGACTTTTTCCCCAACATGGTCGGGCCTGATGCCAGTTCCCCCGGAGGGGAGTCCTCAATGAGGACAGTCGTTACTTGCCTCTGCTGATCCATCTCCCAACGAGGAACCTTTGCCGGGCGCTTCTTCTCCGAAGATCTCGGCCAACACTCGGGACTCTGCGATAGGCCCTAGGAGGAGCCGTGATGCTCAGAGCCATCTAGAGATTCTGCCTTCGAGGATTTCTTCTTCCTCTTGTGCTCCCTTGAGGGGGACCCCCTTTCTGAGGAACCTCGACGCTGCTCAGGCTCAGAGTGCTCCCCCCCCCCGAGACGTGGAGGCCTCAGATGAGGTCCGGGCTCTCGGAGGCAAGGACTTAAAAAAAATCCTATCATGCTTCTGCTGGTGACTCTTCAGGCCCTTAGAGGACATTTTCCTACATGGGCCACAGACCGTCAGGTCATGGTCAGGCCTGAGGCACCGGAGACAGCAGTTGTGCGTATCGGTGAGGGACATATGTTTCATACACCGATCGCATTTCTTAAACCCACTGGTAGCCATCGGGGGATAAAGGGCCCTGCAAGGTTGAAGACCCGGGCTGCTAGTGAAAAGAGAAAAAAGGCGCAAACCCCGCCAGTCACAATGGATAAAAAACGAAAAGAGAGGCGGACTCGATACCAGCGTACCGAGCCAAAGGTGGGAAGAGGTACTGGTGTCGACCGGTCAAAAAAGCAAGAGAAAAATCAACTTTTTGGGGGGACACAGTGGACTACATCTAAAGGGCTCCGTTGAAAAAAGGAGACTGAGCAAGATGGCACCCTTGGGTGGGAAGGGGACCGCGCATGTGTGATGGCAACTCCCAAAGGCTTTCTCTGAAAGCTGTGGATTTGATTTGCACGAGGGCTCCGTCGGTGCCGACGTCACCTATATGTGAGGACTGACTTCCTGCTTGTTCCTGGAGAATATCTAATTAGATTGCAGCACTATTGACTCCCCCAATTTGGATATATCACACCAAATTACTTCCAAAGTGAAAGTATCTGCCCATTCCATCTCCAAAGGTAGAAACAAACCATTGCTCAGCCCGGTCTTCTCCTCCAAGCAACATGTTTCCACCCTCTGCAGGCACTTGTGTTGATGTTACCAGCCTGTTAGCCAACTTCCCCAATCCATACTCCACTCCCGCAGCTGAAAAAGCTGTACACGGGTTGTCGCCTGACTCCACTACCTGCCCAGGAGTACCTCCTACCAGTGAATCCGACAACCCTAGAGGAGGTCTGGACACCCTGGGAGCCCCTAGGATGAGAAATATGGCAGGCAAAGCAGGAGGGAGTCACAACTCAGGAAACAGGTCACAGTCCAAGGAAGATGACAAGTTCCCCTGCCCTGGTGTCGACACAGCCGAGCAGACACCGAAATTCACCTGATGCTTTTCCAGCAGCTGAAAAAAGAATCCATTGGTTCCATAGTGGAAACTGTTTTGGAAGGGGTCACCAATGGATTGGGAGGCTCCTGCGATTTTCCCTTCCTTTTTGCCATTAGGAAATAATGTTGAGGAAAACAGTGAGTCATGCAGCCGTCTTGGATCCCCCACCCAAATATGTTTATGCTATCACCTTATATTTGATTCTTTGTTTTTCTTTTTTTTTAATACTTTTTTGTTTTGTAATATTTGGAACAATGATGATGACAAAAGTATATAATATATGCTATTGTCATCATCATTGTTCCAAATTATTTTAAAAAAACTCACATTCTGGGTTTGTTTTTTCCAGTTTATTGTTTTACAGGATATTTATATGATGAATGTGCATTACATTTTCATATCTACAAATCTGCATGACATTTATTAGCCTTTATTCTATGTCTAGTAAGCACGGCAGCAAATGCACAGCTTAAAGCATTGATTTTCTCATTATGATTTTTCTCATGGCTTGTTTGACATCATTATTCCTCAAGCTATAAATGATGGGATTAACCATAGGGATTATCACCGTGTACACTACAGACAATAGTCGATTTTTGTTTTCTGTAAGACTGGAGCTGGGAATTACATACATGATGATAATTGTTCCAAAAAATAAAATTACGGTGATAAAGTGGGAACTGCAGGTGGCGAAGTCTTTGCGTCTCCCCTCTGTAGAGCGGATTCTCAGGATAACAGAAAGAATGCAACTGTAAGACAGAATTATCACCAGAATGGGAAGAGCAGTAACGAAGAACGCAAATACAGACAGCAAAATTTCACTGACAAAGGTTTCTGAGCAGGAGAGCTTTAGTATTGGAAGGGCGTCACAGTAGAAATGGTTAATCACTTTGGGATCACAGAATGACAAGGAGAAAGCATTGCCGGTCTGTACCAATGAATGGATCAAGCCACCGGCGTATACACTAGTCACTAACAGAATACGCACTCTGTGAGTCATCAGAGCAGAATAGAGTAAGGGGCTAGAGATCGCCACGTAGCGATCATATGCCATCACTGCCAACAGGAAGCACTCCGCCGTCGCTAGCATGACAATAAAGCTGAGTTGAGTAGCACAGCCAATCAGGGAGATGCTTTTTTCTTCTACTAGAAAACTGACCAATGTGTTTGGGGTGATGGTTGCAGAAAAAGAGAAATCTATGAATGATAAATTACCAAGAAAGAAATACATGGGGTTGTGAAGCCGTGGATCCATCCTAATTAATATGATAATGCCGATATTTCCCAGTACAGTGAGAACATACATGATCAAAAAGGCAGTGAATAGGAAACTCTGGAGCTTGACAAGGTCTGAAAATCCCAAAAGGATGAACTCGGTCACACCGGTTTGATTTTTGCTTTTCATTTCAACGGACGATGTCACAGGAGGTCTGCTAGTGGGAAGAGAGAAAAAAGAAAAGTGAGTATTAATCTTGATTAAAACTTCCATTAATAGAACTGAATTCTACTCTGGGAAATCTCAACCATGCAGGTACTTGATACGTCCGTGGGCACTTTATCCCGCTGTACTGGTGCCAGTTTGTGAAGGGAAACTGTGTGCTTACTCTCTCTTTGCGAATTTCCCGGGGAGAAGGTATCCACAGAGATGTGCACTTGTTTTTCCTATGGCTACATATTCTCTTCAAACCAAGAGGCATAGTTTGAAAATGCAAAAAATATCCATGTCAGGAATGTGAATGGAAAACATTTGGTTTATTTTTGGGCACGTTTTAGATTTTCAAGCATTTTTCCATTCTTACCTGCTTTTCCTGACTCATCATTCCATAAGCTGAAGCTTTCCACCTTAATGTATCTTGTATATCTGACAGCATTTAAATGTCTCCCCTTCCCTCACGCTTCGGCATACTTGAACCTTTTAGTCTGTCCCCATAAGTCTTGCGAGAATCATTGGTCATTCAGTAGTAGCCCTCTGAGCAGATATAATCCAGCTTTTTAATGCTACAGGTTTTAGAATTAAACTTCAAAAGTCTCTTTAATAAAGTTGCCACAGAAAGTTACACAACATCTATACACACAATCATGGCATTGTAGTGATTTGTGCATGTCAAGGGGCCTGTTGCTATTTTATAAGTACCTCTGTGTACTTTCCCTATGGGAGGGCACAGAGGTGCAAGATGGGAGGAGCACATAACTATGCGCGTAAATGATAAAATACTATAACTTAGGTGTGTTCTTGATAAAGTTAGGCATGGACATTTAAACCGGTCATAGGACTGGAGTAAGTGATCATATCTTATAGTCCTATTTTATAAAGATACTTTATAGAAACAGTATGAAATGCAAGCAGAAAAATGCACATTAAATACCTTTATGGAAATGGGTAACAGGGGTAACATATGGAAAGCAGTGTGTATTAATGCCCGTAGCATGGGAAATAAGATCCCTGAAGTTGAAGCTTTGGTGGGAGTGGCTGACTTGGATTTAGTGGCAGTTACAGAAACATGGTTCACAGAAAACCATGACTGGGATGTAACTATACCTGGCTATACTTTATTCAGAAAGAACAGGGTAGGAAGAAGGGGAGGAGGAGTGGCACTATATGTAAAAACTACTATTAAAGCTTTGGAATTACAGAGCTTAAAAGGGAGAGAGGAGGCATTGTGGGTTAAACTAGAAAGAGGGAAAGAGAAATCTATTTGCATTGGTGTGATATACAGACCTCCCTCACAAGAGGAAGAGGTGGACAGAGAGTTAATTGAAGACATACGCAGCATTGCTAGGAAAGGGGAAGTGCTACTGCTAGGAGATTTCAATATGCCAGATGTTGATTGGCACATTCCTGCTGCAGTATCATCTAGAAGTAAGGAGATCCTGGATTCTCTACAGGGAGAACTATTCAGGCAATTGGTAACAGACCCCACACGTGAAGGGGCCATACTGGACTTGGTGCTTACCAATGGTGAAAGTGTTTCTGATGTTGTAGTGGGAGATCATTTTGCATCCAGTGATCACCAGATGGTGTGGTTCAGTATTAGGACTAGGGCTGTTAGAATCCATTCCAAGGTGAAGATCTTAGACTTTAGGAAGACTAACTTTGCGAAGATGGGCCAATACCTCAGGGAGTCGTTAGTGGGATGGGAACAGCTGGGGGATGTAGAAAAACAGTGGGCAAAACTGAAAGGGGGTATTTTAAAGGCAACCAACCTTTTTGTTAAAATGGTAAATAAAGGCAAAAGGAACAGGAGACAGCTATGGTTTTTGAAGGAAGTAGCTGGAAAAGTGAAGAAAAAGAGGGAGGCCTTCATGAAATACAAGAGATCACAGAGAGAGGAAGACAGGCATCTGTATTTGGAAAAACTTAGAGAAGCTAGCAAAGTAGTCAAGAAGGCAAAGATTCAAAAGGAGGAGGAAATAACCAATGCAATAAAATGGGGGGATAAGACATTTTTCAGATATATTAATGAGAAGAGGAAGGGCAAAAGTGGTATTGTCAGACTCAAGGGTGCAGGGGGGGAATATGTAGAAGCTGATAAGGATAAAGCGGAATTGCTTAACAAATATTTTTGTTCTGTGTTCACATATGAAGAACCAGGAGCAGGACCTCAGAAAACACCCACAAATAAGAACAGAAGCAAGGGACATCTTGAACAATTTTCAGAAGACTGTGTTCGTGAGAAACTAGCTCAACTTAAAGTAGACAAAGTGATGGGACCGGATGGGATACACCCTAGAATACTGAGGGAACTTGGGGACATTCTAGCAACTCCACTGACTGACCTTTTCAATGCCTCGTTGGAGTCGGGAGTGGTGCCAAAGGACTGGAGAGAGGCTCATGTGGTGCCTCTACACAAAAGCGGAAGTAAGGATGTGGTTGAAAACTACAGGCCGGTTAGTTTAACTTCAGTGGTGAGTAAATTATTGGAAACGCTGCTGAAAGAGAAAATAGTGAGGTTTCTGGAGTCCAGCGGATTACAGGATCCGAGGCAGCATGGATTCACCAGAGGCAGGTCTTGTCAGACAAATCTGATTGATTTCTTTGACTGGGTGACCAGGGAGTTGGGCCGAGGGAGAGCTCTAGATGTGGTGTATGGCGACTTATAAACAAACTGAGCACCGGGGCCTGCAGAATCACCAATCCAACTCCTCTAGACTTTGAATTGAAGATCCTGTATGTAGCCCTGGAGATGGAGGAGGAGGAGGCATCCCAGGAAAGAGAAGAACCAGAGCTCAAGCACCCCAAAGTTACAGATTCAGTGACCACCAAGAAGAGAAGGGCCGTGGTGGTTGGCTACTCTCTTCTGAGTGGTACTGAGGGGCCCATCTGCTGACCAAACTTGATGTCCAGAGAGCTGTGCTGTCTGCCAGGTGCTATAGTCTGAGATGTTACAGAGAGTTTGCCGAGACTCATCAAGCCTACTGATTATTATCCAATGTTGCTCATCAATGCTGCCAGGTATCCCTCTGAGCATATCAAGAGTGACTTCATGGCTTTGAGACAGAGGGTGAAGCATATAGGTGTGCAGTTGGTGTTCTCTTGAATCCTCCCTGTTGAGGGTAAAGGCGGAGGCAGAGAGATTCACATCCTAGAGATCAATGCATGACCAATGCATGGCTAGATGGTGTCACTGAGAGAATTTTGATTTCCTTGACCATGGAATGATGTTCCAAGGCCTGCAGAGCAGAGATGGCATCCATCTGTGTCTTCCGCAGCGACTGGCTAACCTACTGAGGAAGGCTTTAAACTAGATTCGTTGGTGATGGGTGACGAAAGCCCCCAGGTAAGCGAAAGTCTCCAGTTAACTGAAATATTAAAACGTCTATAGAAATGGGTAAAAGGGGCAACATTTGGAAAGCAGTGTGTATAAATTCCCGTATCATGGGAAATAAGATCCCAGATGTTGAGGATTTAATGGAATAGGTTGACTTGGATTTAGTGTCAGTTACAGAGACATGGTTTACGGACTACCATGACTGGGATGTAATTATACCGGGCTATACTTTGTTCAGGAAAGAAGGGTAGGAAGAAGGTGAGGAGGAGTGGCACTATATGTAAAAAGTAATATTACAGCTTTAGAATTACAGGGCTTAAAAGGGAGTGAGGACGCACTGTGAGTTAAACTAGAAAGAGCTAAAAGGAATTCCATTTGCATTAATGTGATATACAGATGTGCCGCATAGGGAGAAGAAGTAGACAGGGATGTAATAGAAGACATACTCAGTATTATTATTATTATTACATTCTCTTATATACTGTGCTATTCTGCATCAGTGTGGTTTACATTGAACAAACTGAAATTACATTGAACAGGGCATTATAACTTGGAGATAACTATTTTACAGGGAACATGGGCTATGGAGGGTTAAGTGGCTTGCCCAAGACCACAAGGAGCACCTGTGGGACTAGAAACCCCAGTCCTTCTGGCCCAAGGTTGCTGTCCTCTAGTGGGATTTGAACCCCCAACCTTCCGGCCTGAAGTACCTTGCCCCAACCACTAGGCCACTCCTCCACTCCATTGCCATGAAAGGAGAGGTGCTACTGATAGGTGACATAAATATGCTGAATGTTGATTGACACATCCCTGCTGCAGTGTCATCTAGAAATAGGGAGATCCTAGATTTTCTACAGGGAGAATTTTTGCAGCAACTGGTAAAAGAACCCACACATGAAGGGGCCATACTGGACTTGGTGCTTACCAATGGTGAAAGTGTTTCTGATGTTATAGTGAGAGATCATTTTGCATCCAGTGATCACCAGATGGTGTGGTTCAGTATTAGGACTAGGGCTGATAAAATCCATTCAAAAGCGAGCGTCTTAGATTTTAGGAAAATAACTTTGCCAAGATGGGAAAATACCTCAAAGAGTAGTTAGCGGTATGGGAATAGCTGGGGGATGTAGAAAAGCAATGAGCAAAACTGAATGGGGATATTTTAAAGGCAACAAGCCTTTTTGTTAGAAAGGTATTTAAATGTAAAAGGAAACGGAGGCCACTATGGTTCTTCAAAGAAGTAGCTGAAAAAGTGAAGAAAAAGAGGGAGGCCTTCACAAAACACAAGACATCACAGAGAGAGGAAGACAGGCATCTATATTTGAGAAAACTTAGAGAAGCTAGCAAAATATTCAGGAAAACAAAAAGACAAAAAGAAGAAATAAAAGTCAATGCAATAAAATAGGGAGATAAGACATTTTTCAGATATGTTAGTGAGAAGAGGAAGGGCAAAACTGGTATTGTCAGACTCAAGGGTGAAGGGGAGGAATATGTAGAAACTATGGAACTCACTCCCACATCACCTCAGAGATATCACAGACATCACTGACTTCAGAAAATATTTAAAAGCCTACCTCTTCAACAAACACTACAACATCATATGACACACACAACCATTGGATTGAAATACCTACACAACCACCCTCATAACAAAATGACACTAAGCTTAGTATCTATACATATTGGTTATAGTTATAGCATTGCAAAAGTTAAATGTAAATAGTTCTTATACTGTTCCTTGTATGACCTGTTCCTTTTCACTGTAAACCGCTGTGATAAATTGAAAAGTGGTATATAAAAAATGTTAAATAAATATCATGGTTTAACCGGATAGCAATCATGCTGCCTAGCGAAACCAGACGGTCAACGCCAGATGACACTGACACCACCTCTGAATATCGGCCTTGAGGAATTTGCAGATGTTTTATGAATCACTGGGTTCCCTAACAGTTTATTTTCCACATCTGGGCAGGGTAAGTTTCAGTATTGCTCTTAGGTAAGCACGTAAGCAAACTATGGTGGTTGCACAAAAATCCTACTAGATTTTTCGTTGAATAATGGCCAGGGCCAAGCTGGTTTGAAACTCTGGCTATATCTGCTCCCAAAGTAGACACGTCTACTGACCTACCTTCTCCATCCTTTACTGCATATACTAAGTTGAGCACAAGGAAAACTCTGCATGATAATTGAACTGCCTGAAAATGTGCTTACAAGTGAAAAAACAATGTATGCATAAAAAATGACAGATTTTATTTTACTTCAGTCAAATCATCTGATTATATTCCACTGGGATTCACCCAGACCTTGCACAGATTTTGATTTTGTCATTCCTGTTGGTTACAACCTTATTATTGGTAAATTATAAAAATATCAAAACTTAAAATAATGCAAAGCATATAGTTTAAATTGTTGTTTCTGTTGTTGTTAAGTGCCGTTGAGTCGGTGTCGACTCATGGTGACCCTCTGGATAGTTGTCCTAAATTGGGTTTGGTCTTCAGTCAGGCGGTTCATTGTTGACAGACTGGTACCCGTAGCCGCTGTTATTGTATCGATCCATCTCATTGCTGGCCTTCTTCTTTTGCGTTGACCTTCTATCTTGCCAAGCATGATGTCTTTCTCTAATGATCTCTCTCTTCTCATGATGTGTCCAGAGTATGAAAGTTGACGTCTTGTCATCTGAGCTTCTAAAGAAAGCTTAGGTTTGATCTCCTCTAGTACTTACTGTTTTTTTCTTTGGGCAGTCCATGGAACAAGAAGTCTAGGGAGAGAGAGAAGAAACCCAAATATTTTTAGTCGATCAGTAACTGGGTTTCAGCTTTATAAGACCATAAGTTATACCATAATGGGTCAGACCAAGGTCCATCAAGCCCAGTATACTGTTTCCAACAGTGGCCAATCTAAGTCATAAGTACCTAGCAGTTTCCCCAAAAGATGCAGGTTCCACAATGCTTGTATTGGATCAAGCAGTGGATTTCCCGGGTCCCCTTTAGTTTATGGACCTTTCCTTCAGGAACTTGTCCAAACCTTTTTTAAACCCAGCCACACTAACAGCTTTTACTACATCCTCCGGTAACAAATTCCAGAGTTTGATTACATGTTGAGTGAAAAAAATATTTTCTCTTATTAGTCTTAAATAGGTTACTCTGTAGCTTCATTGCATGTCCCCTAGTCTTTCTGTATTTTGATGACATAAACAATTGATCTACATTTTCCTGTTTCTTTCCATTCATTAATTTATAGACCTCTATCATATCTCCCCTCAGCCATCTCTTTTCCAGGTTGAAGAGTCCTAAACCTTTTAACCTCTCCTCAGGGGGTATCCTTCCATCCCCTTTACCATTTTGATGGCTCTTCTCTGTATCTTTTCCAATAACACTATATCCTTTTTAAAATACAGTGACCAGAATTGCACACAATCTTCAAGGTGTGGTCGTACCATGGAATGGTACAGAGGCATTATAATATCCTTTGTGTTATTTTCCATTCCTTTCCTTATGATACCTAGCATTCTATTTGCTCTCTTGGCTGCTGCTGCACACTGGACAGAGGGTTTTAACATGTTATCTACGATGACGCCTAAATCTTTTCCCTGGGTGGTGCTTCCCAATGTCAAACTTTGCATCGTGTAACCATAGTTTGGGTTGTTCTTTCCTAGGTGCATAACTTTGCACTTATCCACATTAAATTTCATCTGCCATTTGGATGCCCAGTCTTCCAATTTATCAAGGTCCGCTTGCAATTTTTCACAATCCTCATGTGTTTTAACAATGGGAATAATGAGTGAGATCATCAAATTTGTACCCTAGGGATCTGTGCTGGGTTTTAACAACTTTAAATAGTTTTGTGTCATCTGCAAATTTG
Organism: Ichthyophis bannanicus; assembly: GCA_033557465.1. NCBI lineage: Eukaryota > Metazoa > Chordata > Amphibia > Gymnophiona > Ichthyophiidae > Ichthyophis > Ichthyophis bannanicus. The sequence goes on from CM066043.1 coordinate 16,675,071, forward strand.
ATAATCTCACTCATTATTCCCGTTTCCAGGTCATTTATGAATATGTTAAAAAGCAGCAGGCCCAGCACAGATCCCTGGGGTACACCTCTATTGACCTTTCTCCATTGGGAAAATTGGCCATTTAGCCCTACCCTCTGCTTTCTACCTTTCCATATTTTTATGAGCATCATAGTTGAACATGAGCCCGAGCAGAGGCCTTACCTGATCCACTATCTTGATACTTCAATCTGCAAGCATTTTGGCAGCTGGGAATGGCTGAACTACGTCCTCAAATTTAGGGGAGTGTGGCCGAAGACCACACAATTACGTGGCAGCACAAAGTGCCTGACATGTGGCTGGATGTGACAGCGCCCAACAGATCCCTGAGCACTGACAGCACGCCTCAGTCATTTCAGGCGCACACTGCATGACCCCTTGGCTTTGGCCAGATGCCCAGGAGGCATTACTGCTACCAATTCAATAATGGCCATTGCACGTGGAACCCATATAAGTTACGCCATGTCTGTTTGGTCTGTGGAGCCAACCACCTAGCTACACTGTGCAGATCAGCCAGGGAGGACAAGCCCTTCAGGTCACAACCCCACCGGCAGAATTAGCGTCATCACCAACCAAGTTTGAGGGGATGCACCCTTGGCTTCACCTTTATTCCCATTGAGATAAGGTGCATAACATTATCAAAGTTTTCTCACAAGATTTACACATTCCTGCCATGCACACAATGTGCAATGCCCTTTCCGTGCTTAAATGTTTTTGCATAGTCAAAGAAAAGCTGGCCAAAGAAGTCAGCCTGGGGAGGATAGCAGGCCCATACCGGGACCTCTCTTTCCCCGGACTGGTCCTCTCACCATTGGGCATAGTCCCAAAAAAGGAGCCAAGTAAATTCCACCTCATTCACAACCTCTCTTAACCAGAGGGGGCTTTGGTTAACGACCATATTGATCATTAAGAAAGCAGATTCTTGGGCCCAACTCCCCAAGGCCGACATCGAGTCAGCTTTCCGACTTCTCTCAGGCAATCCCGAATCCTTTCATCTGCTAGGGTTCCTTTTTGAAGGCTGCTACTACTATGACAAATGTATGCCCACAGGATGTTCAATTTCATGAGTATATTTTAAACTGTTTAGCTCCTTTGTGCACTGGGTGGTGAAGGAGTTATTCAGCCCTTATTCAGTAGTGTATTACCTGGATATTTCCTGTTCATGGGTGCTGGAGCCAAAGAGTTTGAACGAGTCCACAGCTCCTTTGAGCAAGTTGCCAAGAAGTTCAGAATTCCCCTGGCAATCGAGAAGTCTGTGGGTCCTTCGTCAACAATTACATTTCTAGGTATTGAGCTAGATGTCAGGCTCAGGTGTCTCGTTTGCCCAGGGATAAGCTACAGAAATTGAGAGCAGCCATAGGGCAGATGATGGGCCTTCGAAAAGCAACACTAGAGCAATTTCAGTCACTGCTAGGCTTACTATGCTTTGCCACCAGAGTAACCCCCACAGGGCAGGTTTTATCACCAACTAGCCTTGGAGATGAGGGGTAAAAAAGCAACATCACCACCTCAGGGTCAGCAGGGCCATATGGGAGAACTTGCACATCAGGAAACAATTCCTGCAGTTTTTCAATAGCCTGGCATACTGGCAGCACTCCCTCATGGCCTGGAACTCTTTACTGATGCATCAGGTGGAGCAGGCTTTGGTATATACTTTAAACAGGGAATGGTGCTCTGAGCCCTAGCTGGACACCTGGCACTCGTACGGCACAACCAGGGACTTCACGTTTCTGGAACTATTCACTATAATGACATCCCTGGTTATCTGGGCCCCACAATTGGCCAACAAGGCAATTATATTCCACACTGACAACATGGCAGTGGTGCAAGCAGTCAATGGGATGTATGCCAGAACGTTGGGGGTAGTGGCGCTCCTACAACAGATTGCGTTGAATTTGCCTGTTGCATAACATTACATTCAGGGCTGAGCACATGCCTAGTTTTAATAACATGATTGCTGATGGCCTCTCTCAATTTAAGATGTCAGCATTCTGGGCTAATGTCGCTGGGGCAGATGCAGTCAAGATAACCATTCTGGAAGCGATCTTGGCATTTGGCCCACTGACGTTTGGAGCCTCCTGATGGGTTCCCTGTCAGCGTAGCAGGCTCACCTACTTGAAGGCATAGGAGTGCTTCTTGGAATTTTGTGAGCACGACGGGGAGGGTGACCGTTTTATGACCAGTACCATTCTTCGCTGGATATTCTGCTGCATGGACATGGGCATGAACAAATCCACAGTTAGAATGCACTTAGCGGCCATTTCCTTCTTTGTCAAAGCTATGGGAGAGTGAAGCCCCTCCGTGGACTTTGTCATTACAAGGATAATGAGGGGGATGGTCAGCCATGTGTCGCCGGGTGCCTGACCGCAGACGTCCAATCACTCATGAGGTGTTGAGGGTGCTGGTCATGGCAATGGGCAAGATTTGTTAAGATTGATTCGCGGCATGCCTCTTCAGATATGCCTTCACACTGGCATTTTTTGGAGCTCTTAGGGTGGGGGAGCTAGTATCTAATTCTAAATACACACCAGGATGCACAGGTCTCCAATTGGGGGACATTGTTTTGAGCGGTGGCGTGCTGTTTTTTCATTAATGTCAATCCAAGACAGACCCCCGATGGGAGGGGGCCCCAGAGTCGCTAGCCTCCTTCACAGTAGATACCACATACCTGGTGCAGAATTTCAGGGATTACAGTCACATCTGTCCGCTTGGTGGTGCAAAATTGTTGATCCACGCAGACGGCACACCCCTGTTATGTTTTCAGTTTGACAGGGTATTGAAGTTGGTGATTGCTCATGCGGGTGGACTATTATGACACACATTCATTCCACATTGAGATGGCGACAACCGTGGTGGGATTGGGCATGGCATGGGAACAAATCATGTCTATTGGCCGATGGTGCTGTGATCACTATAAGCTTTACGTTTGCCCAGGGGGAAGGGCATGATAGTTCCTGCATCATTTGATGCCATTGCTTGCTAATTAATTGTTTTTTTCTGTATTATCTTGTCTTGGTTGATCTGTCCTAGGCGCAGGTTTCACATGCAGACTCCCGGAAGTCTGGATCTGTGGTCATTCCTACGTGCATTGGGCCCAACAAAGAACACAGACTAGACTCCAGGGTCTCAAATTGGACCTAGGCGTGGTGTAAGTGTCAATAGTATGGATAGGTGTTCATGATATGGTGTGGGACCGGCTAGTGCCGACATTCATGCACAAAAAGAGAGCAAGAAGGAGCCCATGGGCATTGGTCGTACATCTGGGGGGGAATGACCTGGCAGCTGTGTATGGCATGATTTCATTGAATAAATCTGCTGGGCATATATTGTGCAGATGGAATACACCTGTCAGATATCGGCATGGAAGTGTTTTTGTGCATGATATAAGACACAACTGAGATGCTCTTGGACAAGGCAAAGGCTGGCCGCAACTGAGTCTCAGGTGGGGGCCCCCCATGACAAGCGAGGAGTCACTGTCAGAAGGGCGTGGCCAGGATTGAAGGGGTACCAGACTGTCTAAGAATAAGTGAATCACATTTGACCAGCTGAATCAAAGTGGTCACAGCACCACTAGTGCCCCAAGGCCCATGGGATCTCCAGGGCACACATACCCTGAGCATAGGCAGCTGCCCCAGCACCCTGTGGAGTGTGCAGAGGCCAGGTAACTGGCACCCCAACACCCTAGCAAGATCAGTTGTGGATGGAGCCCCAGGACAAACACCTAATTTTATGGCAGTGGATTATGGTCCAAGCAGATCCAGATGGGAAGAGGGTGTGACAAATATGACAGTGGTAACAGCAGGGGTAGGTGCCCCATGCATGCAGTAATGCTTGCAAATGCTCCCAGCAGTGACCACCAGAGGTGGCACAGAAGAACACTAGCAAGCAGACTGATGCCACACACTCCATGAACTGGAGCTGGACAGTGTATGGCCAGTGCGGACATATGAATGTGCAAGTGCTGCAGCAGCACATGAACATATATATCCATTCCCCATGAACATATATATGCATTCCCCACAGAACGGTGTGTCCCCTGTATCCACCCAAGGCCAGGCCTATGAGGCAGTGCTATCCTGTGGACACACCTACTCCCTAACCACCCATGCCACAATGTCACACAGACAGCCTTGGAATGTGACTGGCATCCCACACTGCTTGTGCACCCACCAAGCATGCCTCTCCCCAATCATGGTGCTAGATAGCCCCCCTTGCCCCACCCTCTCCCTGAGGGCACATAACCTGTGCCTCAGTCACCAAGGTCATAGGTTTGCATGGTGGTGAGTCCTCAGACCCAGCAGTGTCACAGCTTGTGCTGCCTGTCTCCATAATACCCTCATGGAATGGGGGAAACACCACCTAGGGGCTGCTGCCCAGTGGAACCGACCCAAGGAGAGAGGGTACCTGTGTGGTGGGCTGACCAACAGCAGTGTGGGTACATGCAGAGGCCTTCGTTGTGACACCATTGGAGCCCAGGTGCGGAGGTGCAGGTGCACGTGCTGCTGAGGAAGCTGCAGCTGTGGGAGCTGTTCAATCACACCCCTGCCCAGACCCCATGGGAGGCACATTGGAGTGTGTGTGGGGTTGGATAGGGAGGGACCACCCAGGAACACAGTGCTGTTCCATCAGAATCTCCACCATGGTACCCTGGAGGGTGCCGGTAGCCATGGTCAGCTGCTGTGTGGCCTTGACATGCCTCTCCTGCAATGCTGTGGACTGGCGCAGCAGCTCCAGCTGTTGCTCAGACCATGCTTGCTGGGTGGCATTGTGAGCAAGCCGTTGCTCAGCACATTGATGCAGGTGTTACCGTGTACCCTTGTGGGTGCATCCCCTCAGGTCATCACCATCAACAATAGGCTGCTATGGTGGAGGCAATGGGGAGGGGACATGGAGTTCCAGATCATCCGGGCCAGGGCCATCAGGCAGCTGCTGCAGTGCTTCAGCACCAGCAGTGCATGGGAGTGAGTCATCAAGCGGGGCTCCCCCGTCCTGTGGTATCCTCCATGGACACTGTCGGCAGAACGGGCTCTGCAGCCTGTGGAGCGACAGCAGAGATACCCATTAAGACACAGACAAGATCAAGAGGTCAGACCTGCAACTGCCAAATCAGAAAACAACAGGGTGGCATGTGGATGAGCCAGCAGGTTGCACAGGCACAGAGGAGCCCCCTGACAAAGTTGGCTGCACACACTATCACCAGTTGTGCAGCCAGATGTGCATAGAGGCTTCTACACAGATACCTACCCTGATGCCCTTTGCAGTCAGCCCTGCCACAACCAGCTGGTGACCATGTTGCCAATTCCCCTGACACACAGACCAACATTGGAGCATCCATATGCAATGCAAGTGCGCCCAGCAGTGGCAGCATGGATGGGACAGTGGGAGGGGTGTACATGGGGTAAAGGGCAGGGACATAAACGGCACACATATACCTTTCCCCTAGGAAGCTTGAGATGTGCTGAAAGGGCCTATACCCTTCAAGGTGGCTTGGTCAATTGTAGCAAGGATGTGCTGTTCAAGTACTGAGAGCTGATCCCCCTGCAATCCCTCTGCCTATTGCTGTGTCTTCCAGGCAGTGTCGCAGCACACCTTCCACCATCTGCACTTCACATCCTCAATATCGTGGTTCTGGTGATATATGACATCGATATGTTACCTTAGGTGCTATTACATGAATTGTCTGTGGCACACTAGCAACATCCATAGGTTAGGGACAGGCCCATCTGGGACATGTATGCCAGAATGTGCCAACACATACATCTCTGCATCGATGTGACCACACGTATCTGCAACTGTACCGCGCCCACGGTAATGCAGCCGCACAGAGTGGCGGGGATGGCACGTGCATGGGATGCAGCAGGTCAGTGGTTTGCCTCCTGTAGTTTTCACAATGGAGAGAAATGCCAATGGATGAGCAGCAGTCTGCAGAGAGGAAGCAGCCATAGTATATATGAAGAGAATACAGGACATAGTGGGAGCGGGACACATACAGACAACCTTTATGCTGCATTAACGGGCAATTGTGCATGTATGCCTCTGCACATGTGCCATAGACACATCAATGCACTCTCGGGCCTTAACGGTTTTGTGGCAGGACTGACACAGTGTGGGATAGTGATGGTGATACCTGCAGCTTTCCAGGATACATGACAGTGTGTGCAATGGGTGTCCATCATTGTGCAGCCAGCTGGCTGGAATAGGACAGCATGCAGGACATCCATGGATGGTATGTGCTGGCCCTGCTGCACAGCTGTGACCATGGTAGACAAGACATGGAGCTGAGGTGCCCACACATATGTGTCCCATGGCAGAGGGTCTGGTACATGGACATGAGTAATGCAGCCTGTGTGACAAGGTACCATTTTTACAGGGCTGGCATACACGAACTCTGCCAGCAGCTGGAGCCATGGATTGAAAGCTCCATGCAGAGGGGACATCTGATACCAGTACACCTGAAGGTGACAACAGCACTGACCTTCCTGGTGACAGGCTTGTTCCAGACGGTGCTGTCAGCTGTTGGAAGACTCAGTCTGCCTGCAGTATCACTGTGCCTTACACAGTTCCTGAGTGCTTACTTGCAGTCCATGATGCAGACCATCTGCTTCCCAGCAATACAACAGGACCAGCACCAGATCATGCAGGACATTTGCACTATGGCAGAGTTTCCATCAGTCCTAGGTGTGGTGGACAACACATACGTCACCCTCCAGCCCCCACAAAAGAGTGAGGCTGTCTATCGGAACCACAATGCCTTCCACTCGGTAAGTGTGCAGGTAGTGTGCAACACGCATAGGGAGATCATGGATGTCTGTGCCAAGTGCCTGTCATGATGCCTATGTCCTGAGCTGGTTAGGGCCCCATGCACGATTAGAGAGGGGGCACATCACAGGCAGATGGCTACTAGGTGGGCGTATGCACAAACACCCTGGGACTGGGAAACATGGTGCATCAAATGGGGGTGAGTGCACTGGGCAGGTGGTGGTGGACTGCCTTCCATGACCCCAAGGCCTGGTGTGTGGGCCTATTGGCCCTGGGGGACTGCTGGGCACATACAGGAAGTGTCCTGCCCTTATGGCACCACAGTGAGGATATGTGCAGGGCACACCCCAGGTGCCCCCCCAACATACATGCTCATGGTACATCCTGGTCCTGTATGTCTGGGGGTTGGTGCCAACCACCCCACATCCACCCTCCACACATATACCATCCCTATCCCCTATAGCATGCACAGTGGTCCTGTGCATGCAGTGGGGGATGAAGGCAGGTAACCAGAATGGAGGGAGTGGGTTTGCACCTACTGGTGCATCATGCAGCCTGGTCTACCACTGCCCAGAGTTATGCCTGTTGTGGGCCAGGCATAGAGCAGGAACACCATACATTCCCATGATGCCTAGACCTATACTCAAGCAGGGACCCATGTGCCTTTGAGGGCACACATGCACATGTAGTGCATTAGCTGACATGGCTTGCCATAACAATGGAACGCCCACGCCTTTAAATGGGCATCCATAACACTCCCGGGGAACTTAACGTGGGTAACATTACCGGAGTTTAGTAAACATACCCCCAAGTCTCACTTGCCCAACCCCACACTGAACCACCTGCAACGTCTTGAGTAAGTAGTCTGGCAGCCCAAAGTACAAAGCATTACAGTAGTCCAGGCCAGATAGCACAAGTGCAAGGACTACAAGGTGCAAGGCCTCCCTGTCCAAAAATGGACTAAGTCACAGCACTTCTCGCAGATTGCTATAGGATGGGCACACTACGCGGGATACCTGTTCATGCAAGACAAGTCTGTGTCCAACATGACCTCAAAATCATGGATCTCCTGTTCCCAGTCCAGACAGACTCACACAATCAACAGCCCATTCTGTAATGTACCCGTGGAGAGCATCCCACGCACCAACACCTCTGACTTACCAATATTCAGGACCAGGTGGTTGGACTGCAACCAAACAGTGACTTCCCCCAAGCACTGATTATCTTGCTGTAACACTATAGGTTCATCCTCTTCAACCATGATTAGCAGCTATATGTTGTTGGCATATGAAAAACCTGGAAAACCACATTTCCAGTAAATGGCCTCCGCCGGAATCATAGATATTAAATAAGACTGGGGACAGCACTTACCCCTGCAGGACTCCACATACCAGCTTCCCCATAATTGATGACTGAGTCCTCCAGCGTACTCGGAATCGCTAATCTAACAGGAAAGAGGCCATCCATTGCAGAACAAGCCCCCACCCCCCATCCTCAAGGTGCTACAGTGTGCCACCAAAATGTTCCAATCAACAAAATCGAATGCTGAAGACAAATTTAACATCATCACAAGTGCAGTTTTCCCGTCATCCCACCACAAAAGATCCGTAACTGTCACCATAAGAACATAAGATATGCCATAGTAGGTTAGACCAAGGTCCATCAAGCCCAGTATCCTGTTTCCAACAGTGGCCATTCTAGATCACAAGTACCTAGCAGTTTCCCAAAAGACACAGGTTCCACAATGGTTGTATTGTGGCAAGCAGTGGATTTCCCAGGTCTCCTTTAATAATGGTTTATGGACCTTTACATAAGAACATAAGATATGCCATAGTAGGTTAGACCAAGGTCCATCAAGCCCAGTATCCTGTTTCCAACAGTGGCCAATCTAGGTCATACGTACCTAGCAGTTTCCCCAAAAGACACAGGTTCCACAATGCTTGTACTGGTTCAAGCAGTGATATCCTGGGTCCCTTCTTAATAATGGTTTATAGACCTTTCCTCCAGGAACTTGTCCAAACCTTTTTTAAACCCAGCTGCACTAACAGCCTTTACTACATCCTCCGGTAACAAATTCCAGAGTTTTATTACACGTTGAGTGAAAAAATATTTTCTTTTATTAGTCTTAAATAGTTTACCCTGTAGCTTCATTGTATGTCCTCTAGTCTTTCCTCCAGGAACTTATCCAAACCCTTTTTAAAGCCAGCAACCCTAATAGCTTTTACTACATCCTCTGATAAGGAATTCCAAAGTTTGATTACATGTTGAGTGAAAAAATATTTTCTCTTATTAGTCTTAAATAGGTTACACTGTAGCTTCATTGCATACCCCCAAGTCTTTCTATATTTTGAAGGTATAAATAATCGATCTACATTTACCCGTTCCATTCCATTCATTAATTTATAGACCTTTGTCATATCTCCTCTCTCTGTCTCTTTTCCAGGCTGAAGAGTCCTAACTCTTTTAGCCTCTCCTCATAGGGGTATTCTTCCATCCCCTTTACCATTTTGGTGGCTCTTCTCTGCACCTTTTCCAATAACGCTATATCCTTTTTAAGATACGGCAACCAGAATTGCACACAATATTCAAGGTGCGGTCGCACCATGGAACGATACAGAGGCATTATAATATCCTTTGTTTTATTCTCTTTTCCTTTCCTTATGATTCCTAGCATTCTATAAGCTTTCTTGGCCACAGCTGCACACTGGGCGGATGGTTTCAACGTACTATCCATAATGGTGCCTAAATCTTTTTCCTAGGTGGAGGTTTCTAATATGGAACATTGCATCATTTTACCATAGTTTGGGTTGTTCTTTCCTAGGTGCATAACTTTGCACTTCTCAACATTAAGGGGTATGTTTACTAAACTGCGGTAAAGTTACAGACCACGCGGTAGGTAACGTTACAGACCGTGCAGTAGGTAACGTTACCATGCGTTAGGTAACGTTACCGCGTGGTATGTAACGTTCCCACTCAGTAACGTTACAACCCACATGGAAGTGTTCTGCAGAGCTGTACACACCGCAGAGGGAGGAGAGAGGGCGGAGAGCAGGGGTCAATGGGTGGGGAGTGGGTGGGGAGAGGCTCCCTGCACACTAATGTGCTGAACTGAAGGGCTGAATCCTACCACGAATGAAAACCTGCCATTAGATGCACATTTTCAGGAGAGAGAAACCATTTCGGTGTCAGCAATGTACAGCATAGGCAGGGAGCAGAAGAAACATGATAGTAGTGCTCCATTTGCAGCAACAGCATAGTGGCCAAGTATGAAAGGCCACTATGGCAATGGTGTAAATGGGGCATTGGGGGCTGCAGGCAGCACATGTAGTGGGGCAGACGGGCCATAGGGCAGACTAGGCTGTCGCCTAGGTGGCACATAGGAATATAGAAACTGGACGTCAGAAAGACAGCATCTGACAAAGGCCAAACACAATATACAAATACCTTGACCACCCTAGCCAATAGTTGCCAGGACAGAGACGACATCACCGCATCCATCCCACCCCCATGTTGAAGGGACAGAATGTCGTTAGGCAGTGATGGGGGGGTATGGATGTACATGTATGCCTTCCCACCCCAGATGCCGCACCCTAGGCACCTGCCTACCTGAACAGTGGATGGCCTGGTACGGCGCACAACAAGCACCGACAGCATATGGTCATGTCAGCATAGCAGGGGTGTGTGTGTCCATGCTGGAAGGGTCAGTGGCACCTGTCTGCAGTGGACCTAGGCCATGCCCTGTACCAGTACATGGTGTGCAGTGCAACAGAAAAAGTCTGGCTGAGGAGATGTAAAGGTAGGCCCAGGAACTGTTGTGCCTCTGTGGCCACACTGTGGTGCAGTACACACAGCCAGTTTGACTCAGAGCAGAGGGTCACAGGTTCAGGTCCCAGCTGCAGACCCTGCAGAACACATCTCAAATTTTTGCCCTACTATGTAGATACAACAGATAAACAGGAAATGTCTGGCTGATGAGAAGTAAAGGTAGCTCCAGGGACTGCTGTGCCTCTGTGGCAACACCGTGGTGCAGTACACACAGCCAGTGTGTCCAGGAGTAGAGGGTCACAGGTACAGGTCCCAGCAGCTGGAACCTGCAGAACACATCCCTACTAAGTAGATACAACATCAAACCATGCAATCCCCACAGCAGCAGCCAACAGGGGTAGAAACACCCACTCACATAGGCTCCACTATCCAAATCATCCTGTACAGGCAGGCTGAAGGCCCCAGCACAGAGCTGCAGGTAACATCACAGCACCACTGCTACTTCCTGCACAGTTCAGAAATGTCAGCAGTGTGGCAGGTAGGGTTGCCAAACACCCCTATCATTGCACAGTGCTGCAGTAGGAGTGTGTGTATGTCTATCTATTGTTTTGTGGCGGCCCACACTGTCCAACTGTTGCCAGCGTTAGCCTACAAATGTGCATAATGAGGAGCAAGGTAGGGTACAGGCCAGACAGGGCGAATTGGACCAGCTGCATCTGCACAGGGAGTATTGCAATGGCTGGGACACTGTAGTGTCCGAACACCACCTGCATGGACAAGGTGGCCACAGCATGTCGTGCTGTGAGGTCAGTCTCACCCTGACTCAGCAGTGACCATGGCATGTCCAGGTTCCCCCATAGTGCTCTATGCTATCTGTTTTCAGTGATGCCTGTGTGATCTCAGTTCTGGGGTCCAATCACTAACATACCTGCTTGGTGTGTGTGTGCTTCCCATCCTATGTCTGGGTGCACATGTTTTCTCAGTGAGCAAGTGCCATGGACTGGCCAGTGGCATGTCTGCAGTTAGTCTGTGTATGATGAGAACACCTTGTACGCTGCTGCAGGTGCAGTCCCACAGTGTTGTCTGATGATGCATGCCAGACTGTGGTATGTGGCAAGTGAGGATTCACAAGCCACCCCCACATTATTGCTGGTCTGCCAATGCCCCAGTCACAGGTATGTCTCTTGTGCACTAGCCCTAGAGGGCTGTCTTTTGCCACTAGGAACGGGGTTTCTGGTCCCACAGCCGGTCCCACAGCCAGTCCCGTGGACTTAGGCACTTGTCCCTCCACACGCCCACCTACAATATGGGTGTTTTGGGGCCCTTGGGGGCACATAGTGTATATTACTCTGAACGGTAGGGGGCAGTGGTACATAACCCTCATAAGATACTAGACACCCCTCCACCCTGCTAACAGGTGGCCATGGCAGCCAGACCTAAACACTGGGTACACACTCATCTGGGTGGTCTCTGGTCCCAGAGGGACACCTATGACTGCTGGGCACAGAGGTACCTTCAGTCACACTGCTAGGGACACCTGTCACACACTGCTAGTGATGGGATGTGCAGCAGGACCTATATGCAGCACCACATGTACTGTGGACCTAGTGCTGGGCAGCCATCCTTACCCTCAGGGTGAACACAGAACCTGCACAATGGCAGGGTCTGTAGCTACTCTGTGCCAGTATCATGCACGGCAGTCCATCTTACCAGGCTGCTGTAACAGAGAGGTACAGACCCCATTTGGTGATCTGCTGTAGATTGCTGTTCCGCATGTGCAATGCATCATGGGTGCTGGTGTGGTTACCCTATCCTGGCGCACAGAGCAGACAGTATGTGCGGTAACCTGCAGTCCCTCTGAACCCAGGCATTGCTGTACAGCAGGCCATAAAGGTATAGCCCACTGGTTCGTACAATGACATTCCAAACTGTGTTTGTGGGTTCAATCCCCCATTGTTCCCCCCTCCCATGCCTGTCCAACTCAGATATCTTGCATGCCTCTAATAGTCATATTTTTGCAGATTTGTGCTGCCAGCCCATAATAGCCTTGCCACAGTGGCTGACATTCCTCTGGTCTGTCTATTTGCGTCTGTCAGCTGCGTAGAGTCCTGACTGCCTGTGCAGGCTGCCACCACAGGTCATGCACTGTTACCCTTTCCTGCATTGTGCCTCTTTATTGCCTGCCTCACCTGTGCCTCATCTGCATGGTACCACCACACCTCTCTCCACCCATCATTGTAACTATCCTGGCACCCCCGCCTCCCCTGGGGGACACATATTCCCACCATCTGCCACCCACTGTCTTCCCAATACTTTACATTGCCCACACCCTGTGCTGTGGTACAGTTGCCCACAACATGTTTGTCAACAGTACTGGCAGCCACATGGTCTGCCCGCAGATATGGCACATCCAGGAGCTTCCAGCCCTCACCCCCAATCACTTGTGCAGTGCCAGTACCCCGTGACCAATCCAGTGTTAGGGTAACATTTGTATCAATGGCTATAGGTAATGCATGTCAACGTGAGGCACCTTGCAGGCCACATGGCAAAGTAACCTAGGGCACCGTAACATTGTTATGCCACTGTAAACAATGGCAAAATATCCGAGGGAACTCACGAAGATGACCTGTCCAGGTGTGCCCAGTACGGTGCGCTGCCTAGGTACCCCGATAAGGTGCCTTAGAAGGCACCTCACAAGGCACCTGACGAGCATCCTATATGGCACCTTACAATATGGCGCCCACTAAGGCGCCTACTTAGGCGCCTTATCACAGTATACCATATAAGGAACCTTAGAACACGCCATGTTCTGAAGCGTGGTTTCAGGCGACGTACAACGTGCCATTAGGGCTAAGGAGTCCCAGGACATGCTCCTTAGCGTACCGTTGCGTAAGGCGCGCTCCAAGGCACCATAATCAACGTTCGCGTAACACGTGCCTGAGGCCCAGATGGCTGAAAGCCTGAGACTCTGTAATGTCAAGCCTCAATGCCCACAAGAACATGGTCCGTCAGAGTAATATAACGTGGTATGTGTAGCACAGTGGTTAGGCAATATGCCAGACTACAATGTATTGTGAGTTCAAATCCCAGAAGAGGATACCACAATGGGAAAAAGATGGGTAGAGGGCATGTCACAAATAGAAAGACCAGTCATAGTCAGATATATAAGAGGATACCTGTAACATAAACAAATAGACCAACACGCATCACAAACTGAGGTCGAAGCATTGCTACGCATGCACTGCACAGGCACATTTTTTACTGCGTCATACAAGGTTTGACCACACAGAGCAGACAAGATGGCTGCCAGGTCCAGAAAGCCTGCATTTATACATGCAGACCTCTACCTCCTGACAGAACTAATATGCTTCCGCCGGGAGGGCCTGTTTCCAGGCTCCTCCCACAGGCAGGACCTCACCAGGGTGAGGAGGGCCCGGGGGCGCTTCACCAGGCGCTATAATAGGGATGCTGACTACCCACATGAGGGAAGTGCATGGGGACAGGCACCCAAACCTAGGACTGCAAATAAATAGCTGGCAAACAACACACATATCAGACATGCACAGCAAGGGAAAAGGAGGTGGCTGTGGGTCCAAATGGCATCAATGTAGGCCACCCTGTTGATGTGTGCAGATCTGCCCTGTCCCCAAGAGGTTGCAGAGCCCATTGCAGAGGTCCATTATCTATCCTGGTGTTATGGTACCTGCTCCTGTTGCAGTTTCACAAGTCTGCCAAATCTCCAGGATGCCCCAGGCCTCAGTACAGAGGTCTATTATCCATCCTGGTGTTATGTTACCTGCTCCTGTTGCAGTTTCACAGGTCTGCCAAATCCCCAGGATGCCCCAGGCCTCATTACAGAGGTCTATTATCCATCCTGGTGTTATGGTACCTGCTCCTGTTGTAGATTCACAGGTCTGCCCTATCCCCTGGATACTCCAGGCCTCAGTACAAAGGTCTATTATCCATCCTGGTGTTATGGTACCTGCTCCTGTTGCAGTTTCACAGATGTGCCCTATCCCCAGGATGCCCCAGGCCACATTACAGAGGTCTAATATTCATCCTGGTGCTAAGGTACCTGCTCCTGTTGTAGGTACACAGGTCTGCCAAATCCCCAGGATGCCCCAGGCCTCAGTACAGAGGTCTATTATCCATCCTGGTGTTATGGTACCTCCTCCTGTTGCAGTTACACATGTCTGCCAAATCCCCAGGATGTTCCAGGCCTCAGTACAGAGGTCTGTTATCGATCCTGTTGCTATGGTAGATGCACTGGCTGATGTTGTCACTGGACCCTGGAGGGCATATGGCGGCATATCCCCAAGCCACACCCGGGTGTGGCTGTTGCTGTGTGCAAGGGCCACTGGTGAGTTACATGATCATCTCTCCCGCCAGTGCGTACAGTGGCACATGCCTATGCAATCTGTGCATATGTCAGACAAGGGTTGCAGCCAGGTTGATGGGTGTAGCAGACATGCTGACAGTGCATATGTGTGGGATGTGGTACATGCCCTGCCCCCCCCCCCATGCCACACCGTACATGGATGCCGACACCATGCAGCTCCACCGGCATGACGCACTTGACCCACACCACGGCAATGGCACATATGGCGTGGTGGTGTAGGCCCAAGCACGGATAGGCCATTGGGCCAGCAATGGGTGCCAGGAGGTTTGCACGCAGGGCTTGTAGGGGCCAACCCAGACATGTGCAGCCGCACCGCACACATGCGTGTGGCAGGGGCAACAGCTAGCAGTCGACACACAGTACACAGTAGGGGCAGCCACCTGCTGCACCCAGTTATGTGTGCGGTGCAGCACCAGCTGGCCATGGATGCCTGTCCCCTAATGTTCCCACACCCTGCTGTACCTACAGGTTGAGGACCTCTGCAAGAAGGCACATGAGCTGCGGGCCAGATATCCTCAGTTCGTGGCATGGGTGCAACAGGACCAGCAGACCCGATGTGACGGTGAGTGATGCAGCCCGTGCCATGCGCCACGGCACGTCCCTGTGTGCCAACAGCCTGTGGGGCCACAGGACATGTTTGCATGATATGCCAAATGTGTGACCATGGAAGTAATGTATGTACCTCTCTCCCACAGTGGCCCCATATGCAGACGAGGGCCCAGCAGGGCTGGACGCCAGACCTGGGCAGCCAGTGCTGGCTGAAGTCACCCAAGAGGGCCTGGAGGCGGCTGACAGTGGGGAGGCCAAGGAGGAGAGGGACGCCGGAAGCAGAGAGGGGGAGGAGGGGGAGGGGGAGGATGTGTGGGAGTCTGGGGAGGGGGAGGAGGGGGTGAGGGAGAGGTATGGGGGGAGGCTGGGAAGGGCGAGGGGGAGGTGGTGGGTGTGGTGGGGAGGGGGAGGGGGAGTGGTAGGCTGGGGGGTGGCAGGGGATGGGGAGGGGGCAGGGGTGGGGGGAGGGCATGGACAGTCCTGAGCAGCACAGGCCGCCACAGGGCACTGGGGGTCCCATCTACCTTCCCCACAGTGCCGGTGATGGCCCCCATATGGCCACGGGTCTGGCACACATCGCCGCAGGCAGACGTGCCGTACATGCAGCCACACAGACAAGGGGAGATGTGTCTGTGCGGGTGCATGTGTGGCCTCCACCTGGCTGCGGCAGTGCATGCCCAGGCACATGCCCAGCGGGAGCACGCCCACATTCTGGGATGCATGCTGGAGACCATGGCCGTGGTGGCTGACCGACTGCTCATGCTGTGTGACAGACGCATGGCAAGTGCAGCTGACCAGCCACCCGGCAATGAGGGCCCCCAGGGGGTGTGAGTGGGGGACCCACACATGTCACCTCTGCCCTGTGCCAGCCTATGCCCTGGGACTGCCACCACTGCCGGGGACTGGGGCGGTAGGGCCCAAGCCCGCACAGAGCCCCACATCTGTCCCCCCCTAAATAAACACTGTAAATATGTTTGACATACTCAGGTTAGTCAGGTGTCCCATTTTGCAACATGTCAGTGTGGTGTGAATGACAGGTGTGAGCATATACGTGTGTGTCTGTGTGCATGACAATGGTCCCATACATGGTACTGTACCTGTGGCAAGGGTAGGGGATGGGCATGGGCGACACCCAATGTAGCACCACAGACGAACAGATGTACCAATGGGTCGCTACGGACCGCCACCATGGCAAGAACCATGGTGTCACACACAGGCCACTGGTACACACAAACCTATATGTGAAACACATCCCCTAGGCCCCGTCTCTAATATATACGTCCGAAACTATATTGTGTTGGATATGTCACCATGAGGGGACCTCCCTCTTGCAGTGAATGCTCCCGATATGCACGTGTGATACGAGCTAGAGGCACCATCTCAACAGGTACAGCATGTACCTCAAGGGTAAGGTGTAACAACCACCCCCTCCAACAGCATACCTGCAGGTATGGGGAACATCAATACCTGTGGGAGACAAACCACCTACATGCCCAAACCGTCTGTCCCAAACGATGTCCAACGTATACCGGCCATACTCGCAAGAGGAGCCCCCAACAGTGCTCATATTGTAGGGGCACCCAACAGCTCTCCCACCCCCCAGCCAGACCACATATGCAACATAGCGCCATGTGTCTGGCATAATATTCTCCAGGCCCATCTCCGACTCAATCCAACTCAGTGCTGGATGCATTCAGAGACAGGCCTGATAACGGGCCACAACAGATATTACGCCGCCGACATGGCGCTATGTTGCATATGTAGACCAGCTGGAGAGTGGGTGAGCTCTGGACTGCCCCTATGATGGGAGCAGAGGTGGAGGCACATAACTGCGACTACAAACAGAGGACAAAGGATGCCATATGAGGGAAAACGGATCGGGCATTTAGGTGTAGTGGCCCCCAAAACTATATTAATGTCCACCATACCTGCAGGTATACAGTCGGGAGGGGGGCCTGCTGACGCATGTCCCCTGAGGTAATTGCAATACCGATAGGTAGGCATGTTGAGCTGATAGGTCTAGCTCGTATAAAGCGTATAAAAGGGTACGCCACAATGCGAGAGGGAGATCCCCCCATGGCGACATATCCAACACTGAATAGTAGAGAACACCTATATGAGGGAGTAGGTATAAAGGGTGTTCCCAGGGTTTAGGTTTGTCTGTACCCCTTTAGGGGTCCAGTGACCTATACCGGTGCACACATGGCATGGTGCCTGACATGGGTGGCACACAGTACCCACATGCATGGGATGGAGCCAGGACAGTGCCAAAGCCCCCCTGCAGTGTGTGTTGCGGACAGTGGTCGGCATGCCAGTGGGTCTGTGTGCCATGTCTATATGTATGTCCATGTCCCACCCTAACTGCAAATACCAGCCATACCTAGTAGCATCTGGCCAGTGTGGTAACAACGGCTACAGCCATGGGGTTGCGTATGATGGCGGAAGGGGTCGCTATCAACATCATCACACACAGGACAGGGATGGCATGGATCAGTAGTGGTGGAACGTGCAAGGGTATGGCCACTAGTGGCGAGAGGTAGGACACAGGGTGGACAGTTCAATGCACGTAGGCGTGGGGAGGGTGGACAAGGGGGTGAGCAGGGTGGTGAGCCATAAGGGAAGGAGAGGTGCCCCCAGCATGGGGTGCAAGGGACAGGGGTGGGGATGGATGGGGGGGCCCTAACATGGAGCAGATGGGATGGGTACTGGGTCAGTAGTAGGGGGGGTTCACGTGGCTTCCAGGCGGAGGGCAGGGGGGGGAGTGTGTCCCAGAGACCATGACCAGGGACACAGGATGCCGAGGGACAGGTGTCAGCCAGGGGGCCCAGGGGGGGAGTTGTAACATGCACCACTGTGAGTGGATTGGGGCGTAAGGGGAGGGGAGTGGGGATATAACTGGGCAGTGAGGTGGGACGGGGTACCGGACCGACGTGCCCTGTGGACAACTATGGGAGATCCACATTGTATCCTGCAAACACTGGGAAACCATTGCAGACCCCATGGGAAGGGGGTGATGTGACCAGGGCATGTAGTGTGCGTCTGACTACGTACAGCAGCACTGTGTATGTGTCACAGACAATGGATCTGTGATGGGGGGAACCTCCACGACACACATCACACTGACCAGGACAGGTCAGAGAATGGGACAACAGCAGTGTGCTACCAGAGGTGGATGTGAGGAAGGGACAGACAGCGCGGATATGTCACTGGGTGAACAGGGTATGTTGTCCAACCGAGGAGATGTGGACGGCACTGCACGGAGATTTATGCGGCGCCACACCAACAAAACGTAAGCAGGTAACAGTGGGGACTGGTGGCGGGGGTAGCAGAGGGATGGGGGCGTGGGGGGCTGCAGACACTGGTGGAGCATGGGGCGATAGGGCTGGGTGGGGGGTGGCGGGTGGGCGGGGTGGCATGGGTGATGACGGGATTCATGGTTTGCCCAGCTAAGAGGGTGGGGGGGGGGACACATTGCCTGAGAGGATGGCATGAGGTTGTTGGCCAGGGCGGCCATGGGTAGGGCAGGAGTACATGGAGCTGTCAGAATAAACACAAGACACGTGTCCACAGGCAGTGCCGCATGTGCGGCCATTTATTTGGCACGTGGCCTGCTGTGCTGTGTACGCCCCATGTCTGCTGGTCTGCCTGACTACTGCTGTCCCCCTGACGGGACAACACCTAGTTCTGCTCTCTGTCATGGGGTCCCTGCGTTCACCCACATGTCTCATCCCTCTGGCTGGGGTGGTGGTGTTGGACCCCGGCACCCCCCCATATGCCAGGCCGCCCCCCCTTCTGACCCGGTCCCGCCACCTCACCCATTGGCTGGCCCGTCGATCCATTGTCCCCCTCCACCCCCTCCCCTGCTGGCTGTCCCATGTTGGGTACATCCTTGTTTCCCTGTTCTTGGTTGGGTGTATGGCTCTGTACTCTCCTCAGTGGCCCCCCATCCTATGCAATGCTACCTCTGTGTGCGTACCTGTTGCTGCACCCCCACTGCTATGCCATCCCCAGTAGTTGTACTCCATGGATCTGTTCATGGTCTGCTCGCTTCCCTCTGTGTACGCAGTCCCTTGGTGCACTACCCCTGCCCATGTGTGCAGTGGCGGTCTGTGCATCTCGCAGGGGTATTCTAGACACAGGGCCATGCATGGCAGGTGGCAGCATACTGTCCGCGCCCCTGTCTGTGGTTTGGCAGGCTGCCAGCCCTTGAATGGGTGGGTGGGGTACCAGGGCCTGGCCGTGGGCCTTTGCAGGGCCCTGCTGGGATTGGCAGGTGCCCTGGGATGGTGCTGCATGGTGACCGGTGTTGTGTCAGGGCCACATGGTGTGGGGCTTGTGATAAGGAAGCTTATCATAGCTCAGGTAGGAGCTATAGAAAAGATGATGTGACTCTGAACAAGCAACCTGTCAGTTCAGGTAGAAGCAAGAAAACAGAGTTTTCACATAAAAGACTACCAGTCCCAGAATGCACCAGGTTTCCAGCAGCCATGAGAGGGCTGAAGTGAGAAAATGTGTGTGCAATCAAGAGAGCTATGAGGTAATCCCTAAGCACTCATCTCAAAGGGCAGGGCCTGATTCAAGACAGCTGCACTGTGTTAGGGAGGAGCACACATTAGGAAAGAATAAGAATAGAGCTTATTCTTCAGATAACAGCTTCAAGGAGAGCTTCAGCAAAAGCTTCAGAAAGAGCTTCAGGAAGAGATACAGAGACAGCAACGGCTACAAGCTCAAGCCCCAGTATCATCTGGAGAAACAGAAGCCAAGCCAAGCGGATAGAGAAAGAAGGAAACTCTCTGGAAGGAAGAGAAGAAAGCCCATTGGCAGGTCTGGGAGAATCCAAGGCAGTACCCATACTGGGAGGTATTCCAAATGCCAGCAGAGTCCATTGGACTGGATTCAGCCAGAGGAATGGAGTGGCAGAGATAGGAATCACCAGTGGCTACCTGGAAGAGAGAAGACTGCATGTGGAAGGGACTTTCAGACCAAGGCCAGAAGGTATGTGAGAGGAGATCCAGTGTCCAGGGATCAAGATTGGAAGGCTGGACATCAGAATTGGATTACATACTGGCCAGGCTATACAGAGAGGAATAGTGATAGCAGGAGAGGCTCAGGTATGAACACTGATCCAGACCCTATCTATAATAGAGAATGGCAGCAAGGGAATAAGCATTCTCATGATAGTGCCTTAATGAAAGACTCGTCTGTGCCAATGTATGATAGTGACCCTATGCTGATTGATGAAGGGGGAGATACAGCAGATGAAAGTACAGTTTACATGGACTGTTCTCTATCTAAATGCTATTGCTAGCTTTCTGTGAGCAAACACATCAGCCATCACAAAGAAACCTAACTTTGTTCTTTATTTCCACTGCAAACAGCTCTTGAAGCAGGATTTGGGCTCACACAGTAGCAGCCAGCCAGCTAAAGGCTTTCAGCTGGTCAATTGATAGTAATTAAACCTGCACCTGATTGTGTGTGAGCAAGGGAAAATCACTGCTGGATCTGAGTGAAAAATAAGCAGAAGTTAACCTAACAAACAAAGTTTATTCATTTCTTTGTGCCTTTGTATTTGGTAATTATTTGCTAAGAAAACATTAGCTAATTGCCTGACAAGCTGAAGGTTGTTTTTCTGATTTGCTTTGTGACTTTTTGTTATCCATTTAAACACTGCAAGCAAGTAACCTCATTTATATTGCTATCAAGCATACATGTGCTGGGTGAATTAAACCCCTTCAATAAAAGAAGTATTTTATTGACCTTACCACTTGGTTTCACAACTCAATTATTGTCATCAGCTGTGTTTGGGAGTGAATGAACTACAATACCCACAATACCTTGCAAGAATCATATGAATATATGCATCGTCAAGATTGTGTAAGTTCTCACCCTAGGCAGCCGTCTGAGAAATGGCGTAGTTGGCAGGATTGCTCTTGCACCAAGAGGATTTACTTGTTGTGGATTACAAATAAAAGTCAAGTTTAAAGCTGTAAGAAGATTTCTTTCCCTCATCTGCACTTTGGAAGAAAAGTGGTTGTTCCAGGAAGCTGTCCCAGATGAAAAGACCCTGTGAAAAGCTGGATTCATCACTGAGACAAGGTAATATGTACCTGGGCATGTCTAGTGGTGGATGTGTGTAAGCACAGGGGGTAATTGAAAAAAAAAAAAAAGTTGAAAAAAACACACCTGGTTGGAAGGTGCTGCTCTTTGGTTTTTTTTTTTCTCTTTTCTTGCAGGGGTCAAGATGGATCCGAAGGAGATGGCTCAGTGGATGGCAGCCCAATTTTGCAAGCAGCAGGAGCTATCACAGCAGGCCCAGGACACTGCTATGAAGGCCTTAATGGAACAGCAGAAACCAGTGCTTGATCTGGTGCAAGCTCTAGTGCAGCTGCAGAGCCAAAGTGGAACAGATGCAAGACCAGCAGTTAGTACTGGTACACCACATGTGGACAGTGTGGGACTCAATCAAGGGATTGGGGCATTTAATTTTGGGAAATTAACTCCAGATGATAATGTTGATGATTTTCTAGAGTCTTTTGAAAGAGTGGCACAGGCTTTAGCATGGCCAGAGACCCAGTGGGCAGTAAGGCTGGCAGCCTCATTAACTGGTGAGGCACTAGCAGCTTACAGAGCAATGCCAGCAGCCCAGGCTTTGATTTATAAGGAGGTAAAGGCAGCTATTAGAGATCGCCTAGGGTTGTCTATTTCAGAGTATAGGCGAATGTTTAGAGCTGTTACATTGAAAGTGGGTGAGACACCCAGGGCTCTGAGTCAGAGAATTAGAAGTCTAGCTGTAAAATGGTTGGAGCCTGAGCAAAAGACAGTAGAAATGTTATTAGATATTATAATGCTGGAACAATTTATGCTTGGGGTACCTAAAGATTTGAATGTTTTTCTTATACAGCAAAATTGCCAAAATCTTGGAGAGGCAACCATGCTAGCAGAGAGATTCTTGGAAGCCACGCAGGCTTGCCATAGAATGGGTGGCCCTCTAAAGATGGATGCTGAGGCTAGAGATGCTGTATCAGAAAAGGGAATAATTAAGAATGTTTCTGAAAATGAATGTACTGTATCAAACCAGATGACACAGTGGAATAGAAAGAAATGTTTCAAGTGTGGAAAAGTGGGACACTTAGAGAAGAGATGCCAGACACACACTAGTTTAATGGGTCTGGATTTAAAACAGCCCAAGGAAGGATTTCTTTTGATGGTTGATGTGCAAGGAATTACCACAAATGCATTATTAGACTCTGGGACAGACCAGAGTATGATGTCAAGAAGGCTTTGGAAGAGGATAGAGGCCCAAGAAAGATTTGTGCCTAGAACCCCTGAAAGCCAAGTTCACATCAGATGCATTCATGGTGCTGCAACATCATATCCCACCTATAGGCTAAAGGTTAAGTGCCTGGGGGAACAAGAAGAAGTCCTATTAGCAGTGGTGCCTAGGCTACCCTTTGATTTGGTTCTAGGAAAGGACTGGCCAAGATTTAAGCAGGAACTAGTGAAAGGGCTAGGAAAGAAGGAGGGAGAAGGTTTAATAATGGAAATAGCTCCCGGGCCTTTCTTTGGAAGTCCTCAGTCCCTAGCTAAAAAGATGGTTAAGCTTCCAGAAGGCCAAACTATGGGTAATAAGAGGGGCCTTGTATCCACCCGCTCGCAGGCTAAGTTAGAGAGCCAGCAGAAGGAGGAGGGGGAGCAGGCAGAGTTATTAGGAGATTTACCCTCTCATGATGATTTAATAACCCCATCATCTGGTAAAGTAAGAAAGTTGAAAGCACAAAAGAGGCGTGAGAGACTTTGCAGAGCACAGGGTAGGGCTGAGATGTTAGCTGGTCAAAGTTTACCCTGGGTGCCAGCTGAGTTGGTGGCAAAGTTTCCTAACTTTCCACAAGAGCAGCGAGCTGATCAAGCTCTCACCCGAGCTTTTAAGTATGCTCAGGAGGTCAGGGAGGAATTGCCCAGATTCAGACTAGATAATGACATATTATATAGAGAGAGTCAGGACCCCAGAAATGGTGCCATACGTAAACAATTGGTGATACCCACAACTTTCAAAGGGCTAGTACTTAGACTAGCACATGATCATCCAGTGGGAGGTCATAAAGGTATGCAAGGAACGCTGGATCAAATTCTTGTGCGTTTTTACTGGCCAGGTATCTTCAAAGAAACTGCCCAGTTTTGTGCTGCATGTCCAGCGTGTCAGCGAGTTACAGCGGCTCACCCACCGGTGGTGCCATTGATCCCCATGCCAATTATCACAGACCCAATTGGTCGCATTGCCATGGATATTGTAGGCCCATTAGTCAAAACGCCCCGAGGTTTCCAATACATCCTAGTTATGGTAGATCAGGCAACAAGGTTTCCCTGGGCCATACCATTGAGGAATGTTTCTGCAAAAACAATAGCTTTAGAGCTAGTAAAATTGTTTTGTGAAGTGGGATTCCCAAGAGAGGTGTTGACTGACCGAGGGTCCAATTTTGTATCCAAATATTTGGCCCAGGTCTGGGATGCCTTTGGCATTCGTCACGTGAAAACCTCAGCCTACCATCCACAATCAAATGGTTTGGTGGAGAGATTCAACCAAACTCTCAAACAAATGTTGAGAAGGGGGTTAGCAGGAGAGGTAAAAGAATGGGATATGTTATTACCCTTTGCCTTATATGCCTGCAGGGAAAGAATTCAAGTGTCCCTAGGTGTAACTCCATATGAGTTGATGTATGGTAGGGCTCCATGGGGTTTGTTGGATATTTTGAGGGAAC
Organism: Ichthyophis bannanicus; assembly: GCA_033557465.1. Lineage (NCBI taxonomy): Eukaryota > Metazoa > Chordata > Amphibia > Gymnophiona > Ichthyophiidae > Ichthyophis > Ichthyophis bannanicus. The sequence continues at coordinate 16,699,335 of CM066043.1, forward strand.
AATGGATTGAGCCTGAACCAGGAAGCCAGGAGGTGCCACTGTTTCTACGTGACTTGAGAGCACGTTTGAAAAGGACGTCGCAGGTTGCTGAGAGGAACCTGCAGGACAGTCAAGTTCGCCAGAAAGGGTGGTATGATAGAAAGGCCAAAAGCCGCCAATTAAGCATTGGTGAAAAGGTTTTGGTTCAAGTAGCAGGAACTGCTCCAAAATTTGAGGTACAGTGGAAAGGGCCATGGGAGGTTGTTAAACAAGTAAGCCCAGTGTCTTATATGGTAGAAAATGCCAGAGGGCGTAGGCAGACCTACCATATTAATGTACTTAAGTCTTGGAGGGAGAGGCCTGTAGATAATGACCTTGAACTCAGTCAGGAAGTAAGTGAGCTTCAAGAAGATAACACTCTCGTAGGTATTACGGACTGTAGAGAAGCAGTTTCACCAGTAAAACCAGTCCGTAATAACTTAAGCAGGGGGGTATGTGATAAGGAAGCTTATCATAGCTCAGGTAGGAGCTATAGAAAAGATGATGTGACTCTGAACAAGCAACCTGTCAGTTCAGGTAGAAGCAAGAAAACAGAGTTTTCACATAAAAGACTACCAGTCCCAGAATGCACCAGGTTTCCAGCAGCCATGAGAGGGGCTGAAGTGAGAAAATGTGTGTGCAATCAAGAGAGCTATGAGGTAATCCCTAAGCACTCATCTCAAAGGGCAGGGCCTGATTCAAGACAGCTGCACTGTGTTAGGGAGGAGCACACATTAGGAAAGAATAAGAATAGAGCTTATTCTTCAGATAACAGCTTCAAGGAGAGCTTCAGCAAAAGCTTCAGAAAGAGCTTCAGGAAGAGATACAGAGACAGCAACGGCTACAAGCTCAAGCCCCAGTATCACCTGGAGAAACAGAAGCCAAGCCAAGCGGATAGAGAAAGAAGGAAACTCTCTGGAAGGAAGAGAAGAAAGCCCATTGGCAGGTCTGGGAGAATCCAAGGCAGTACCCATACTGGGAGGTATTCCAAATGCCAGCAGAGTCCATTGGACTGGATTCAGCCAGAGGAATGGAGTGGCAGAGATAGGAATCACCAGTGGCTACCTGGAAGAGAGAAGACTGCATGTGGAAGGGACTTTCAGACCAAGGCCAGAAGGTATGTGAGAGGAGATCCAGTGTCCAGGGATCAAGATTGGAAGGCTGGACATCAGAATTGGATTACATACTGGCCAGGCTATACAGAGAGGAATAGTGATAGCAGGAGAGGCTCAGGTATGAACACTGATCCAGACCCTATCTATAATAGAGAATGGCAGCAAGGGAATAAGCATTCTCATGATAGTGCCTTAATGAAAGACTCGTCTGTGCCAATGTATGATAGTGACCCTATGCTGATTGATGAAGGGGGAGATACAGCAGATGAAAGTACAGTTTACATGGACTGTTCTCTATCTAAATGCTATTGCTAGCTTTCTGTGAGCAAACACATCAGCCATCACAAAGAAACCTAACTTTGTTCTTTATTTCCACTGCAAACAGCTCTTGAAGCAGGATTTGGGCTCACACAGTAGCAGCCAGCCAGCTAAAGGCTTTCAGCTGGTCAATTGATAGTAATTAAACCTGCACCTGATTGTGTGTGTGAGCAAGGGAAAATCACTGCTGGATCTGAGTGAAAAATAAGCAGAAGTTAACCTAACAAACAAAGTTTATTCATTTCTTTGTGCCTTTGTATTTGGTAATTATTTGCTAAGAAAACATTAGCTAATTGCCTGACAAGCTGAAGGTTGTTTTTCTGATTTGCTTTGTGACTTTTTGTTATCCATTTAAACACTGCAAGCAAGTAACCTCATTTATATTGCTATCAAGCATACATGTGCTGGGTGAATTAAACCCCATCAATAAAAGAAGTATGTTATTGACCTTACCACTTGGTTTCACAACTCAATTATTGTCATCAGCTGTGTTTGGGAGTGAATGAACTACAATACCCACAATACCTTGCAAGAATCATATGAATATATGCATCATCAAGATTGTGTAAGTTCTCACCCTAGGCAGCCGTCTGACAGGCTGGAGACATGGCATGGGGAGGGGGGGTGTGGGTGGGATGGTGTCTCCACATTGGGCCAGATTTCGGCCGTCTGCATGTGGGGACTGTGGGTGGAAAGTTACACTGTGCATGGCTGATAGGGGGCTATGGTCCAGGGGCAGTGTGGGGATGGTGCACCAGGTGTGACAGTTATGCCATATATTGCATGGGACTGGCTGAGGACATGCGTCTCTGTGGGTCTCCTTATATGGCCCCCCACCCCCCTGTGTCACTCCCTGCACTCGCTTGTTTATGGGCTGTCACCAGAACACATCTCTCCATCTTACCTGCATGTGGGTGTGCTGTGTACAGCACAGGGGGCAGGCCATGGATATATATCAGCCCCAGGCGGTCCATCAGGCACTGCTCCAGTGCGGTCAGGGTGGCTCCCTGGGCAGCACCCCCACCTGTGCCCTGTGCATCGCGCCTCTCCTGCATTAGTTGGGCACAGATGCTCCTCTTGATATCACAATAGTGCTTGCGTAGTCATGCCACGTCATGGTATGGGCCCCCTGCTGCCGCCACTGCTGTATGGATCTCTGGCCATGCCCTGGTGCACGTCCCAATGGTGGTGGTGGAGCTTAGCCAGCTAAAGAGCACCTCAAACCTGTCGAGGATGCTAGCCAAGAGAAGGTCATTCTCCTCCTGGGTTAAGCAGACCGCCCTCCTCCTGGCTTCATCAGCCACGGGCCTCCAGCAATGCTTAGGGCCTGGCGCATCTCCAGGCTGCTCAGTTGGGTGGTGTGTGACCCCAGATGGGCCTGCCTCCTTCCCCTCTGGATCCCATGTGGTGGGGACTGTTGATGGCTGCTGGATGATCTCCCCTCATGCCTCAGGTTGCCTCTCCTGCTCCATCATCTGGTATGTCCTGTGTACCATACACCCTTGGCATTATGTGCATGCTGTGCCCAGTTATGTACCTAGGGTGTGGTCCTGCATGCGTTCCGCATGAGCGTCGCATGCATGCGCAGCAGTGCGTGTTGCATTTGCGCGCATTCTGCTGAGATTGGGTCTGCGTATGCAGATGTCAGTGCGTGGGGACAACCTTGTCTGCCCCACACGGGCACTGCTCCCATCCCGTGCACAGGTACGTGTCTTACGCATGACGTATCACATCGTGTGAGGTGTGTGCGGAAGGTGCATTCCTATATGCGCTACGCCCTTACTCCTCCGCTCTCCGCGTTCAGATCTATCATCAGCACTGCTATTGGTGTGCACCGCTGCATACATGGATGGTTTATCCTCGGGCGTTGTTCGTTGTGCGTGGCCGCACATTCTGGTATTTATCATTGCTTTGAGAGCTGTCTGTTACATACGGCGCATTCCGGCATGCGTAGGTGGGTCACGCGGCGTGTCCCTGTGTGCTAGTCTTTGTCATACGTATCCATGGATGCTCTGTCTGCGCGTGTTGGAACGTGCCTTACGTTCTGCACTCTCCAACTTGTGTGGGTGGGGCATGCAGTGCGTCACGCCATATGTTTGAGAGATGCTAGGGCGCAGGGACATGCCGCGTACTCCTCCTACCTGCATTCAGCGGAGTCAATCAGAGGACATGAATTTTAGAGAACACGCGTTTCTGCGCGCACTATGGCATTACGCTTCTGTAAGTGCTGGGCGTTCTCTCATGCTGCTGCTGGTGTGCGTCCCAGCATCACCAGGTGTGTTAGGTTTGCTCTGATTATTTGCCACACCCCACACCCTATTTAACATCTACCTGTGCTCCATCTCATGTCTATCATGGCTCAGATCGGGAATGCGGGTTGTGTGGTGGTGGCGCTGGTGGAGCTGGCGTAGCTGTGGTTTCCTGATGGGGGAGATGGTGTCCCTGGGGCTGGGGCACTACGGTAGGCATGTGTGCAGTCCCACTGCAACTCAAACCTGCAGGCGCCAGAGGCATGCAGAGGCGCATCCTCGCCTGCCTTGCCTCTACAGGCCCAGGCCTATGCTCCAGGACAAACGTGAGGACCAGGTCATCTCCCTCTACCGTCTGGACACAGAGGCTATTAGTGAGCTCTATGAGTATCTAAGACCTGACCTCGAGCCCCAGACTGCCCGGTCACATGCCATACCAGGATTGGCCAAGCTCCCGGCTGTACTACATTTCTTTGTCTCTGGCTGTTTCCAATCCTCGGTGGCCGCAGTTGGAGGGATGAGCAGGCCCACCTTCTATTGCTGTCTCCACCAGGTACTACGGGCCATGGTCAGCCAGGTTGGAAATTACATTGCGATTCCTAACAATAGGCAACATTGGGGGGTCCTGGGCCAGGCATTCCAGCGGCTTGCAGGGATACCACACATGATGGGAGCTATTGATTGCACACATGTTGCCCTGGTCCCGCCATGCGACAGGGAGGTTGTATTCCGCAACTGCAAACACTACGATTCCCTGAATGTGCAGGTTGTTTGTGATGCAAATATGCATATTCGGAATGTGGTTCCACGGTTCCCAGGGTCCACCCATGACTCCTACATACTGCAGCACTCAGCACTATTCAGCCAATTTGAGGCCAGACAATATGGGGACTGTGTCCTGCTGGTGGGTATTTACCATATCTCACATGCATGTACGGTGTATGATATCTGGGGTCCCATTGTCACCTGTGACCTCTGCATGCCTTTCCTTGCATTGTGGTTGTGGGGCGCTGCCTTGTATGGGGCTTTGTACACCGTCACAGGGGATGTGGTCATGTACCTTTGTGGGATTCTACACGTAACTATGTCTACCATGTGTGGCTCATTGCTCATCTGGGTGTCTCAGCACACATGCGGGTAACACTAGTATCTGCTACTGCTGTTATGTTGCACAGGTCTTATGTACAGGGACACTCTGGGCACATATGGTGTGTCCCTTCTATGGTGGGGTGTGATACCTCTTGGTTGACAACGACTCCGGCACAAGGCCTCGGACATACCACACATGCAGATGTACATGTGTGTGCCTTTGTGGTGTATCCCTCGTGGACTCAGTATGCAATGTGTGTGTGTGTGTGTGTGTGTGTGTGTGTGTGTGCGGTCCAGGAGGGGGGGTCAAGTATGCGCCCAGAACCTTCCTCATGCTGTACGGTGTGTGTGGGGGCCAGTCTCCATTGTCCTTGTCTAAGACAACACGTGGGTGGAGTTGTGGTGACAGTTTAAATCACACATGTATGCTGTATGTCTGTCCACGTTATCTTTTCTTTACTGCCATTCTGACCTGACCCCTCAGGTATATGTTTCTGTGACAACTGCTGTGTGTGCACTGTATCATGGGCGTCACATGATTGCACACATGCACATCTCTGCCCGTTCCTTTGTGCTTTGTCTGCCTGATGCCTTCACAACTGCCACTACTGCCGTTTGGGTACAGGTGGTTGGTCATGTGTTTGGCCTGGATACAGTTGATGTGTGTTGCCCTCATTAGCCTTCCCCGGGGTTCTGTGTCTCCCAGCTCCAGACGCTGGTGCAGAGCCATTGTGTGCCATTCTATGATGTTGTATGTTTATGTCCCTGTTTATCTATTGTCCAGTCACACGATGATGCTTCTGTGCTTTTGTGTGTTCATCACATTGACCTTATCACATTTCATTCTGCAGGTTATGCGGGACATGGCTGTCATGCCTGGTTGCTGACCCCTGTGCATCTCCCATGGACAGGTGCAGAGATGGGGTACAATGAGGTCCATGCCTCCAGCCGTTCAGTCATTGAGAGCACCTTTGGCGTTCTGAAGAGTCACTTCAGGTGTCTGGATAGGACCGGCGGTGCCTTACAATACCGACCCATGATTGTGGCACGTATCATTCTGGCCTGTTGCATACTGCACAACATTGCTCTCAGGCACAATGTCCCAGTCGAAATTAATGAGGAGGATCCTGTGTGCCCTCCTGTACGTGGCCGTGGTGACACACGTGAGGGGATGGCAGTCAGGCAACATCTGATCGAGGAGCTGTTCTCTTGCAAGTTCTGCATATGTGGGATTGTGCATATGGGTCTCCATGTATGTGCTGCCCTATGTGTTTCACAGCACTATCATGACATATATATTTGTCACTTGTGTTTTTGACTCCTCAGGATAAGCTGCTGACCCTGCCTGGTGCTGTGGTGCATGTGGGAACTGTATGTACTGCCGCCCACCCACTACCTGGGCCCGAGGGTTTTCAGGTAGGAGCGGCCTTTGATGCCCTTCAGGGGTTCTGGGAAATGTAGTTGTTGGGCCCCTGAAGGATTGAGTTGTAGTTGTGACTCGAGCAGACAAAGGCAGGCAAGAAAATTTCTTTTATGAGGCTTTATTCCAGCGCTTTAAAGCTCAGTGCTTTCAGACGCAAAAGAAGAAAAATGCACATCCAACAAAAGATGGGAAAACAAACATACAGAGGTTGCAGTAATAATACAGCTTTCACTCAGCTGTTTCACAGTTCCTTTTCAGGCTTCAAACTTAGGCAGTCATGTGACTCTTCATAGACCTGAAAGCAATGTCCTTTCAAACGGCAAGGCTTCTCAGCAGCAGCATGTGATTACACTTATTAAGCCTTCATAAGCTTCTCACGGTAGCAACAGGTAAAGTAATCTTTATACTATATTCTTTTCATGTAGTTTTAAAGCTCTTTATCCTGGCTCTCTTCAATAGTACAAGCAGAACAATCCATAGCTAAGTCAAGATCAATTGAAGGCAGACAATCATCTAACTGCGCAGAGGCTGCCTTTTTCTCTAGGAACTCTTTAAACTGCTCAAGAAGTAATTCAGCCTGCTTGTGCCCTTCCACAAGCTGATAGCTTTCTTTCTCTTCAGACAAACGTTTGTTTAAGACTCCCAGCTCATGGTAATTAGCTATGCTGTCCTTATCAAAGCAACAGTTCTCCGTGTGGGTAAATCCCCTCCCCCACTTATCCTTAAGAGGTTTTCAGGAGTTTAACACGTTCTGGAGATAAGCAATCATAGTAAGAAATGGCAGCTTTACCTTCCTTCAAGTCCTCTGAATAAGCATTAACACCTTTTCTCCTACGGGCTTTTAGGGTTTGTGCTTCAGCTTGCTTATCATTAGTCCTTGTGCTTTTCAGGTGAATATCAGGCTGAACAATTCCTCCGTAGCTTTGTCTGTTCTTGCTTTGGCTTTTAATGCTGTGCTTCCAACTGCCTTTATCCCAGGTATCAAACCTGTTAGCTCCTTTAACCCAAGGTTCTACCTTGTACCGAGAGTGCTTCCAGGGTGGATCCTTGCACCACTGACCACTGCTCCAAGGTCCTGCTTGGTTCTCAGGTAGCTCTTCCAGTAGCTCCAGGTGTCTCTCTGGGTCTCTCCGTGAGTCTCTCTTTCTCCTTGAGTCTGAGTCTCTCCCCGAGTCTCCCAGTGCATCTGAGTCTCTCCGTGCTTTGGAGTCTCTCAGTGCTTCTCCTTCTCCGTTCCTTCAGGTTCCTCTTTCTCTCCCTCTTCTAACTGTGTTCTAACTGCTTGCGTATTTAACAAGCTCTCATTACGTTGCACTCCCTGCCTCTTGCTTGGGCGTGCCCAATCAGTGACCAGACCTGTCTCCTCCCCTAAGGTGAGGTGTGGTTTTAGATCAGCTGAGTGTTTTTTTACTTTTGAGGTAGAAATTCTGCTTTTCAATGCAGTACTACTTTCCTCCTCAGGATTTTCTCCTATCTCCATTGCTTCTTGAGGAGCTTCATCATCACAGTACGTCATTCAACATGCAACTGGGGTGAGTGCACATAAAGGTTAATGTACTGTGGGGGCAGTGCAGCATTACACATGTCTGTGTTTCCCTCTTCACTGCACATATGTTGTTGTACACCTGTTTGGCTTGCTGTTCCAAGGGTTGCAGAGCAGAGATGGCATCCATTTGTCCAAGAAAGGTCAACGCGTCTTCGGTAGTAGACTGGCTAATCTACTGAAGAGGGCTTTAAATTAGATTCGTTGGGAATGGGTGAAGAAAGCCCCCAGGTAGGTGAAAGCCCCCAGGTGTAGGTGATACATTAAATACCTTTATGGAAATGGGTAACAGGGGTAACATATGGAAAGCAGTGTGTATAAATGCCCGTAGCATGGGAAATAAGATCCCTGATGTTGACACTTTGGTGGGAGTGGCTGACTTGGATTTAGTGGCAGTTACAGAAACATAGTTCACAGAAAACCATGAATGGGATGTAACTATACCTGGCTATACTTTATTCAGAAAGGACAGGGTAGGAAGAAGGGGAGGAGGAGTGGACTATACTGTATGTACAAACTAATATTAAAGCTCTGGAATTACAGAGCTTAAAAGGGAGAGAGGAGGCATTGTGGGTTAAACTAGAAAGAGGGAAAGAGAAATCTATTTATATTGGTGTGATATACAGACCTCCCTCACAAGAGGAAGAGGTGGACAGAGAGTTAATTGAAGACATACGCAGCATTGCTAGGAAAGGGGAAGTGCTACTGATAGGAGCTTTCAATATGCTAGATGTTGATTGGCACATTCCTGCTGCAGTATCATCTAGAAGTAAGGAGATCCTGGATTCTCTACAGGGAGAACTATTCAGGCAATTGGTAACAGACCCCACATGTGAAAGGGCCATACTGGACTTGGAGCTTACCAATGGTGAAAGTGTTTCTGATGTTGTAGTGGGAGATCATTTTGCATCCAGTGATCACCAGATGGTGTGGTTCAGTCTTAGGACTAGGGCTGTTAGAATCCATTCAAAGGTGATGATCTTAGACTTTAGGAAGACTAACTTTGCCAAGATGGGCCAATACCTCAGGGAGTCGTTAGTTGGATGGGAACAGCTGGGGGATGTAGAAAAACAGTGGGCAAAACTGAAAGGGGATATTTTAAGGGCAACCAACCTTTTTGTTAAAATAGTAAATAAAAGGAAAAGGAGACCGCTTTGGCTTTCGAAAGAAGTAGCTGAAAAAGTGAAGAAAAAGAGGGAGGCCTTCATGAAATACAAGAGATCACAGAGAGATGAAGGCAGGCATCTATATTTGGAAAAAGAGAAGCTAGCAAAGTAGTCAGGAAGGCAAAGATTCAAAAGGAGGCGGAAATAGCCAATGCAATAAAATGGGGGGATAAGACGTTTTTCAGATATGTTAGTGAGAAGAGGAAGGGCAAAAGTGGTATTGTCAGACTCAAGGATTTAGGGGAGGAATATGTAGAAGCTGATAAGGATAAAGCAGAATTGCTTAACAAATATTTCTGTTCTGTGTTCACAGATGAAGAACCAGGAGAAGGACCTCAGAAAACACCCACAAACAGGAACAGAAGCGAGGGACATCTTGAACAATTGTCAGAAGACTGTGTTCGTGAGAAACTAGCTCAACCTAAAGTAGACAAAGCGATGGGACCGGATGGGATACACCCTAGAATACTGAGGAAACTTGGGGACGTTCTAGCAGCTCCACTGACTGACCTTTTCAATGCCTCGTTGGAGTCGGGAGTGGTGCCAAAGGACTGGAGAGAGGCTCATGTGGTGCCTTTACACAAAAGCGGAAGTAAGGATGTGGTTGAAAACTACAGGCCAGTTAGTTTAACTTCGGTGGTGAGTAAATTATTGGAAACACTGCTGAAAGAGAAAATAGTGAGGTTTCTGGAGTCCAGTGGATTACAGGATCCGAGGCAGCATGGATTCACCAGAGGCAGGTCTTGTCAGACAAATCTGATTGACTTCTTTGATTGGGTGACCAGGGAGTTGGACCGAGGGAGAGCCCTTGATGTGGTGTATTTCGATTTCAGTAAAGCCTTTGACACCTTTCCTCACAGACGACTTATAAACAAATTGAGCACCCTTGGGATGGACCCTAAAGTTACTGCTTGGGTTAGAAATTGGTTGAGTGGGAGGTGAGAAAGGGTACAGGTAAATAGAGCTCATTCTGAGGAGATGGAAGTTACCAGTAGTGTGCCCCAGGGGATCTGTTCTTGGTCCTATTCTGTTTAACATCTTTGTTTTTGATATAGCGGAAGGGCTGTCAGGTAAGGTTTGCCTCTTTGCGGATTATACCAAAATCTGCAATAGAGTAGACACCCAGGAAGGTATAGATAACATGAGGAGGGATCTAGCTCAGCTTGAAAAATGGTCTAGAATTTGGCAGTTGGGATTTAATGTTAAAAACTGCAAGGTCATGCATTTATGCTGCAGCAATCCAAGAGAGCAATATAGTGTAGGGGTGAAGTACTTTTGTCCTCTAAAGAAGAGCGGGACCTAGGTATGGTCTTGTCAGATGATCTTAAAGTATCTAAACAGGTAGAAAAGGCAACAGCAAAAGCTAGAAGGATGCTTTTGTGCATACGGAGAGGTATGGCTAGCAGAAAAAAAGGAGGTGATAGTTCCTCCGTATATGTCTTTGGTGCGACCTCATTTGGAGCATTGTGTGCAATTCTGGAGACCGCACCTTCAAAAGGATATAAACAGGATGGAGTCAGTACAGAGGGTGGCTACCAAAATGTTAGTGGTCTTCATTTTAAAGCATATGAGGATAGACTTCAGGATCTTAATATGTACACCTTAGAGGAAAGGCGGGATAGAGGTGATAAGATTGAGACATTTATATACCTCCATGGCATAAATGCACAGGGGGAGAGCCTCTTTCAATTGAAAGGTAATTCTGCTACGAAGGGACATGGGATGAGGGTAAAAGGGGATAGATTCAGGTGTGATATGCGGAAATATTTCTTTACAGAAAGAGTGGTGGATCCATGGAATAGTCTCCCAATGGAGGTTGTAGATATGAGGACGGTATATGATTTCAAAAAAGCATGGGACAAACACAGAGGATCTCTAAAGAAAAAAGGGGACTGTTGTATCTCTTGATATGGAAGGACAGACTAGATAGGCCATGTGGTCTTTTTCTGTCGTCATTTTTCTATGTTTCTATGGTTGTCCTCCTTCTATCATGTCTCTGAGATACCAATGATATCTAACCTCTCATTTAGTGCTATATATTCTAACTCTCCTATCTTCTTTTTTAGACTTCTAGCATTTGCATACAAGCATTTTAGAAGCTGTATTTTATTCATATTAATCTGGCTATTGGTAGGCAGGGTTAATTTGGAATCTTTAAGCTCTGTCTGCTCTGTAATTTAGGACATTTGGGTTACTTTTGTCTTTATTGGAACCTCTCTGTCAATATGCCCTTACTTCAGTCTTTTGCAAGTTTCCTTCAAGGATACGTTGTTCTGAACCATGTACACTTGGGCAACTGTTGGCTTTTCTCTATTATCTAGTTTAAAAGCTGCTCTATCTCCTTTTTAAAGGTTAATGCCCGCAGTCTGATCCCATCCAAGTTAAGATGGAGCCCATCCCTTCAGAAAAGCCCTTCTTTCCCCAGAATGTTGGCCAGTTCCTACCATATCAAAACCCTCTTCCTTGCACCATCATCTCATCCATGTATTGAAACTCTGGAGCTATGTCTGCCTTTGGGGTTCTGCACATGGAACGGGAAGCTTTTCAGAGAATGCTATCCTGGAAGTTCTGGATTTCAACTTCCTTCCTAAAAGCCTAAATTTGTCCTCCAGAACCTCCCTACAACACTTTCCTATGTCATTGGTACTAACATGTACCAAGACACTCCTCAGCACTATCTAAGACCTTGTCTAGGTGGTGCATGAGTTCTGCTACCTTCACACCAGGCAGGCATGTTACAGGTGATCCTCACATCCACCAGCAACCCAGCTATCTACATGCCTAATAATAGAATCACTAACTATAATGGCTGTCTTAACCCTTGCCTCATGGGCAGATGGCCCTGGAGAAACCTTCTTGGTGTGAGAGAGTTTTACAACACCTGGAGGAGAGGTGCTAGCTATAGGATCACTTCCTGCCACATCAGGGTATGATGTCCTGTCACGTGATCTCTCTCCTCCATATTAAAAGGGATGCTGCCAGAATAGACGTTGGACTTCAGTACTACATCCCTGTAGGTCTCGTCTATGTACCTCTCTGTCAATGACTCCATACCATATCCATTTCAAAATCCTCCTTGTCCACTGTCGAGCCCTCACTCTTGATCCAAAAACTCAGTCAATTGGTGCAAAACAGCCTGTTCCACGATCTTAGCAAGACTCATCAATAAGGAAATAGAACACAGATTAGAACAATACAGATCAGTTCCTTTCTTAGAGATAGGAGCCTTCTTTAACTCTGATGGATAACAATTCTGACTCAAAGAGGCATTCACCAGCTCAATTATCCACCCTAAAACCTCATCCGAAACCTGCCGTAATAGACGCCACAGGAGCAGATCTAAATGCATCCACATAAGGTACAACCCCCGAAGCAACTCACTCACATCCTCTGTTACCCTCGGAAAGGGGGCCCACTTCACCTCTGAACTCACCAAACTCTCTGCTTGCATCACACCCCTTCCCTTAATCTGTAGCCCCTCCACCTTCCCTATAAAATAATCCGCTAAAAATCTCCACATCTAAGTCACCTCTTTCCTAACCCAGAATTTGATGTGCGGCTTGTTCCCTGCTGCAGAATCTGTTCTAAACAAACTCCCCACTTTGTCTCCTCTATGGCACCAACATCGTCTATGACACTACGCCTTTTTTTCCGCCAACGGTGCTCCAAACGGTGCAGTTCCTGTTTGATACCCAATAAATCCACAGAGAACAAGGTCCGGTTGTGCAACCTATCCTCCTGAACTTGAATCTGCTGCAGCGATACCACTTCCTTTAAGGCTCTTTTCAGAGCCTCCATCTAATCCCGCATCTGATTCCCTACCGAACTCTCCCCTAAGAAATGGTCTGATCATACCCCCTCCCGAAGCTCTAACCCTGAATGCCCCACCAATCCAACAGAAATAAAAATCCAATCCAAAGTATTCTGCTTACAATGCGTAGGTCCACTCCCTAGTTTTGGCATCCCAACATCTGACATCAGGAAGAACCCCCTAGAAATAGGCTTTAACACACACACCCCTTACCCCATATACATCCTAAATACTCCTTCTCCCACACATACAACACCTTCCCCTTTTCCACCACCATATCAATCCTCTCCGCCAACCTCCAACCCCCTCACAAAACACATCAAAATCCCTAACCACACCAGATATACAACCATAAAGACCATAAACAAACAAACAGCACTGTTCCTAGTGATATTCCATGTGGCGTGCTCAGGGTCCCATCTGGGGGTGCAAGAGTCTTTTTATTGGGAGCTAGCAGCATCATTGCAGATGACATTAGCGGCCAGGGCAGAGCTAGCAGCAAGTCTACTCTTCATTCCCTGATGCTGAACCACCCAGTAACAGCAAGGATCAAGCAGATGGAAAGACAGAAAATGGCAGATGGCAGCACAAGTCCTTTGCCCACAGCGTGCACTATTCAATGGTAGTACGCATTATTAACGACAGATGGGAAGCGCCAAATTTTGAACAAACCCAAACAAAAACATTCCACAAATGACAACAAACTAAGCAAAATGAAATTTGTTTGGCCTGCACGCCCCTAGTTAATATTTTCCTTAAGAAGACAATTTTTCTCCATGACTTTCTTCACTGCTTGTTTAACATCATTGTTCCTGAGATTATAGATCATGGGATTCACCATAGGTATCACCACTGTATAAACCACAGAAACAATTCTACTTTTGTTTCATGAGTAATGAGAATTACGAAATATGTACATAAAGATAAAGAGTCCCAAAAAATAAAGTCACTGTGAGCAGATGTGAGGCACATATTGAAAAAGCTTTGTATCTCCCCTCTGATGAGCGAATTCTCAGGATAGTGGAGATAATGTAATGTAAATCTATATGAAAGAAGTACTGTTGTAATACTGACTGAGACAACCATGCTAGAAATAGCCGACATCACCAGCTCCTTGATGAATGTATCAGAGCAGGAGAGCTTTAAAAGTGGAAGGGGATCCCAATAGAAACTGCTGATCTTATTAGGACTACAGAACGTCACAGAGAAGGCATTACTAGTTTGAATTGTAGAAAGTACCAAGCTAGTTGAGTATACACTGGCCACCAGTAGGATGCAAACTCTCCTGTTAATAACAACAAGATAATGTAATGGTTTACATATGGCCACATAACGATCATACGCCATCACTGCAAGAAGGAAGCACTCTGCTATTGCAAAAGTCGCAAAAATGTACATTTGTGTAACACACCCAGGAAGAGAGATGTTTTTTATCTGCAGTACTGTTAACCAATGTTTTTGGAGTGATGGTGGAGGAATAACACACATCAATGAATGATAAGTTGCCGATCAAAAAATACATGGGCGTGTGAAGTCTGGGAGCAATCTTAATTATTGCGATGATGCTAATGTTTCCCAGTAGAGTGAGAACATAGATGGACAAAAACACAATGAAGAGAACACTCTGCAGATTGTGAAGGTCGGCAAATCCTAATAAGATGAACTCATTCACTGAGGTTTGGTTTCTTAGAGTCATTTCTCCAAAGCAGATGGATGTCTACAGTGGGAATAGAAAAGACAGAAAACCAAAATCAACCATCAGTAAAATTGGATAACAGATCTGACTTTTGGATAAACCTAGCATCTAAAAATGTCCAATGAGGCAGCCAATTTAGTCTGTAAATATCAAAGAGGCTGGTGGTAATTTACAGACTAACCATTTACTGACTCATAAACTTTAAAGAGAGAAGTCCAGTTCATCATATTCTCAAACGTTTTCTCTCAATAGATCATCTAGTTTATAAAGTGCTACTAGTCTGTCAGTTTTGCAAAATGGATACGTAATCCAAAAAGGAGACCTACTCAATATAATGATCCATAAAATAGACGTATAAATGAATATTAATTGTCTGGTTTTATAATACAGTTCTGGTCAACATTATTGGTATCATTGCATGTTGTGTACAATATTTTGAGAACTAATTCGAAATATTTCAACTGTATGTGATTATAATATTTTAATAATATGTTCAAAGGTATAGGCCTAAAATAGATGTCTATGCAACTTAGACATATTAATTTCTGAGCAAAAAACCCCCACAAAATATGACCTGGACAGGATTAATGGCACCCTTCACTAATATTTGGTTGCACAACCCTTCGCAGTGATGACAGCCTCCAAATGTTTCTTGTAATCATCTATACAGTAAGTTTGATACATAAGTCTGCTGGTAGTTTCTCCCACACTTCAACTGTGATTTGTTTTAGCTCATGGATGTTTCCAAGATTCCTTTTACCAATAGCGGATTTCAGCTCTTTCCAAAGGATCTCGATTGGATTGAGATCAGGACTCATTGCTGGCCTTTTTAAAACAGTCCACTTGTTCTTTTTTAACCATTCTTTTTTTATTTTTGGATGTATATTTTGGGTCATTGCCATGCTGGAGGACTCATGACCTTCGACCCCGACCTATCTTTCTGACACTAGATAGCACATTTTGCTTCAAAATACCTTGTTAGTCCTCTGATTTCATGATTCCTTTAATATGTTCCAGGCCTCTAGCTCCTGATTATGCAGTGGGGCCTGGGGAAGCTCAGGCTGGTTGTAAATTAGAAGGGTGGACGTCTAATGAAATGAATGCCCAGGTGGACAAGGCAGCCATGCATCCAGCCCATGCATAAAATAGAGATGAAAATGTCTAAGGATAGATGGGCACCAGGGAGTCCTGGAAGCAGCGACAATACACCAGTACATATACATCGGAGTGGAGGAGTGGCCTAGTGGGCGGGGTAAGGTACTTCAGGCCGGAAGGTCGGTGGTTCAAATCCCACTAGAGGACAGCAACCTTGGGCCGGAAGGACTGGGGCTTCTAGTCCCACAGATGCTCCTTGTGGTCTTGGGCAAGCCACTTAACCCTCCATAGCCCATGTTCCCTGTAAAATAGTTATCTCCAAGTTATAATACCCTGTTCAATGTAATTTCAGTTTGTTCAATGTAAACCGCACTGATGCAGAATAGCGCGGTATATAAGAGAATATAAATAAATAAATAAAATACATAGTGCCAGAGTGAAAAAGGTTTGCCAATTATTTATGGTCTCTCTCTGAGCGATTATAAATCAATAATACAAAAAGATGCTCAATTCCATCTACTTAGGACCATAATCTCGTTCCATATATTATATGATGTCTTATGGTTACTCAGAAATATCTTTCTATCGTTAAAGGTCTCAGACTTTTGTGGCATTCATTTTCAGACTTGTAATATCTCCAATACTAGTGACAAATTGCATCAATGACCTTCAGCGAAACTATATGGTAATAATAATGAAAGCACATGGAACATGTGATGTATCACACTTCTTTTAACTGTTGTTCTTATTAAAGAATCCTAACAACGGTTGTTCTTCAATAGTCATCTAACATTGAGTATTCAGCTTATATTTGGGCTTCTTCAACACACTCCCATGTCGCTCTCTGATCCCAACGCTTTCCCCAGGCACCTCTGCCGCGTTTCACATTAATTGTTTCTTCAGGGGATCTCTATTCACTGACCTTCAAACTCGGGAAAACACATGATGCTGTACACGTCTCTTATCTCCTTTAATTCAGCAGTTACAATGTACTGAAACGTCGTTCAAAATGTGGCGTTTTTTCACAAGCAGTTTTGAACAAAGTTTCAGTACATTGTAACTGCACCCACAGCTTTGGAGGCCAAGGAGGAAGGCCAGCATGGGGCGATAAGGTTGGAGGGAGGGTGTGGTGGAAGTGGGGAGAGAAGGGTAGCAGGAGAGAGGGGGGTTGTGGGAGGAGGGAGGTGAGGGTGCTGGAGAAGAGGGGGGTTGTGGGAGAGGGGAGGGTGGCATGGTGATAAGGGAGGTGTTGGCAGGAGGGAAGGGAGGGGCCCATGGCAGATGGGAAGGAGGAGGGAGGAAGTGGGTGGGTGCAAATAGCAGCCCCAATATGCAACAGTGGTGTACATCCAGGGCTCGCACATGTGCCACTAATGATGGCCCACTATGAGGACCCCCAGACCTGAGTGCATGGACATCCTGCTGCATCTACTGACCCTATGGGATGAGGTGTAGCAGGACTTTGCCTCTGTAGCCTGGACCCAAGTCCAGGATCTCACTGTTTCCTCAGCTCACAACCTAGGAGTCATCTTTGACTCTACTCTTTCTCTGCACACATCCTACAGCTAGCTAAAACCTGTCTCTACTGTCTCTATAACATTGGCAAAATTCATCTCTTTCTTTCTACATACACTACTGAGACACTTATCTACTCTTTGGTCACTTCCCCTCTAGAGTATTGCAACCTCCTCCTTGCTGGTCTCCTCCTGAATCATCTCTCCCTTCAATCTGTTCAAAACTCAATTACAAGGCTAATCATCCGCCAGCCCCGATATGCTCATATAACCCCTCTTCTCAGGTTGCTTCATTGGTTCCCTATCCATTTCCATATCCAGTTAAAACTCTCCTACTGACCTATGTGCTGTCATTCTGCTATTCCTCACTGCCTTTCTTCTCTTATCTCTCCCTACACCCCTCCTCGGGAACTTCACTCTTCTGTGATCTTCTTTTGAACTGCCAACTCTAGACTTCAATTCTTCCACCTTGCTGCTCCTTATGCCTGGATATAATTAATGGAGGAGGGATGGTAAGGAAATCCACATTACTACCTTTTAACTTTCAAAAGGGAGACTTTGATAAAATGAGGGAAATAGTTAAGAAAAAACTAAAAGGAGCAGTTGCAAAGGTTAAAGACTTACATTAAGCTTGGGTGTTGTTTAAAAATACTATCTTGGAAGCCCAGACCAACTGTATTCCACGCTTTAAGAAAAGTGGAAGGTAGTCCAAAAAACTGCCAGCATGGTTTAAATGTGAGGTCAGAGAGGCTGTTGTTGCCAATAAAGCATCTTTCAGGAAATGGAAAAAAGAGCCAAATGACGAAAACTGGAAACAGCACAAGCGCTGGCAAGTTAAATGCAAGGCATTGATAAGGCAGGCAAAGGGAGAATTTGAGAAGAAGCTTGCTGTGGAAGCAAAAACGCATAATAAAGACTTTTTCAAATACATTCGTAGCAAAAAACCTGTGAGAGAATCAGTTGGACCATTAGATGATAAAGGGGTAAAAAGGGCAGTAAGAGGGGACAAGGCAATAGCGGAGAGACTGAATAAATTTTTTGCTTTGGTCTTTACTGAGGAAGACGTAGGGATGTTACCCATGACTGACGTGGTATTTAAAGGTGATACTGTGGAAGAATTGAAAGAAATATTGTTACACCGGTAAGATGCATTACAACTATTTGATAAACTGAAGAGCAGCAAATCACCTGGATCAGATGATGGGTGTTGAAAGAACTGAAATATGAGATTGCAGACCTGCTATTAGTAGTCTGTGAACTATCATTGAAATCATCTGTAATACCTGAAGATTGGAGGATGGCCAACATAACACCAATATTAAAAAGGGTTACAGGGGTAATCCAGGAAGCCTGACGTCAGTACTGGGAAAAATGGTAGAAACCATCATAAAGAACAAAATTACTGAACATGTAGATATTAATGGCTTAATGGCAGTCAGCCAACATGGCTTTAGACAAGGAAGAACTTGTCTTACTAATCTGTTATGTTTTTTGAAGGTGTGAATAAACAGGTAGACAAAGGTGAGTCAGTTGTTATAGTGTATCTGGACTTTCAGAAAGCCTTTGACAAGGTCCCTCATCAGAGACTTTTGGAAAAACTAAAGAGTCATGGGTTAGGAGGCAGTGTACTATTGTGGATCAGGAACTGGTTAAAAGATAGAAAGCAGAGGGTAGGGCTTATTAGTGGTGTACCCCAGGGATCTGTGCTGGGTCCGCTGCTTTTTGACATAAATGACCTGGAAAAGGGAATAACGAGTGAGGTTATCAAATTTGCAGATGACACAGAACTATTTAAAGCTGTTAAAACGCAAGAGGGTTGTGGAAAATTGCAAGAGGATCTTGATAAATTAGAAGACTGGTCATCAAAATGGCAGATGAAATTTAATGTGGACAAGTGCAAAGTTATGCATCTAGGAAAGAACAACCCAAACTATGGTTACATGATGCAAGGTTCCACATTAGGAACCACCACTCAGGAAAAAACTTAGGCGTCATCGTAGATAACATGTTAAAACCCTCCGCCCAGTGTGCAGCGGCATTCAAGAGAGCAAATAGAATGCTAGGTATCATAAGGAAAGGAATGGAAAATAAAACAAAGGGTGTTATAATCCTCTCTATCGTTCCATGGTGCGACCACACCTTGAATATTGTGTGCAATTCTAGTCACCGTATCTTAAAAAGGATATAGCTTTATTAGAAAAGGTTCAGAGAAGAGCCACCAAAATGGTAAAGGGGATGGAAGGATACCCCTATGAAGAGAGGCTAAAAAGGTTAAGACTCTTTAACCTGGAAAAGAGACGGCTGAGGGGAGATATGATAGAAGTATATAACGTAATAAACAGAGTGGAACAGGTAAATGTAGATCGGTTGTTAACGTCATCAGAATATAGAAAGTCTAGGGGACATGCAATGAAGCTATAGGGTGAACTGTTTAAGACTAATAAGAGAAAATATTTTTTCACTCAACCTGTAATCAAACTCTGGAATTTGTTACCGGAGGATGTAGTAAAGGCTGTTAGTGTAGCTGGGTTTAAAAAAGGTTTGGACAAGTTCCTGGAGGAAAGGTCCATAAACCATTATTAAAAAGGGACCCAGGATATCACTGCTTGACCCAATACAAGCATTGTGGAACCTGTGTCCCTTGGGGAAACTGCTAGGTACGTATGACCTTGATTGGTCACTGTTGAAAACAGAATACTGGGCTTGATGGACCTTGGTCTGACCCAGTATGGCATATCTTATGTTCTTATGTTATGTTCTTATGGTGGTGTCCAGCAGGGCTTATTCAGCTCATACTTTTCATAGCCAACACAGCAGCAGCTGCGTCACCTGGTGTCTGCATTGACTTCATGCGTGCTTTATATCAAAGGAGACTGATGTACGTTATACTATTCCTAACTCCCTTGAGCCAGGTGATTCCATATTTGTGCGTCCCTTAACTTTTGGTGCCTTTCATCAGTGTCACATGGTTCCATCCTCTTTTCCCTTTCATTGTGTATTATCCATACCTTTGGTTATGGCACGCTATATATTTTGGGGATGGCCTGCCTGTACTGCTGTGACTATACAGACTTGACTTAGTGGTTTGCTAGCCTAATGGTTAGTCCACTGCCTTGGGGCATAATGGCACAGGGTTCATTTCTCAATATGTTGCACTCCTTGATGTCATGTGTGTTCACATTTTGTTTACTGCGGGTTACTATTTGCTCCAAGGTTTCTCAGTCTCCTTTACATGTGTTTCACAGTGTGAGGATGACCGTGTACAACACTGTGCGTACATGCTGCTGTGATGGGAGCACTGCACTATCACTGTTAACATCCTTGGGATTTGTCTCCAATCCTTTCCTAGTATGTTCCCCTGGCTACCTCAGGGCAGTACACACTGGGTTATTACATATATTATGTTCCAGGGGTTGTTTAGATATTATGTGTTGTCTCTCACTCTCCAGCTCCTGGGTAGGTACCCTGTTTCTACACTGAATGCTTAATCTGTGTCCAGATTTGCTCTTCCTAATGTTCCTACGGGCATCATTTTATCCACACTTTTTTATTCAGGTCAAAATCCATTCCATCATAATGAAGACAGGGTATAAACAGAGAGCAGATGAACAATATCAGGAATCTACATACAAATCCCCTTTACTACTTCTATATGTTCCAATCCCCTCCTCCCAAGCTAATATCAGCAGTACAAATCAGCAAATTAAGAGATAGAATACAACATCCCCTTGACCTTAAATAAACATGTCAAAACAAAAATTATGATTGTAACAGTATTATCATTAAACAGGCAAGCCCACAAAAATAATTTTGCAACCGTCTGTGACCCGCCCAAACAAGCCCCCCCCCCATCTTGCATTAGAGGACATCCAGAAGTCAACCCTCCCTCAACCATCCTTATACCCCCTCCAACCTACCCCCTGCCTCTTAACTCAAAGCCCCCCCCCCGGCCTTCTTCCTCTAGAAACTCGTGAATAGTACATGGGTGAAGTTAAGGGGGATACCAATAATAGACTTGGTTGGGAACCCCCTATACAACAATTATGTATATTCAGATATAAATCATACTCAAGAGAGACATATGCAAGTGAACGACACATCGCTGTTCCACAGAGAAATTCAATCCTCCAGTGGGAGAATAGAAGACCACTGTTTCTGCACCCTTTCCAGATTACCATGCAGGTCCGCTGTAAGCTTCTCTATGTGATAAATGTCCCACACCTTGACCATCCATTCATCCACAGAAGGTTCATATGCTCTCTTCCAATACCTGCTGACAACCAAGTGAGCCGCTAGTAGCAAGCAGTTATGTATTCGCCGATGGCCAGGTTGAAAGGCGTCCAGAGATAGGTACCCCATGACACATGCTTCTAGGCATAATGGGAAGGATATCCCAACATCCGTGAAACATAGCTGTGTACCAAAATCCAGAATTGTTGGATTTTGGGGCAGGGCCAACACATATGGAGAAAGTCTCCTTAATGTCCGAATAGATGCCAACATAAAGAATCACCAGCATGTCCCCACCTAAAGAGGTTCATAGGTACAATAGACATGCGAGAAAGAATTTGCAATTGGCTATTAACTAAAGATAGAGAAATAGAGCACCGATGAGCATAATGATATATTTCTGTCCATAACTCTTCTGCGTGTCAGAAGATCAGCATTCCAGCGAATCTCATTCACTGGGGTTGAGCATATTGGTGGATAGTCTGAGAGAATAGCACAGTATAGCCTCGCAAGAAGATCATATGAATGTGTTGATTCAAATAATATATTTTCCCACAAACATGGAGTATGCCCACAGTCATTTACATGCTGCGGGTATTGCAGACAATGGTGCAATTGATAATACTGGTAAGGAGTAGGTTTAAAATGCAACAACTGTTCAACATCCACCTCCTCAATTACTGCTTGGCCATCAAGAAGGTTTCCAATCGAACTAACCCACCTGATGCCATAGCCCGGGGGCCGAAATGTCTATAAAATGGGAATGCAGTGAGTACTGTATAAGCAGTATAGCTTGGCGACACCTGGAATTGATGGCACAGGGTGGTCCACCCCCTCCAGAATGGTCCTAAAAACACATGAGTTAGAGTTCTTTGCTGGTTGCCTGGGGTATGTACAAATGGCAAAGCCCATAGTGGTATCGGGTGCAGCCATTTTGCCTCCAGAATAACTCTAGCAGCCTTTGGATTAACTTTCCAGTGCTGAAAACCATACAAGCAAGAGCAGTGGTAGTATAATTACATGTCTGGGAACCCCATACCTCCAGCACCTCGAGGTTGGGTCATAGTAGACCACCAAAATCGTGGTTGATGGCCCACCATATGATTCTCATCAGAATGTGTCATAACTCTTGAAAGAAAGAACCTGGGCCCAAATGGGCAGCTGCGTAAATAAGAAGATCAACTTTGGCAGCAGTAACATTTTAACCGCATTTATACGTCCTAACCAGGAAACTGATAATGTCTGCCAAAGACATAATATCTTGGGCTAGAAGACCCAAAAACCTAGTGAAGTTAAGAGCATATTGTCTCAAGAGGTCTTGTGAGATCACAGCTCCTAAATAATAGAATTACATTACTACTAAAAAATCTTTCACAAAGACAGAGTTGTGCTTATCAGTAGCCGAGAGGCAAGGTAGGAGCATCAACTTTTGTTTATTGATCGAGAACCCTGAGACCATGGAGAATATTTGGAAGATATTCGTAATTACAGGTAAGGTGACACTTGGATTTCGCAAGAAGATAAGGGTAACATCTGCATATAATGAAACAGTGTGATAAGACCCCCCCCCCCCAAATTATTTATTTATTCGCTGATGGCCAGGTTGAAGGGCGTTCAGAGATAGGTACCCCAAGACACATGCTTGTAGGCATGATTCCAATTTGTGAGGCTGCCTTCTGCAGATGGGCCACCAGAGGTTCAATCGCCATCGCAAACAAAAGTGGGGAGAGTGGACAACCCTGCCTTGTGCCCCTTTGTAGCTCAAAGGGTGGCGAAAGAAAGCCATGTTCCCTGTAAAATAGTTATCTCCAAGTTATAATGCCCTGTTCAATGTAATTTCAGTTTGTTCAATGTAAACCGCACTGATGCAGAATAGCGCGGTATTATAAGAGAATGTAAATAAATAAATAAATAAATAAAATTTACAAAACCAAGGCTTTAGGGGCAGCGTACATTGCTTCAGTCCAGTCACGGAAACTAGCGCCAAAGCTGAAGAGCTCAAGAACCATCAGTAAATATTTCCACTCAACCTTATCGAAAGTTTTTTCTGCATCCAGGGAAAGGACTGCAAAATCTCCAGGTTCCTGCCACAGTCTGAACATAATGTTCACTAGTCACCGAAAGTTCTCAAAGCCATAACAAATGATGTATGAAACCCATTTGATCTGGGTGGATAATGTCATGAATACAGGAATCAAGACAGGATGCTAGTATTTTTGTTAAGATCTTATAATCGATATTTAATATCAAGATTGGACAATAGCTAATGCACAACAAAGGGTCTTTACCCTTATTCGGGATTACCATAATCATGATATGGTAGAATGAGTCAGGAAGTTTATGCTGCTGTAAGATCTCATTAAAGACCTGCACCAGA
This sequence comes from Ichthyophis bannanicus, assembly GCA_033557465.1. Lineage (NCBI taxonomy): Eukaryota > Metazoa > Chordata > Amphibia > Gymnophiona > Ichthyophiidae > Ichthyophis > Ichthyophis bannanicus. The sequence continues at coordinate 16,722,979 of CM066043.1, forward strand.
AGAGGGGCAAAAAGATCCGGGGATGCCTTAAAGAGCTCAGCCAGAAACATAAACTCTTTTATTTTGTGGCTGAATTCTCAGGATGTTCACATCAAATTTACGAGTGATTTTCACAAATACCATTTTACCTATTTGGATGTGCAAGTTTCGAGACAAGCAGACGGTTGGGGCACTTCAATCCATCGAAAACCAACAGACCGGAACACTTTTCTTCATCATGACAGTGCCCACCCTCCCACTTTAAAAGACAGCCTTCCATTGTCGCAGTTTTTGCGATATCGCCGCAACTGTTCAAGTTTACAAACTTACAAGGATTTGTCTAAAAATCTGAAGACCAATTTTGCTGAAAGAGGATATCCTTTCTCTACAGTATGCCAAGCTTATCGGCGAGTGTTGCATATCAACCGCGATTTATTGCTATCTCCGAGGAAACATGAAGCACGCTACCGTGATGATCAGCGCATCAATTTCATTACTTCTTATTCACCAATAAGTTCGAGCATACAACGTATTTTTGGAAAACATGGCGATATCCTTAAGGTAGTACCAGGGATACGAGGCAAATCGGTACGCTGTGTTTGGAAATGGAGTCGAAATTTAAAGGAATATCTGAGTCCCACAAGGTTGAGACCCCCAATGTCATCATTGTCGGATGTTTCTGAACCAGGTCACCAAAAATGTGGAGGCTGTGTGATATGTGAAATTACTTCTGAATGGAAGAGTTTTATTTACAATGCTACCACCTATAAATTAAAAAATGCCACTACTTGTGATTCCACTCACGTGGTCTACGCTGTGCAATGCCCTTGTGCTTTGCTATACATAGGTAAAACGATTCGTCCGTTTCGGGTTTGGATGCAGGAACATGCAAGTCGGCTCCGGTGTGCCCGCAGAGAAGCTCCTTTAGTCCAGCACTGTTTACTACATGACCACACATTTTCCCAACTTCGTTGCTGGTGTATTGAGCAAGTGACGGATCCTGTTATGGGAAGAACTCGTGATCAGTGGTTAATCTACAGAGAACAGAGGTGGATTTACACGCTAGCCACGGTGCAACCGGGAGGATTGAATCAAAACATCGATTGGGGAGCTTGCGTGTGATGTTTGACCAATGGGATCATGTCTTCAGGGGCATTTAAACTAGGGCCATTTTACCATCAGTTCGCATGTTGGATGTCTGTTGGATTCCTTAACGTATGAGAAGGAGAAAGTGGGAATGAGTTGTTTAGCCGCAATATTGTCAGGTTTTTATCAAATTATTATTCTGTCTCATTTGCTTTACAACAGATAATGTGGTTCATATGTTTTTGGTACAACATTAGCACAGTTCAGTCATTTATGATGTCTTTTATAGGAATATGACTTCATGATCAAGTCCCTTGAGAAACCCTACACGGCGAAATGCATGGGCGCCTTAAAAGGCTGGCATTGGGACAAGTTTTGAGATATTGATTGCAAGTGGAAGAAAATTCACAACACTAAAAATTTTTTTGTAAAGAACTTATAAAAATCATGAAGTATCAAGTTCAGCATCTCGTCTTTGAATGAGCTAAGTATTTTTTCCTTTATTTTAATTTTGCTCATGACACACCGTGATACTGTTCATGCAACATTAGCCTTTAATGTTAAACCGGCACATGTCTGTGAGTACGATATGATAAACCCAGAGTTTGTCAGTGCCTACGGTTATTTCTGAAGCTAAGTTGTGACAATTTAAGCATTACTGAGCTCGACTGCATTGGTAAAAAGTTGAATGAGGTATTGTTTTCATTGCTTTATAGAAACATATTGGGGCCCGCTGCTTTGGCATTCTTTAAAAAGCAAATCAACATTGTAACAGAACCTTCCAAAACATCTCGTATCTTTGGAGATATACGATGGGAATCTGTCTCTCTTAGCCACAGTTGCATAGCAACCTCATCTGCCGTTAATTGCAAGGTGTAGAGTTCTGTATAGAATTTTGCAAACAATTTTGCCATTGCCTCTGAGTTCCTCGTCAAAAGACCTTGCGCAGAGGACAGTGCGAAAATTCTGTGTCTCTGGCGACGGCGTTTTAATTGCCATAAAAGCAAACATAGTAACATAGTAAATGAAAAGACTTTTCATTTACTATGTTACTATGTCCAGTATGGACCATCTAGTCTGCCCAGTAAGATGGCAAGCGTAGGTGCACCTGCCGCTCCATGCAGCTCACCCCTCCCCATGTCTTTGTTTAGGGGTGAACCCACCGCTCTGTGTAGGACACCCCTGTTTGTTGAGAAATTAGATAGTTAAGTTATTTTGATTGTATACTGTTGCTGTAAAGGGATCCACTAAGTCTGTCCCATGCCATTTTGAATTCTGTCACTGTATTTGTCCCGACCACTTCCATCGGGAGAGCATTCCAAGCATCCACCACCCTTTCAGTGAAAAAGTATTTCCTGACATTGCCTTTCAATTTACCTCCTTGCAGCTTCATGCTATGCCCTCTAGTTTTACAACTTCCCCATCTTTGGAAGAGGTTTGTTTGTTTATTAATTCTCTTTAAGTATTTAACCCCTGTCCCTCCTCTCCTCCAGAGTGTACATAATTAGGTCTTCAAGTCTCTTCTCATAAGGCTTCTGACGCAGGCTCCAAATCATTTTGGTCGCCTTCCTCTGAACCGTTTCCAATCTTTTTACATCCTTTGTGAGATATGGTCTCCAAAACTGAACGCAGTATTCCAAATGAGGCCTCACCAGTGACTTATATAGTGGCATTAGCACCTCAAACGGCTGGCCTTATTACCATGTTCATAATATGTTTGATGTGTACGTTGTAACGGTGATGCAATATTCTCTGTTTCCAGAGACGCACGCTTACCCCTAAGCCTGACCAATCTGCTCCCCCACTGACCTTCCTCCCCCTTTCTGATGCGCTGGTTCTAATCTTTCAATCTCGATACGCAACAAAGTCTTCTGGGCCAAGTGCTGTTTCTTGAAGGCTGCTGCCAGAAATATAAATTGGTCTCACAGCACAGCTTTCCCTGCCTCCCATAAGATAAAAGCCGAAGTGCCTGCTATGTCATTGTAGCCCAAATATTTCTTCCATCCTCTTTTAATAGCATTTAATAAGGCTGGAATCTTAAGTAGATGGCGGGGTAATGTCCACGGCTGTGGAGGCTTACCTTCTGCCATCACACCCCACTCTAAGGATAAGGTGGCATAATCGGAAGACTCCATGCTACCGATAATAACCTGCGATATTGACGGTAGAAGTGATCTAGACGCAAGCTAGTAATCAGTACATGAGTGCGAACTGTGAACAGGCGAGAAGAAAGTATAGATCATTGAGCATTTGCATAATCTCATGTGGGGATGTAAAGAGATTAATTATTGTAATTTGGTTCTCCTAAGCAGAGCCCACTAGGATAAGAAAGTGGCCATAGAGGTCACTATACTGTGAGGATAGCTGAAAAGGGCAGTTTTGAGAGATCATATTAGAGGCATACACATGCGGAAATCTTTGAGTTACAAAGCGGAGATAGCCCTGGGACGCAAGATGCGTCTCCTGAAGAAAGATTACCTCAGCCTGTGTCCTACGCATCTGGTTTAGGACGCATCTCCTTTTGATTGGATTGTGCAGGCCCCTAACAACAATTTAATCATTCAGCTAGAAATGGGGGTCGCGAATACACCCTCTCTCTGGAACCAGATGTGGCTGTAACAACAATTTGATCAACAGAACTGCATAAGTGCTTCCTGATTATTATCCTTTGCATGTTAGATATTAAGAGTGTGAAAAAATTATCTTGGTTCCCTAACCATCTTCTTACCCCCCCCCCCCCCCCGATGTTGCCCCCACTCCCTTCCCCTCCCAGATACCTGCAGTCCTAATTTGTAAGGATGGAGGCATCTATAGTTTGTAAGAATGAAAAGAAGGTGCTAAGGCACCTAAAACAAGACAAGGGGGTCGAATGGAGTGAGGCCAAACCCTCCCCCCTCTAGATCTGACATAATTAGTAATCCCCCTTTCCATATCAGCAATACAGCTAAAAGAATAAAACAGCACTTCCCCCTCAAAGTTAATATCTCTCCATAGCCTGCCTCCTCAAACCCTCGCTAAACTAGTGCATGCTTAAACCTGAACTCCACAGGAACAGTAACAGGAATTAAGCACACACAAACCTTCCTTTCCCACCAGAAAGAACTCAAATGGCTCAACACAACATAATATAGAACAAAGAAAGTGGTGCATTCAAAAACAGAGTGAATAGCTTCCAATACAGGACGGTATAAAGGAGGAGCAGTAGTGTTCATAGATTTATGTTGAACCTCCTCAGCCTCATCTTCTTATTGCCTCCTGGACCGTGGAGCTTTCTGTCTTTTCAGCATAGATACTTCCCAGTCTAGTATAACACTTCTAGGTCATGAGCTTCTACGTCCCTCATTTTGGACAGAGTCCAGAAAGTCCATACAAGCCCAAAGTTCAGAGATTCTATGCGGTATGTTATTCCATTCAAACATGAGGAGAAATGGAAACCCCCATCTGTATCTGATAGACTTACTTAGTAAAAACTGCATGAGAGGTTTGAAGATCCATCTTCTCAAAAAGGGAAATTGTGATAAGTCCTAATATATTTGTATCTTTTGATCGTGAAAATGAATCCCATGCTTAGGCTTTTCATAAGGGAGAGTTTATCTTCAAAGTAGGAAAAACAAGCGATTGTTGGATGAGGTCTGTTGTCCCCTCCTGCCCGAGATCCACCACTCCGATGTGTGCGTTCCAATTTAACTGGGTTTGGTCTTCCTGGAATGCAGATGGCAAAAAGATCTTGTATCAGTTGAGTGGTAGTCTCCTGACTTCCTCGGAGTTCTAACAGACCAGTGATATGCATGTTGTTTCTGTGTTGTCTATTTTCAAGGTCATCTTGACATTCTTTAAGATAATGGGTTAGATGATCTAACTTCTGAAGTCGAGACTGAAAGAGGGCCATGGCATCTATCTGCTCTCCAATATTTATCTCATTCTGAGCTACCCGATCCTCCAATCCTTTCATCTCAGGACCCCCAGTGTAAATAAGATGTAGATATGTTATACAATGTACATAGTTCCCCCCAGTTACTTCCAAGTTGATCTCCTGTTTATTGTAAATACAACTCAGGGTTCCTGTGTTGTATGGTTGATGTTGAATGTAAACCGCTCTGATCTAAAATAGAGCGGTATAGAAGAACTGTTAAATAAATAAATAAATAAATAAATCTCAGATCAGAGGTCAGCTATTGCCGTGGCGAAATCTATACGTAAAGCCCGGAGCTTTTGAAGAATTTCCAGGTCTGCCTTAGTGACTGGGAGTGTTGTCGGTGCATCCAGAGTAGTGGTCTGACTAGGATGAGACATGGCATCCTTAGTAGATGTATCAGTCACGTGGCGCTCCGCTTTCCATGAGAATTTAGAGAGGTCTGAAGCATAAGTATTCTTAGAGGCCACATTCATTGAATTGTCTCCTCTATTTAGATGAAAATTAACATGGGGTTTACAAGATGATTTACACTATATAATCAGAATAAAGTACTCTGAAGAGGTTGAAAATGCCACACACTTCAAATTCTGGCCACCAGATGAAGCTCTCACCTTAAGATTACCTGTTAGCTCTCTCTGGTAATGCAGCTTCTGCTCTGAGATGAGCTGTTAAACTTCAACTCACCAGCAGTAGGATGTCTGGCTGCAAGAACAACTAGTCACCTCACAAAACGGACAGCAGGAGAGAAGCAAAGGACTCACAGACACTCTTCTCTCACAAATGCTGGCAAAGATTTAGCCGCGGGTTGGCCCGCAATCCCGGATGTCTGCAGTTTCCCGCGTTAACCAAGGTCCAACTGCATTCCATCATTCGTTTCAACACTCTGGCTTGCGTTCCATCACCATGATGTCAATGGCGCCAGCCAGCTCATGAGATCCATCATCCCAGTAATAGTAGTCACACCAGCTTTCAGGCAGTCAGGTACCCAGGTAAGGGCTGTGAGTAAATGCAGGATAATTAAGGCACCATGATTGATGGCAAGGCACACATCTTTGGTCACCAATTTTAGCCCCCATGTCATGTCTTGTTTTCTACGATCCAAGATGGTTCTGCTGCAGCTCCTTCTGCCGTCCAACATCCCAACATCAACCACAGTGAGAAACCGGCACCAGATTAAATCCAGAGCTTACCTCCCTTCAGTGAGATGTTAAACTGCTATTTCTGCAACTTTGTCCTGCAGTGTTCATCTGATCAGCTGAAAAGGTAACGGGCAGAGGGAGAGCGTGGGGGCCAGTGGTCTGCTCAGTACTGCCTTCCTACTTGTTCTGTGCCAGTGGAGATGTGCTAACCTGCCCTTGACGTGGTGAATTTGGGCATCTTGGAAAACAGGAGCTTCGGGGCTGCATCTGTGAGTTTGTGCAGGGATCTGAACTGCAGCCATTACCACGAGGTGTTGGAATGCTAATTTGGAATGTATCGCTGCCCAGTAAGAGCAGGAATAGTTGCATTTCCAGTGACAAGATTGCGATCCAGCAAAGCTTCCATAACAGGCTTTTCCCGCAGTTTTGTTATAGCAGATCCTGCTCTGCTTAATTTGTATCCTCGTGTGGAACTCTTGTGGAGTGTTGTTCTTCTCGCCTTTCTCCCATTTGATGAGGAGGTTCCCTGAGCTGTTAGGCCTTGCTTACTATTGTACCGTTTCTTCAGCTAACTATGTGGCAAGACAACACTGAATAGTGTGTGGGGAGCTCCATATATATCTTTGGTTGGGAACACATCTCAATAAAGCATTGTAGCTTGTTGAATGTCCCTGCGCAGCCTAGGGAGTAACCAGCGTTTGTTGTTTTTTGTCCTGACAAAGGGGACTTTCTTTTTGTGATCCAGAATTATATTTGTGAGCTGTAATGTCACCTTGTCTGAAGCGATACTTGCTGACAAATCATGTCCTCTAAGAACACTTACGCAGCCGCGTTATCTAAGTATTCCTGGAAACATGAGTGTGCTGGGATTTCTAATCCTTCAAGTACACAATCAGTGCCATCTAGCCCTCCGCTGACTCAGTTTGACACAGCCACAGTAACGCAGTCTGCATCTAAGGCAGGCCTGTTGGAATTATTACAGGAATTACATTCCTTTAGGCTGGAATTCTCCAAAGCAATTTCTGATCTCCAGTCAGATGATCCGGTGACTCAGAATGAAATTAATATAGGAGAATAGATTGATGCCATGGCAATGTTCCAATCTAAGATCAATAAATTAGAACAACTCACCAAAGATTTGAAGGAATGAAATGATGAATTAGAGAACAGGTAGAGACGTAACAACATAAGAATTCTGGGAGTGCCTGAGTCTCCTAACAATAATGAAAACATTATTGCGTTAGTGCAAGATATTTACGCCACCTGTGTCTCTGGTGTGTCAAGCCCTGTTAAACTGGAGAGGGCACACAGAAGTGGAAGCGTAAGAATAGGTGGAGACTTGCATGGCTGGCCAATCGTGGTCTGTTTCCGGTTTTATGAAGATAAGGTGGCATTCCTTTGAGCCCTTTGTGAAAAATGGTCTATAGTTTTCTGAGATTGGGAGCTTCAGATATTTCAGGACTTATCCTCTTATACATTGGAGCGTTGGAGCAGCTTTAAGCCACTTACTCAGTCGTTGCAAGTCAAATTCATTAAATATCATTAGAACTTTTCTTTTGCACTGGTATCTGAATGGAACAACACCTTACAGAAGATTTCTGAATTATCCGCATGCTTAGAATTCTTAGATCAAATTCAGCATGAGGGCAGTCACACGTCATGTCATCGGAACTCTCAACCAGAATGGGGGGTATTTACCCCTAAACATCGAAAAATTCCATGCTCACACAAGCTGTTGGAAACTGAGCCGAATGAAGGATCAAGCAAAGCAATGGATATGGCAGCACCACCGTGATGTACCCTGCAAATGCTTTATTGTAATTTCTTTTTATTGCTGAATTGTATACTACTGTGTTTTTATCTTCAGATGTATGTTTTTCATTTCGATGGATGTCTCCATGTATAGTAAGTGCTGATGGGTATTGCTGTAATTCTTTGCTGGGCCCAAGGACTTGGTAGTGGTGGGAGGGGGATGTCCACTCCATCCTGCTTCCTGCTGCATGATGACCAGGTCCATGAGGGTGGATGCATTTTCAGGGTTACACATGGTGGGAGCCATTTTTGGGTCGACGGGCTGGAACACCAAAACTGTGTTGGGCTGGCACACCATACCCTTGTTCAGCAATACACAGATGCGTTTTGGATGCCACATGGGTACATACACATGCCCCGGGTGTCTGGTGTATGCGGGTATTGTGCATGCAGCACTGTGGAAGTCTTCACCCTGATTCTATATCCAGATGTGCATCACCACACACAGTTTCTGAATTCGGTCAAGGACAGCCACATTTATTATCTAGATGTGCATGTTATGGAATTGGGCTCTATGTCTGGTGAAAAGATGACTGAGCAAATACAATAATTTACAAGGATGATTTTTACTAGGTGTTTGACAGAACTCACTGAGGAGGGAGTAATGGCCTACTGGTTAGTACATGCTACCTCAAACCAGAGCTGGGGGTTCAAGTCCCACCTGGGGACAGCAATTTCAGACCAGAGGGACTGGGGTTACTAGTCCTATAGGCACTCCTTGTGGCCTTGGACAAGCCACTTAACCCTCTGTTGCCTGAGGTACACATAGACTGTGAGCCCTTTAGGGACAAGGGACTGTATCTATTACCTGTTGGTAGTGATTACATAATGTAAACCACTTTGATTGAAGGATAAGGTAGTATAGAAAACTGGTTAAATTAATAATAAGGCTGTTATATGAATCATTGTTTTATTAGGATTTAGGAGTCATCATGGATGACATGTTAAAACCCTCCGCCCAGTGTGCAGTGGCAGCCAAGAGAGCAAATAGAATGCTAGGTATCATAAGGAAAGGAATGGAAAATAAAACAAAGGTTATTATAATGCCTCTGTATTGTTCCATGGTGTGACCGCACCTTGAATATTGTGTGCCATTCTGGTCACCATATATTAAAAAGGATATAGTGTTATTTGAAAAGGTACAGAGAAGAGTCACCAAAATGGTAAAGGAGATGGAAGGATATCCCTATGAAGAAAGGCTAAAGAGGTTAGGGCTCTTTAACCTGGAAAAGAAACGGCTGAGGAGAGGTATGATAGATGTCTATAAATTAATGAACGGAGTGGAATGGGTAAACATAGATCGATTGTTTACATCATCACAATATAGAAAGACTAGGGGACATGCAAGGAAGCTACAGGGTAACCTATTTAAGACTAATAAGAGAAAATATTTCTTCACTCAATGTATAATCAAACTCTGGAATTTGTTACCGGGGATGTAGTAAAAGCTGTTAGTGTAGCTGGGTTTAAAAAAGGTTTGGACAAGTTCCTGGAGGAAAGGTCCATAAACCATTATTAAAAGGGACCCAGGATATCACTGCTTGACCCAATACAAGCATTGAGGAACCTGTGTCTTTTGGGGAGACTGCTAGGTACTTATGACCTAGATTGGCTACTGTTGGAAACAGGATACTGGGCTTGATGGACCTTGGTCTGTCCCAATGGCATATCTTATATTCTTATACCAATACAAGTAAACCTGAATTTAAGTCTCTGGGCACCTTTAACAATGAGTAACATTTACTGTTTGTCCCAAACATTGCAAAACAATCAAAAGTTCATGTAAGTTGGAGCTAGCTAATTTAAAAGTAGAGAAAGCAATGGGGCCAGATGGGATACTTCTGAGCGTGCTGAAGAAAATCTGGGAAGTTCTAATAGTTCCATGTCTGACCTTTTCACTGCTTCTTCCTTCTGGCCATTACTCTCCCTATGCACCCAAAAATACTTCACCCTCATACTGCATCGTTTCCTTGGATGTTTTCATCCTAAATGCATCACCCTGAATTTTTTAATATTAAATTTCAGCTGCCAAATTCTCAAACATTTTTCAAGGTTCACTATATCGCTCTTCATGTTATTTACTCTTTCCTGGGTGTCTATTCTATTGTAGATTTTGGTATCATCTGCAAAGAGGAAAACCTTACTTTACTGAAATACCACAAATGTAACTTGCAATGTAAATGATGTATTCAACATGTATTCAATGTTTCTACTATGTAACATATAATAGTTAACTATTCAATATATATTACATAGGATTGTGGATCCAATTATTGTTAAAATGTTACTTGTTTTATTTAATTCTACATGGTTAAGAACATAAGATATGCTATATTGGATCAGACCAAGATCCATCAAGCCCAGTATCCTGTTTCCAACAGTGGCCAATCTAGGTCACAAGTACCTAGCAGTTTCCCAAAAAGACACAGGTTCCACACTGCTTACATTGGGTCATCCTGGGTCCCTTTTAATAATGGTTTATGGACCTTTCCTCCAGGAACTTGTCCAAACCTTTTTAAACCCGGCTACACTAACAGCTTTTACTATATTCTCTGGTAACAGATTCTAGAGTTTGATTACACGTTGAGTGAAGAAATATTTTCTATTATTAGTCTTAAATAGTTTACTCTGTAGCTTCATTGAATGTCCCCTAGTCTTTCTATATTCTGATGACGTAAACAAACAATCTGCCATTTATTAATTTATATACCTCTATCATATCTATCATACTGTAATGCCCTTTTCCAAGGACTCCCCAAACAAACCATCCGTCCCTTACAACTAGTCCAAAATACCGCTGCCTGTATCATCACTGGATCGTCTGAACACGACCACATAAACCCCCCTCCTAAACCAACTCCACTATTTATTTATTTAATAGCTCTTATATACCCATAATGATTATATCCCACATAACTTGTATATGTATTTAATAATATAATGTTAATGTACATAATGTATATAGTGTTGCACTGTTCAGTGCTATCTGTTCAACATTTCTGTTTACTGTACATTGGTTATAGTTATATGACGTTATATGTAAAACAAATCCATGATTTGTTGCCTGTTGTTATTTGTGAACCGCAGCTGATCTTAGGAAGCTGCGGTATATAAGAGATTGTTAAATAAAATAAATAAATAAATACCGCGCTCTTTGTTATCAGTGTGGTTTACATTCAACAATATGTTACTCAGACAGTTAAGACCTAACCTAAGTTTACAGATAACAGGGAACGTAACATGGATATGAACTGGGGGAAACTATTTACATTTGAACAGATATCGTGATGGTGTTCTATTTACAGTAAAGTACATCATGCAGCAGTACAATTCTATATGGTCTGTGTTACATATTCTGTAAGAGGCATATTTGGTTAATCATAATAAGGGGTTGAGTTGTTGGGGGGAGGAGGGGAGGCGTTGTTAAGTTGAGAGAAGTGCATAAGGAATAGATGGTGCTTGAGGGCTTTTCTGAATTGCATAAGGTCTCTGATTGATCTGATGCTGGGAGTGAGTTTGTTCCAGCATCTGGGGGCATAGGACGCAAATGCTCTATTATTAGTTATTTGAGCCCATCTTGTGGATTCACTAGGGATAACTAGCGTATCTTCAGCTAATGATCTCCTGGATCTATTGTTCGGGGTATGGGAGAGAAGAGCTGAGATTGAGGAGGGCGATATTTTATTAATGGCTTTAAAAGTAATGAGGAGGGCTTTATATGAAATCCTGCAACTTATCGGAAGCCAGTGTGGATCCCTTAGGATCGGTGTTATGTGGTCTCTTCTTGATGCTCCACACAAGATGCAGGCCACAGCATTCATAGCTAATTGAAGTGGATTTAGGGTATTCCTGGGGAGGCCATGTAGTATGATATTCGCGTAGTCGAAATGGGGTGTGACTAATGTTTAACTAACTTTCAATCTCTTCCCATGCCAAATATAAATTCGCTCTCACCATCTTCAAAATTAAAAACAGCTTATTAGCTGGTATATTACACGATCTGATATATACTCAACCCATCAAAAGACCAGCGAGACATACCACCATAGATACCATACCCACACCTAGCTTGTTTACAAAGGTCAACAATTCCACTGCAAAGAGGGCTCTTTCTCTTGCCACCCCCACCATCTGGAACTCCCTTCCAGAAGGTCTGAGACCCACCTCAGACTTAAAAAGACTTCAGGAAGCAGCTCAAGACACTCCTTTTCATTGAATACTTTTGTGGAGACACCTAACATCTCCAGTAACCTTTGGACTCATGCACACACATCACAAACAAATAAATGTATATGGCCCACTGTATATACGTTGTGCTATACTGCACCTCCTGCATGTCCCCCCTCCTTTTGTTCTCCTTAGAGAGTTCCTTGTAATGGTTTGAGATTGTTTTCCTATGCAAGTTCTATGTAAGAGTTTTGAGTTTCAATGTAAACCGCCTTGATTAAATGATAAGGCGGTATAGAAAACTTGTTAGTTAAATAAATAACTAATACCAATTGCAAGACCACATAGATAACACAAATGCACTTGATGCTCAACAATATGGTTTTCGACAATCACATGGAGTACAAACACTGCTTCTAGCATTATTTGACAAACTCTATAAAGGCATTGAAAACTGCAAAAAAATGTTTGTCTTAATTTTCATCGACATAACTGCAGCCTTTGATTCAGTGAATCATAAGATCCTCATTGAAAGATTAGAAACAATAGGTATAAATGGAGCCCCCCTAAAATGGTACTCGTCTTATATATTCAACAGGATACAACAAGTATACTTTGATAAAAACCTATCCAATACCTTCCCACAGACACAAGGTATCCCACAGGGCTCAGCATTATCCGCTATATTATTTAGCTTATACCTAAGACCAATCTGCACAATATTCCAGAAACACAAAATTGACTATCATCTCTATGCGGATGATATAATTCTTTATACACAATTGGATATATGTAACCCAGATTACAGTCACTTAGAAAATTGCCTTAATGAAGCATAACAATGGCTCCAACAAAACAATATGCTTATCAATCACAAAAAACTGAAGTAATGTTTATCTCTAAAAATCCGGAGTTTAACCCCCCCCCCCCAATCATACTAAATAATACAACCTATACCACTAAACAAGAACTAAAGTACCTAGGTGTCACTCTAGATAGGACACTTAACATGGAAACCCACCTAAGACTTTTAAATAGAACCATTTTCTACAAACTAAGAACCCTACAGCCCTTACGTAATATCATTGAACTATCAGACTTTAGATCAATGATACAAGCAATCATAACGCCACATCTGGACTATTGTAATGGCATACTACAAGGCTTGCCCAAAAAAACAACAAACATACTCCAGATGGCACAGAATGTAACAGCCCGAATCCTAATGAACGTACCCTTGCCAGTATTTATACCCACCCACTGTGATATCTTCTACTGTTGCCAGTATATATACCCACCCACTGTCTCACTGTGATATCTTCTACTGTAGCCAGTATTTATACCCACCCACTGTGATATCTTCTACTGTTGCCAGTATTTATACCCATTCACTGCGACACCCTCTACTGCTGTCAATAACTTTACCCTCATTCAACTGTGTTACCTCACTACCATTGCCCTGCTGCCTAGTACTACTGCTACTAATCTAGAATGTACAAACCTTTGATAATACTCATCTCACTCCTTATCCTTGGGCTCCCCAACTTCTCAATTGCTTTCAACCAAGACACTAACCCCATTCCAATCCTACACCATGGAAGGAGACGGCCAGAACTCCCACACCACGCCACACCAAAGACCAACCACTCACCCCACTCCCACCTACTTAACATCCCCCTCCAACTCTTCAAAAAGACACAAGCCAAGAAACAACGTCAGCAACGCATACTGAAATGTGCATTGATAAACGCCAGATCAGTACCCTCAAAATGGCCTGCAGCCATGGACCTAATACCTCTACACAATCTCGACATCCTGATGATCACTGAGACATGGCTGTCCGATTGCGACAATGTCCTCTTGAATCAGATGCTACCCCCAGGATTTTCCCTATATACATGCCACAGGTCCACCCAGAAAGGTGGCGGAACACTCATCCTTGCCAAAACAGACCTTCAATTCAAGTTGCGTACCACCTCCAGCTCAACTCACCTTGACATTCTCACCATATCAAATGAACTTTGTGCCATCAACCTCATTTACCGGGCACCCACTCCATCACCAGATGACCTATCTACAATAATTGAACTAGCATGTAACACTTCCACCCCGCACTCTCCAAATTGGTTAATCGGCGACTTTAACCTCCCATCCCTTCAAAGTAGCCACTCCACAGCATTCCTTGAGGCCCTACAGGATCTAGGATACAATCAATGTGTCGACTCTGCCACCCACACTAAGGGGGGCAAGCTGGATCTCATATTCGCACCTCTTTCTGACGCCTCGTCATCCCAGGACCTTGCACTATCCGTAACACCAGTCCCGTGGTCTGACGACCATCTCCTTAACTTCCACATACCCATAAGCACTCCTAGCAACAGTCATATAACTACAAATACTCCCAAGAATCTAGCAACCCGCTTCCGCCCTCTCAACAAGAGCAAAGTCCTAGAGAACCTCCAACCTCTTATGACCAACACATCCCTCAGCCTGGATGACCTCATATCTAAATGGGATGAAAACCTCAGAGATGCATCCTGTCCATCTCACACCACGAAGACAACAATACGACGAGAACATGCACCCTGGTTCTCCATGGACCTACGAACATCTCTACACCACCTACGCCAACTTGAGAGACAATGGCGCCGAACCCAATCCGCTGAAGCACACACCGCCTATAACTCATACTTGCTAACTCACCGTGCGAAGATAACGCAAAAAAGGAAACTCTATCACACTGATATACTAAAACGCTCCATCAACAAACCACATGCCTTGTTCAATATAGTAAAGTCCATAACAGGAGAGCCTGTCTCAGCCCACCCTCCAATGCCTCAACCTCAGGACTATGCAGATTATTTACAATCGAAGATGATGAAGACCAACACAAACATAGGCACCAATAACCCCTCCACACCATCTAAAACATCTCAAACAACTCCTCTATGCAACTTCACCGCAGTATCCACTAAAGAGGTTGAAAACATTGTTGCCTCTGTTAACCCCAGCACTGCACCTAATGACCCCTGTCCAGCCAGCTGGATCAAAGAGCTTCGCCATGACATAAGCAACATCCTGGCTAACATACTGAACCAGTCCTTTATCACTGGATCATTCCCGCAGAGTCTCAAAAGCACCTCTATCAAGCCCCTACTAAAAAACAACAAACTAGACCCTTCGAAAGTAGAATCCTTCAGACCAATATCGAGCATCCCACAGCTTGCTAAGATCATCGAAAAAGCCGCTCAACAACAAATCCAGCAACATATCGACACCCAAGCACCGTTGGATCCTGTCCAACACGGATTCAGGGAAGCACACGGAGTAGACACTGTCCTCACAACCCTGTTCAACGATCTGATCACAGGAATCAACAACATACAACAAGGCTTTGTCCTCATCTTCCTGGACATATCTGCCGCCTTCGACTCGGTGAGCCATGACATACTTATACAACGCCTAAAAGAAAAGGGGATCCAAAGCACAGCGCTAAAATGGTGTGAATCCTACTTATCTAATAGGTGGCAACAAGTCAAGGTTGGCCAAGCATCTTCCAAACCATTTCTGAAAACACAGGGAGTTCCCCAAGGATCGTCCTTATCATCCCTGATGTTCAACATTTATATGCAGCCGATATGTGACTTGATTCGATCCTTCAACGTAAAGTGCCTGGCATACGCTGATGACATCCTCCTTTACATGCCGTTCTTGATAGACCAACCAGTGCTCTCCCCAATCATCAACTGCTTCGAAGCAGTAGCCAATTGGCTATTATCACAAAACTTACGGATCAATCACAGTAAAACAGATGTCCTATTTGTCACAAAGAACCTCAAATTCATACCTCCTTCATCACTACGTGTCAACAATGTAGAGTTGAAGTCCAAATCCACAATCCGTTACCTCGGCATCACCCTGGACCAGCACCTGAACATGACAACGCATATCAAAAACATCACAAAGGCAATATACCATAAAATCAGAACTCTACGCCACCTTCGACACCTACTGGACTTCACAGACTATCGGACAACCTTCCAGGCACTAGTCCTTCCACATGTCGATTTTGCAAACATCATCCTGCACGGCCTCCCACAATCAACTTTAAACCCCCTCCGCTTAGCCTTGAATGCAGCCGCAAGAGTCCTCTCCGGATCGTCAAGATCCGACCACATAACACCCATCATGAAAGAATTGCATTGGCTACCTCTACATGCCAGGCTCCAATACAAATCATTGGTCCTCACTTTCAAAGCCCTAAATAACTACCCCCCTACACCAATCAGCAAACTAATTCATGGCACCCCAGAAAACAGAAACAGAAGATCTACTGCACGGAACACATTAGCAGTCCCTAAGTTAATGACTAAGTGCACAAAAGCTACCTCCAACAGAGCCTTCTCATTATTTGCCCCGTCAAACTGGAATGCACTCCCCCACGAAATCCGTGGAATAAAAAGCCTCATCCTATTTAGAAAAGCCATAAAGCTCCACCTGTTCACAAAATGCTACTCAGAAACCTCCAGCGATAGAAGCACAACTAACAACCTGCAAACTTCCCCCACACACCAGTCGCCCCTGCACGTCAACACCACAAATAATAGGTAGTCCCCCAAACCCTACCAACCTTCACAAAACGAATGCAACACCCAGTTACATTAGAGCATTGTACATAGTTTGAGTTAATATGTATTTAGTTTCCCCGTTTTCTCCCCCATGTTCAATTCCCTGTTATTTGTAAACTCAATGTTATTTGTATACATTGCAGTATTCTTGTTCGATGTACACCGCGCTGATTTTAATAGCGCGGTATAGAAGAAAATGTTAAATAAATAAATAAAATAAATACCCTTCTCAGGTCACATCACACCTATCCTAAGAGAACTTCACTGGCTACCTATACATGCACGCATACGATACAAAGTAATAATTACAACATTCAAACTAATAAACAATTCTGCCCCATCCTATCTTGCCACACTCATAAAGCCGCAAACTACCAACAGGAAAAGACGTACACACAACCTAAATATATTACAAACCCCCCTCTCCATTTGCAAAGCAAAGGCATTCACCAGTAATAGAGCATTCACATACACTGCTCCAACACAATGGAACAAACTCCCTGACATCTTAAGAGCTAACAAAGATCTCACATCATTCCGTAAAAGCCTTAAAACACATCTATTTCAAGAATACTTCAATCAGTCAGAAATAACAGAGTAATTCTGTGATGAAAACAATTAGACGGAGATCTTTTCCACTTTTACCATTTAGAACCCTCAAATCCACGAAGAATCTAATAGTGAATCTACTTATATTTTTGATCACAAATAATGTATATAGTTAATTATATAGCATGTATGTTAACATGTTTCTCTTCTTTCATGTGTACAGTTTTGTTCTATTTATTGAGTTATCCTAAAACAATACCATCTTTCAATGTTCTAATGTTATTATCCTACTGTTTTATGTAACTGCTAATCTATGCAGAGTTAATTGTTAAATGTAAACTGCTGCTGATCACTGGAAGGAGCGGTATAAAAATGTGCTCAAATAAATAAATAAATAAATAAATAAAATATCTCCCCTCAGCCGTCTCTTTTCCAGGTTGAAGAGCCCTAACCTTTTTAGCCTCTCTTCATAGGAGTGTCCTTCCATGCCCTTTACCATTTTGTGGCTCTTCTCTGAACTTTTTCTAATAATGCTATATCCTTTTTAAAATATGGTGATCAGAATTGCACACAATATTCAAGGTGAGGTCACACCATGGAACGATACAGAGGCATTATAATATCCTTTGTTTTATTCTCTATTCCTTTCCTTATGATTCCCAGCATTCTATTTGCTTTCTTGGCCACCGCTGCACACTGGGCAGAAGGTTTCAACATGTTATCCACAAAGATGCCCAGTCTAAGAAATTAATAAGACTTCTCTGGACTCCAGAAATCTCACTATCCTCTATATTAGCAGCATTTACATTAATTTACTCACCACTAAGTTCAGACTAACCAACCTATATTTCTCAACCTCATTTTTACTTCAGCTTTTGTGTGTAGGGATCACAAGCAGCATTCTCCAGTCCTCTAGGACAACTCCTGCCTCTAAAGAAACATTGAAAAGGGCAGGTAGAGTACAAAAGTTCTCCTATCTTTTAGCCACAGGAACTAACTGGACAGCATGCAATATCGCTTCTGCCTGTTTAGTTGGTTAGCTACAGCTGCTGGGATGCTGTGCGGCAAAACCAGATATCCAATGCCGGAGCTGCATATGACCTAGGCATTGAATATCTAGGGTTAAGTTCAGTGCCAACGACTAGATGCTCTACTCGCATCTAACCACCAATGCTGAATATCAGGCCCTGTGCTTCTAAACTAGAATCATTTTCATACTGTACGTTAACTTTCAGTTTTGTCTCAAAGTGCAAAAGCATTGTCCTTTGAACACCCTCGTATGGCAGACTCTGCTTAGCAAGAGAAAGCAAAAACACTTTTCTGTGAAAAAAAAAATGAACTTGCATCTCCTCTTTCTGTGCTTTGATATAGCAAGGAAAGGAAACCACAGACACAAGTCATATTTGAAGTCCCTTGTACTTTCTCATCTGCAAAGTTCTCCTGTGCCCCAAACATAGCCCTATGGTAGGTAGCACCAATGGCACTAGAGAAGCTGGTATGTTTTGATTCTTTTTCTTTGCAGTCCTACCCCAGCTACAGCCAAACTCCTGCCCCTCCCTTAAATTCCTAAAACCTATATGAGCACTCCTTCCTAAATCTTGGAAAATCAGGCCCAAATGCTTATCGTTCCTGGTCCTCACTGTGTGTATTGCTATGATGTCATCAGTCACAGAATTTGCAGGATAGGCTCCTCTAGCTGCCTGTCAAGTATTCAAAGAAGGATTGGCTCGTGGCGACTGCTCCTCAGCTTCCCTCTCTCATTGGCTCCAGTGTGTCTGGATGCGTGCATGTACACAATGAAAACAAAGCTTATGAATGACATTCCTGGAAATTTTCCAAGCATGCTTGCTCAAGAGGTTCATCGATTTTACTATTTATTACAAAAACTAATGCATATGCCTAGAAAAGGTATTTGATTGCATCGACTGGAAAGCTTTCCTAAGAACATTGGAATGACTTGGTTGCCAAAGTTGTTCCAATTGATTTTTGATATTCTACAATCCAGAATTTTGTTGGACTCTTAAGTTATCCCACGATCCATTTACAAAGAGAAACCTGACACAGATTCTCCCTTTTCTCTCTCTGTTTAATTTGGCCATGGAACCATCACTTTTGGCTCTTAGGCAGGTGGGAGAGTCAGAGGCATTCATGTGGGCGGCCTGGAATGTGAAGTCGCAGCACATGCTTACTGGATTTCCTCACTAACCCTGAGGAATCACTGCGAGTGGTAACACAAGTGGTCAATTCTTTTTCACGGTTCTATGGATACAAAGTGAACTGGGAGAAGTAAGAGGGCGTGCCCACGAATATTCAGTGAACGCATCAGTGAGAACATTTTTGAGTCGTTGCCTAGGGATCTTAAGTACTTGGGTGTGTTGTGGTCTGATGGGCTGTCAGCTTATGTAGCTTAGAACAGAAAAGGAGTTAGCTTCTCTGATATCTATGGCTCTTCTATTGGGGGTAAACCTCCCCATGCAATTGCAGGACATCCCGGTTATGCAATCTATTCATGTGGCCATGGCTGTGCTTGAAAATATTTGTCTACCTGGTGGTGAATTAATTCTGATCAGGTATAATCCCAAACTGAAATAAAACATTTGGTAGCCATTTTCTTCTCAAGATTTATTTATTTAATTTATTTATGCACAATCTTGATATACTGCTAGGGCCATAGTATAGAAGCGGTTTACAATACTATGATTGCTAGAAAAAGGAAAAAGAGCGAAACGCCAATAATTTTACAGGACAGGATGGAAAGAATGGAGGGACAGAAGAGGGGAAAAAGATCAAGGAACTAAACTGTGGTAAAGTAACAGGCGGTCATGGCAACCTTAAGGTATCTGAGGCCATATAAGGCAGTGGGCGGGTAGGGGGCATCCCTGCATCGGGGTCTCTTAGGCCATTTAATGTGAGCTAACAGGACCAAGTGCGGTAAGGTGACAACATGTCCTAACGTGAGACAAGGTGTCCTAATGGGAGACAATATGCCCTAAGGGGAGACAAGGTGTGCTAATATGAGACAAGGTGCCCTAAGGTGGAAAGCATGCACCATAAGTCACGAAAACAGCTGTAACCCAAATACTGGATAGCGCACCAAGGAATGTCAATGTAAAGGTGATGGAAGGAAGGACAGGTGGGAGTTGATTGACCTGCCATATTGGCAGGCACCCTATGGGGCAGCCAGTAAAGTGGACAAGTATGTGGGAGACAGCATACCAATGCACAGAGTGTGCCAATGTAAAGTGCTGCAATGACAGTGTGTAGCATAGGATAGGGAAGTCATGTCCCCCAGTGGAGGCAGAAGCGGCAGGATGTTTGCAGTGACAGGTGGATGGGTGGGCTGAAAGATGAACGGCGGCTGAGGAGAGGGTGCTATGGGCTGCCAGCATGGATGTGCAAAGCCCTGAATGTTACAGGCATGGAAATTATCGGAGTACTGCAGTCACAAAAAGAACAAGTAGGAATCAAACCCCTGTCTCTTGCTTATGAAGACATTGCACTAACCAGTAGGCTAAACCTCCATACCTTGCTGCACAGCAATGGCTGGATACAAGGAGACTGCGGGCCACTGCCTAAAATGTCTTCTGTGTGTGCCGGCATAAGAAAGCCCCCAGTTAAGTGAAACATTAAATACCTCTGTAGAAATGCAGACATTTATATACACAGCTTGTCAGATGTTGCTCCTTTTATCCATTTCTACGGAGGTATTTAATGTTTCAATTACCTGGGAGCTTTCTTCACCATCCCCAATGGATCTAGTTTAAAGCTCTCTTCAGTAGGTTTAGACAGTCTGCTGCTGAAGACACTTTGACCCTTCTTGGATAGATGGACACCTTCTCTGCTCTGCACTAACAGGCTGATGCAGAAAGCTGGTGCTGAGGTCTTGCGCTATCAGCTCCATACACCTCTTTGCAGTGCATGTAGAAAGGGGCTCATATGCAAATTAGCCATGTGTTAAACTGTGGTGTAAATAGCAGCGCTAAACTGGGCGAGCAAGCCAAACACAGGAGCACTGCGAGGCTAATTTGCATATGAGCCTCAACGGTATTTCGATGGCATCGGGGACTTTCCCTGATCATCTGATGGCAAGTTTGACACTTCCCCTCAAACGTCCCCTCAGATGATCCGGGCCTCGAGGAAAGCTTCCTGTGCCATCAAAATCCTGTTGGGGCCAGTGCACCAAACAGAAAGCAATCCTTGGAGGCTCAGAGGCCCTGATCCCCCACGCACCTAACTACAAATAACCCTGGTGGCCCAGTGGCCACACTCCCCACACCTTCCCAACTAAATATAACCCCGGTGGACCAGCCCTCCAATCTCTCAACCTGCTCAACCAAAAATAACCCTGGCGGACCAGCGTTCACAGTTCAGATGGACTCCCACAATCAAGAGCCAATTCTATAATGTACCTGCGTACAATATCCCACACACCAACACCTCTGACTTACCAATATTCAGGACCAGGCAGTTGGCCTGCAACCAAACAATGACTTCCTCCAAGCACTGATCATCTCTCTGTAACACCATAGGCTCATCCTTTTCAACCATGATTAGCAGCTGTATGTTGTTGGCATATGAAAAACCTGGAAAACCATATTTCCAGCAAATGGTCCACACCGGAATCACATAAATATTAAACAAGACTGGGGACAGCACTGACCCCTGCCGGACTCCACATACCAACTTCCCCATAGTTGATGACTGAGTTCTCCAGCGCACTTGGAACTGCTGATCTGACTGGAAAGACGCCATCCAATGCAGAGCCAGCCCCCCCCCCCACCCTTCCCCATCCCCAAGGTGCTACAGTGTGCCACCAAAATGTTCCAGTCAACAATGTTGAATGCTGAAGACAGATCTAACAGCATCACCAGTGCAGTTGTCCCCTCATCCGGTGCCCACCCCAAAAGGTCCATCACAGACATCATCAATGACTCCATACCAGATCCCTTTCAAAATCCCCCTTGTCCCCATTCGAGCCCTCACTCTTGATCCAAAAACTCAGTCAGCTGTTGCAAAGCAGCCTTTTCCTCGATTTTAGGAAGACTCATCAACGAGGAAATAGGATGCAGATTAGAACAATGCACTCAGTTCCTTTCTTAGGGATAGAGTCACCATAGCCTCCTCTAACTCTGATGGATAACAATTCTAACTCAAAGAGGCATTCACCAGCTCAGTCATCCACCCTAAAATATCATCCAAAACCTTCCATAATAGCTGCCACAGGACCGGATCTAAATGCATCCACATAAGGTGCAACCCCTGAAGCAACTCATACACATCCTCTGTTATGCTCGAAAAGGAGGCCCACTTCACCTCTGAACTCACCAAACTCATTGCTTGCACTGCACCCTTTCCCTTAATCAGTAGCTCCTCCACCTTCCTATAAAATAATCTGCTAAAATCTCCACATCTAAGACACCCCCTCCCCCTTTCCCCCATCCCTGACCCATAAGCTGCGGCTTATTCCCTGATGCCAGAATCTGTGCTGAACAAACTCTCTGCTTCGTCGTCCTGCCGACGATAGCGATATTCATTCGCTCTACAGCACCAACACCATCTACCATACTACACCCTTTTTTCTACCAACAATGCTCTAAATGGTGCAATCCCTGTTTGATACCCCATAATTCCACAGAGAACAAGGCCTGGTTGTGTAGCCTATCCTCCCGAACTTGAATCTGCCGCAGCGATACCACCTCCTCCAAGGTTCTTTTCAGAGCATCCATCTAATCCCCTTCCGAACTCTACCCTAAGAAATGGTCTGACAAAGAGACTGATGTCCCCTCCAGAACCTCCAGCCTCCAATGCCCCACCAACCCAACAGAACTAAAAATCCAATCCAAAGTATTCCGCTTACAATGCATAGGCCCACTTGCCAGTTGTGGCGACCCCACATCTGACATCAGGAAGAGCGCCCTAGAAATAGGCTTTAACACTAGAAGCCCCAAAAGGAATTTTACCTAGAAACCCCAAAGTGCGTCAATTGACGCATTATCACGACAACTGTGTTTAGCATGAAAAGCAGATGTGAATTAATGTGAAGTTACTTATTTGTTAAATACGTGCAGTATGTGACGTCATTACATGATGTCATCATGTGTTTATTGTTTGTAATGTTGGAGTAAAACTGTAAACAGTGATTGAGATGCACCACCTAGTGGGAACATAAATTTATACCTAGAAGCCCCAAAGTACGTCAATTGACGCATCCAAGACAATTGAGTGCGTTAATTGATGTACTTTGGGGCTTCTAGGTATAAATTCATTTTCCCGCTAGGTGGTGCATCTGTCATTAATTTTCGATGCACATATTTGAACATCTTGACCTTGCTAACAAAGTCATGGAACATGACTGACATGGCTCTAGCAGTGACGCTGGTATACAACTTCGAAGATGCATTTGTGTCAATTGACGCACTTTGGGGCTTCTAGTGTTAACACCCACCCTCCTGCTCCATCTACCTCCCCAACACCCCTTCCCTGGCACATAAAACCCCTTCCTTCTCCACCACAATATCAATTCCCTCCTTCCAACATCCAAACCCCTCGTAAGACACATAAAAATCCCTAACCACACCAGATACACAAAAATAACCCAATAAACCTAACCCACCCACACA
The DNA here is from genome assembly GCA_033557465.1 of Ichthyophis bannanicus. Classification (NCBI taxonomy): domain Eukaryota; kingdom Metazoa; phylum Chordata; class Amphibia; order Gymnophiona; family Ichthyophiidae; genus Ichthyophis; species Ichthyophis bannanicus. Next base: position 16,746,875 of record CM066043.1, read on the forward strand.
ACCCCTAAAGACCATAGACAAACAAACAGTACTGTTCCCAATGACTTTCCAAGTGGTGAGCTCAGGGGCCCACCTGGGAGAGCAAGAGAGTCACTTTATCAGGGGGCTAGCAGCATCATTGCAGATGACATCAGCGGCCGGGGCAGAGCTAGCAGCAAGTCTTCTCCTCGCTCCCTGATGCCAAAGCACCCAGGAATAGCAAGATTCAGGCAGATGGAAGCACCCAGTAATAGCAAGGGTCAAGCAAATGGAAAACCAGCAGATGGCAGCACAAGTCCTTTACCCATAGCATGCACTATTCAATGGCAGTACGCATTATTAATGACAGATGGGAAGTGACAAAATTTGAACAAATACAAAGAAAAATATTCCACAAATGATATGGCAAACTAAACAAAATGATTTTTTTTGGCCTGCATGTCCCTAGTTAATATTTTTCTCAAGAAGACAATTTTTCTCCATGACTTTTTTCACTGCTTTTTTGACATCTTTGTTCCTGAGACTATAGATCATGGGATTCACCATAGGTATCACCATTGTATAAACCACAGAAACAATTCTACTTTTGTTCAGCGAGTAATGAGAACTAGGAAATACATACATAAAGACAAGAGTCCCAAAAAATAAAGTCACTGTAATGAGATGGGAGGCACATGTAGAAAAGGCTTTGTGTCTCCCCTCTGATGAGCGAATTCTCAGGATAGTGGAGATAATGTAAATATATGAAAGAAGTATTGTTGTAATACTGACTGAGACAACCATGCTAGAAATAGCCGACAGCACCAGCTCCTTGATGAATGTATCAGAGCAGGAGAGCTTTAAAAGTGGAAGGGGATCACAATAGAAACTACTAATCTTATTAGGACCACAGAATGTCACAGAGAAGGCATTACTAGTTTGAATTGCAGAAAGTACCAAACTAGTTGAGTATACACTGGCCACCAGTAGGATGCAAACTCTTCTGTTCATAACAACAAGATAAAGTAACGGGTTACATATGGCCACATATCGATCATATGCCATTACTGCAAGAAGGAAGCACTCTGCAATCGCCAAAGATGCACCAAAGGACATTTGTGTAGCACACCCAAGAAGAGAGATGTCTTTTATCTGCAGTACTAAGTTGACCAATGTTTTTGGAGTGATGGTGGAGGAATAACACACATCAATGAATGATAAGTTGCCAATCAAAAAATACATGGGTGTGTGAAGTCGGGGAGCAATCTTAATTATTGTGATGATGCTGATGTTTCCCAGTAGAGTGAGAACGTAGATGGACAAAAACACAATGAAGAGAACACTCTGCAGATTGTGAAGGTCGGCAAATCCTAATAAGATGAACTCATTCACTGAGGTTTGGTTTCTTAATGTCATTTCTCCAAAGTAGCTGGATGTCTACTGTGGGAATAGAAAAGGCAGAAAACCAAAATTAACCATCCGTAAAATTGAAGAATAGATCCAACTTTTGGATAAGCCTAGCATCCAAAAATATCCAATAAGGCAGCCAATTCAGTCTGTAGCAACACCAATATAAAAGTGGCTGGTGGTAACTTACAGACTAACCATTTACTGACCCATAGACTTTAAAGAGACAAGTCCAGTTCATCATATTCTCAAACATTTTCTCTCAATAGATCATCTAGTCTATAAAGTGCCACTAATCTGTCAGTTTTGCAAAATGGATACATGATCTAAAAAGGAGACCTACTCAATGTAATGATCCATAAAATAGACTTATTCATGAGTATTATCTGCCTGGTTTTATAATACAGTCGTGGTCAACATTATTGGCACCATTGCGTGTTGTGTACAATATCTTGAGAACTAATTGGAAATATTACAACTGTATGTGATCATAATAATTTAATAGTATGTTCAAAGGTATAGAACAAAAAAAAGATGTCTGTGCAACTTAGATGTATTAATTTATGAGAAAAAAAACAAAATATGACCTGGACATGATTAATGGCACAGTTCACTAATACTTGGTTGCACAAACCTTCAGAAAGCCTTTGACAAGGTCCCTCATCAGAGACTTTTGGCAAAACTAAAGAGTCATGGGATAGGAGGCAGTGTACTATTGTGGATCAGGAACTGGTTAAAAGATAGAAAGCAGAGGGTAGGGCTAAATGGCCAATTTTCCTAATGGAGAAAGGTGAATAGTGGTGTACCCCAGGGATCTGTGCTGGGTCCGCTGCTTTTTGACATATTCATAAATGACCTGGAAAATGGAATAACGAGTGAGGTTATCAAATTTGCAGATGACACAAAACTATTTAAAGTTGTTAAAACCCAAGAGGATTGTGAAAAATTGCAAGAGGATCTTGATAAATTGGAAGACTGGGCATCAAAATGGCAGATGAAATTTAATGTGGACAAGTGCAAGGTTATGCACCTCAGGAAGAACCACCCAAACTATGGTTACACGATGCAAGGTTCCACATTAGGAACCACCACCCAGGAAAAAGATTTAAGCGTCATTGTGGATAACATGTTAAAACCCTCGGCCCAGTGTGCAGCGGTAGCCAAGAGAGCAAATAGAATGCTACATATCATAAGGAAAGGAATGGAAAATAAAACGAAAGATATTATAATGCCTCTATATCATTCCATGGTGAGACCGCACCTTGAATATTGTGTGCAATTCTGGTCGCCGTATCTTAAAAAGGATATAGCGATTTTAGAAAAGGTTCAGAGAAGAGCCACCAAAATGGTAAAGGGGATGGAAGGATACTCCTATGAAGAAAGGCTAAAAAGGTTAGGGCTCTTTAACCTGGAAAAGAGACGGCTGAGGGGAGATATGATAGAAGTCTATAAATTAATGAACGGAGTGGAACGGGTAAACGTAGATCGATTGTTTACCTTATCAGAATATAGAAAGACTAGGGGACATGTAATGAAGCTACAGGGTAAACTATTTAAGACTAATAAAAGAAAATATTTTTCACTCAACGTGTAATCAAACTCTGGAAATTGTTACCGGAGGATGTAGTAAAGGCTGTTAGTGTAGCTGGGTTTAAAAAAGGTTTGGACAAGTTCCTGGAGGAAAGGTCCATAAACCATTATTAAGAAGGGACCCAGGATATCAATGCTTGACCCAATACAAGCATTGTGGAACCTGTGTCCCTTGGGGAAACTGCTAGGTACGTATGACCTAGATTGGCCACTGTTGGAAACAGGATACTGGGCTTGATGGACCCTGGTCTGACCCAGTATGGCATATCTTATGTTCTTATGTTCTTATCTTATGTTCTTCACAGTGATGACAGCCTCCAAATGTTTCTTGTACTCATCTATACAGTAAGTTTCATACATCTGTCTGCTGGTAGTTTCTCCCACACTTCAACTATGATTTGTTTCAGCTCATGAATGTTTCCAGGATTCCTTTTACCAATGGCAGATTTCAGCTGTTTCCAAAGGGTCTCAAATGGATTGAGATCAGGACTCATTGCTGGCCAGTTTGAAACAGTGCGCTTGTTTCTTCCTAACCATTCTTTTGTACTTTTGAATGTATGTTTTGGATCATTAACATGCTGGAGGGCCCATGACCTTTGACCCAGACCTAGCTTTCTGACACTAGGTAGTACTTTTTGCGCCAAAATAACTTGGTAGTCCTCTGACTTCATGATTCCTATAATATGCTCCAGGCCTCTAGTTCCTGATTATGCAATAGGGCCTGGGGAAGCTCAGGCTGGTTGTAAATTAGAACCATGGACATCTGGTGAAATGGATGCCAGGTGAACAAGGCAGCCTTATGTCCAGTCCATGCGTAATACAATTTTGAGGATGTCCAAGTATAGAGGGGCACTAGGATGTCCTGGAAGCAGCAACAATACACCAGTAAATACAGCTACATAGCGCTAGAACATGAAGGTGAGTGAAAAAGGTGGCAGGATGGCCAAAAGGCTCCCAAACATTTCAAGAGTGGAGAGAAAAACTCTGTGCTGCCTCATCATCACAAGCACGGAGGTGTTGTTCCCCGCCCATGGCATATTAAATCCATATAACAGACCACAGTAAGTGCTGCTGTGAATACAGGGCTGCAGCATCAGCCAAAACATGAAGGTCATGTGAGGCAGTAGTCTATGTTAGCTGGACTGCGAGGGTCACACAGTGGTGGAGGAGCAAAGGCACGGTCTTATTGCAGTAGGGCACATCCGACAGCTGTGGAAGAGCAACAAAGCATTGGAATGGCTGTGACGAGCACAGATGCAAAGGATTGGTGGGCAATACAGCCACATGTCCATCTACAGGCACTACAGGATTCGCAGATCGATAGAGCCACTCAAATGCCATTTCAAGGCACTTGAGTGCCAAGTGCAAGCGACAACATTTGCTGGAGTGTCTGTGGTGTGCCATGCAGGAACAGCAAGATAAGGATATTGACCAACTGTGGGGCCAACTGAGGGACAGGCATGTGGCTGTCTTCAGCTTTGCAATACAATAGGTTTTGGGGGGCATTGGAGCCCTGGGGGGGTGGGCATGGCACCAAGTAGGCGGTCAGGCACACAATGATACTAACTCCATGAAACACTCAATATGCAGCCCAGGATGCACAAGCACAGGAGCAAGCAGTGCCGGAGGGCCCTGGAGCACCCACAGAGAAGAGACCCAAGGACAGCCATCAGAAGGGCAGGCCAAGGGGGAACCCAGCAGCAGCAGTGGTGGTGACAATGAGAGGCTCGTTATTGACACTTTGTGGGAGGAGGAAGTGGAGAGGTTGGAAAAGAACCCCATTGAGTTACTCATGCTGCAGCTGCAATACGCCACAAGGACAGCTAGCCACCCTTGCCTATGGGGTCTGATAGCAATGCCCAATGGAGGGGATCACTCAAGGTCCACGAAAGCGCTTGGCACCCACAGCTTTGGAGGCCAAGGAGGAAAACCAGCATGGGGATAAGGTTGGAGGGAGGGTGTGGTGGGAGCGGGGAGAGGAGGGTGGCAGAAGAGAGGGGGATTGTGGGAGGAAGGAGGTGAGGGTGCTGGAGAAGAGGGGGGTTGTGGGAGAGGGGAGGGTGGCGAGATGATAGAAGAGGGGTTGGCAGGAGGGAAGGGAGGGGCCCATGGTAGATGGGAAGGAGGAGGGAGGAAGGATGTGGGTGTGAGTAGCAGCCCCAGTATGCAACAGTGTTTGCAGTCTGGTGTATATTTGGGGTTCCCATACATGCCACCAATGATGGTCCACCATGAAAACCCCCAGGCCCGAGTACACTGGTCATCCTGCTGCATCTACTGTAGTATGAGGTGTAGCAGGATTTTGCCTCTGTAGCCTGGGCCCAGGCCCAGGATCTCCCTGTTTCCTCAGCTCACAACCTAGGAGCCATCTTTGACTCTACTCTTTCTCTGCATACATCCAACAGCTAGCTAAAACCTGTCACTAATGTCTATATAATATTGGCAAAATCAATCGCTTCCTTTCTACATGCACTGCTAAGTCACTTATCTACTCTTTAGTCACTTCCCATCTAGAGGATTGCAACCTTCTCCTTGCTGGTCTCCCTCTGAATAATCTCTCTCCCTTCAATCTGTTCAAAACTTAGTTACACGCTAATCATCCTCCAACCTCAATATGCTCATATAACCACTCTTCTCCAGTCACTTCATTGGCTCCCTATCCGTTTCCATATCCAGTTCAAACTTCTCCTACTGACCTATAAGTGCACTCATTCTGTTGTTCCTCACTATCTTTCCTCTCTTATCTCTCCTTACACACCTCCTCGGGAACTCCACTCTTCTGGCAGATTACCTCTATCTGTGCCCTTCTTTCCTATTGCCAACTCCAGACTTCAATCCTTACACCATATTGCTCCTTTTGCATGGAACAAACTACCGGAGTCTGTGCATCAAGCTTCATTTCTGGTACTTTTCAAATCCAGGCTGAAAACTCACCTCTTCGATGATCTTTTTTTGATGAACACAGAGATTTCTACTTCTTCTGTCTTCCCTGTGGTGTTCCACAGGATTCTCTCTTAGCTCCCTTATCTTTCTCGTTTCTTTGGTTCTTATTATCCAGCAGCACGGCATCTCCTCACATTTTTACACCAATGATATAATTTTAATTCATCATACTAACTCTCTCACTCCAGATCTCACCCCTCTTAACGACTGTCTCCCAATGGCTGTACAATAACTTTTTTCATTTGAATCCTGCCAAATCCTCTGCTCTTTGGGTTACGTTTGGTTGCCCCTCACCTTCCATGGCTCCTTCTCTTCCTAGTAGTCCTATTCCTTATGTGGAATTGATGCATTATTTGGGAGTTATCTTTAATCCCTCCCTATCTTTTGATGTACATATAACCTCAGTTGTTCATTGTTCTTTCTTTTTCCTCTGTTGGATTTGTGCTATTTGTCCCTTTCTTTTGCTCCCTTCACTAACTACCCTGCTTCTTTCCTTTCTTATTTTTAGACTAGACTATTGTAACGTTATATATTTAGGTCTCCCTCAATCTCAGGTTCACTGGTTATAACTTATACAAAATATAGCAGTACATATCCTTTCACATAGCTCTCAGTTTGAGCACGTCGCCCCTCTTCTGTTGCATCATCACTGGCTCCCCATCAAACTCCGTTCACAGTTTAAGCTCCTTACAATAGTCTATTAAACCCTTCACGCTGGTATTCCTAAGTATCTCTTTGATTTGTTACTTCCATACACAACTCATTACCTTCTCCATGATATTTATACCCATTGTTTACATTTAACATCACCCTCACAAGCAAGATTAGTCTCTACATGCTCCTCTGCATTTTATTTTCTGGCCCCTGCACTATGGAATTCACTCTCCTGTGTTATTCATAGTAACATAGTAACATAGTAAATGACGGCAGATAAAGACCAGCATGGTCCATCTAGTCTGGCCAGCTTGATGGCAAGAGTAGGTGCACCTGCTGCTCCGTGCAGGCCACCCCTCCCCATGTCCCTGTTTAGGGGTGAACCCACCACTCCATGCAGGACACCCCTATTTGTTGAGAAATCAGATGGTTCAGTTTATTTTGATTTTATCCTGTTGCTGTAAAGGGATCCACTGTGTCTGTCATTTTGAATTCCGTCACCGTGTTTGCCCCACCACTTCCATCGGGAGGGCATTCCAAGCATCCACCGCCCTTTCCGTGAAAAAGTATTTCCTGACATTGCCTTTCAATTTACCCCCTTGCAGCTTCCTGTTGTGCCCTCTAGTTTTACAGCTTCCCCGTCTTTGGAAGAGGTTTGTTTGTTCATTATTTCTCTTTAAGTATTTAAAGGTCTGAATCATATCTCCCCTGTCCCTCCGCTCCTCCAAAGTGTACATGTTTAGGTCTTCAAGTCTCTTCTCATAAGGCTTCTGATGCAGGCTTCAAATCATTTTGGTCGCCTTCCTCTGAACAACTTCCAGTCTTTTTACATCCTTTGCAAGATACGGTCTCCAAAACTGAACACTGTATTCCAAGTGAGGCCTCACCACTGACTTTCACAGTGGCATAAGTACCTCTTCCTTTCTGCTGGTGATTCCTCTTTGTATGCATCCTCCTGGCTTTCGCCACCGCCTTATCGCACTGTTTTGCCACCTTGAGATCTTCAGAAATAATCACACCAAGGTCTTTCTCCTGATCCGTGCACACCAACCTCTCGCCCCCTATCGTATACATTTCCCTTGGATTTCTGCTACCCAAGTGCATGACTCTGCACTTCTTCGCATTAAATCTTAATTGCCAAGCATTTGACCATTCTTCCAGCTTTTGTAGATCTTTCCTCATGTTAACCACTCCCTCGGGGGAGTCTACTCTGTTTCAGATTTTCGTGTCATCTGCAAAAAGACAGACTTTTCCATTCAGCCCTTCAGCAATATCACTCACCAATACATTGAACAGTGCCGGGCCCAGGACCGACCCCTGGGGCACCCCGCTAATCACCTTCCCTACATCAGAGTGAGCTCCATTTACCATCACCCTCTGTTGTCTGTCAGTCAACCAATTTCTGATCCAATTTATCATCTTAGGATCCATCCCCAAGCTACCGAGTTTATTGATAAGTCTCCTATGAGGACAGTATCAAAGGCTTTGCTGAAATCCAGGTAGATGACATCCATCGCATGCCCCTGATCTAGCTCCCTGGTCACCCAAAGAACTCAATCAGATTTGTTTGGCAAGATGGTCCTTCGGTAAAACCATGTTGTCTCGGGTCTTGAAACCTGTTGGTTTTGAGAAAGTTCACTATTCACTCTTTGAGGAGTGCCTACATGACTTTTCTCGCCACCGAGGTAAAGCTCACAGGCCTGTAGTTTGACACTTCTTCCCTGTCACCACTTTTGTGTAGAGGTACGACATCAGCCATTCTCCAGTCCTGAGGAATCTCTCCTGTTTCCAAGAATCTGTTGAAAACATCCTTTAACGGCCCTGCAAGAACCTCTCTGAGCTCTTTCAGTATCCTGGGATGTATCCCATCCGGTTCCATGGCCTTGTCCACTTTCAGTTTTGCAAGTTGTTCTAACACCTCTTCTTCTGTGAATGGTGTGGTAACTACTTCATTCCCATTTTTATATTTGGGAGTCACAGGTGGTCCTTCTCCAGGACTTTCTATAGTTAAAACAGAGCAGACGTATTCGTTTAGCAATTTTGCTTTTTCAATGTCACTTTCCACGAGTCCGTTCACAGCACTTCTGAGTCCTGCAATTCCACCTCTGATCTTCTTCCTTTCCCGAATATACCTGAAGAAGGTTTTGTCACAACACTTCACATCTTTAGCTATCTTTTCCTCTGCCTTTGATTTTGCTATCCTTATTTCTCTCTTTGTCTCTTTGAGTTTGATCCTGTATTCATTTCTGTGTTCCTCTGTTTGCAAGCTTTTGAATTTTGCGAAAGCTGTGTTTTTTGCCTTTATTTGAGCAGCCACTTCTTTGGAAAACCAGATAGGCTTTGTTCTCCTTTGCTTTTGTTTACTTTTGTTACATATTTATCTGTTGCCCCTTTTATTGCCACCTTTAGTTTAGCCCATTGCAATTCCACTTCTCTTATCTCCTTCCACCCTGTCAGCTCCTCCTTTAGGTACTTGGTCATTTTATTGAAGTCGGTGTTTTTGAAGTTTAGGACTTTGAGCCTGCTATGATTGGCCTGTACCATGGCTTTTATCTCAAACCACACTGTGTGATGATCGCTGCTGCTCACAGGGGCACTCACGCAGACATTCAACATGGTATCGCCGTTTGTGGGCACTAAATCCAGCGTTGAGCTTTCCCTAGTTGGTTCCATTACCATTTGTCTAAGTAATGCATCTTGGAGAGCTTCCACAATTGTTTTGCTTCTTTCCAGATTTGCAGAAGGAGTAATCCAATCCACATCAGGTAGATTAAAGTCACCCAATATGATCGATTCCCCCTTTGTGGCTATCTTGGTAATATCTATAATCAATTTGTTATCTATCTCTTCAATTTGTGATGGAGGTCTGTAAACTACAGCAGTATGGATGACAGTGCCATCTCCTCTTTCCAACATTATCCAGAGCGCTTCTTCTTTTTCCCATGTCCCCTGCATTTCAGTAGCTTTAATATTGCTTTTGACATACAAAGCTAATCCTCCTCCTCTTCCATTTTCTCTGTCTCTTCTGAATAGATTATAGCCAGGTATGGCTATATCCCAATCATGCGATTCGTTTAGCCATGTTTCTGCAATGGCCACAATGTCCAAATCCATTTCCACCATTAGGGCTTCTAGATCTGGAACTTTGTTGGCTAAGCTTCGAGCATTTGTGCTCATTGCTTTCCAGCATTTAACTGGCTTGCGTGTATTTAGCATTGATTTTGTTCTGCCTACATCTTCCCACTTGTTTATGATGTGTGGTTTAAATGTGTGGCTGTTTCTGATTTTAATCTACTTTTGCAGTGGGTGACATCCAAAGCTTGACCTTCCACATCCGTCACCCCCTTTTTCTAGTTTAAATGCATATCCACATATTGCTTGTATTTTTCACTTAGGATTCTTTTCCCTGCGACAGAGAGATGTAGTCCATCAGCACAGTATAGTCTCTTGTTGTTCCATCTATTACCCCAGTCACCAATAAATCTGAATCCTTCTTGTTTACAACAGGTCTGGAGCCATGTACTAAAGTTGTTAATGTGATGCAGCCTTTTTGCCCCTTTACCAAGCACAGGTAGAACCTCTAAGAATGCCACAGTGTTAACAATGGGCTTGAGTTTCTCTCCCAGAGATTGGAAGTTCTTTTGGACTGTAGAGGTACTGTTTCTAGCCAGGTCATTTGTGCCCAAGTGGATAACCACATCAAGTTTGGAGTGTTCACTCTCTGCGCTAAGTACTTCAATAACGTGGTTTGTATTCCTGCTGGCTGAAGAGCCTGGGAGGCACTTGACTATCTTCTCTCCTTTGAACTGTGTTCCCAAGTTGATGCCACTGATGATGGAATCACCAAGTAGTAGTAGTTTGATGTTTGGTGAGGTTTTCTTCATATTTGGTCCTTTAGCATGAGCTTGGGCATTGTCTGTCTCATTTAAGGGCCCTTCAGTTTCTATGGATTGGGCATCCTCATTCACCAAGGTAGAGATGGCATTATGCAGGAATATCTCCTGATGCACAGGGCCGGATTTACCTATACGCCATGTACGCCATGGCGTAGGGCCCACAGCCGGCAGGGACCCACAAAAAAAAAACAAGTTCATTTTTTTTTAAATAAAATTTTAAAAAAAACCTGGTGGCTGCCGCCGCGGGGCCCCCTCTGCTGCCGCGGCAGCACCGACTGACCCGCGGGGGCCCCGTCTACAAGCTGAAGCCGTCGGTTCCCTCCCTCCCTCCGTGCAGCCTGCAGCCTGCACGGAGGGAGGGAGGGAAGAACCAACCGAAACGACGGCTTCAGCTTGTAGATGGGGCCCCCGCGGGTCAGTCGGTGCTGCCGCGGCAGCAGAGGGGGCCCCGCGGCGGCAGCCACCAGGTTTTTTTTTTAAATTAAATTTTACTTTAGGCCGGGGGGGGGGGGGGTTGGACTGGTAATGGGCTATGGGGGGGGGTAGGCGTGTTAATGGGCTATTGGGGGGGGGGGGGCTGGAAAGGGGCTGGGGGGGGAAGGGCTGGTAATGGCCTATGGGGGGTAGGACTGGTAATTGGCTATTGGGGGGGCTGGGGCTGGTAATGGGCTATGGGGGGGTAGGACTGGTAATTGGCTATTGGGGGGGCTGGGGCTGGAAATGGGCTGGGGGGGTTAAGTCTAGACGTGGGCTGATGGGGTTAGGACTGGTAATGGACAGTGGGCAGTAGGGGGGGCTTACAACTGGCAAGGGGCTTTGGGGGGGTTAAGACTGGTAATGGGCTGTGGGCTAATGGGGGCTGTCTGGTAATGGGCTATGGGGGGGCTAGGACTGGAAATGGGCTGGGGGGTTAAGACTGGAGGTGGGCTGATGGGGTTAGGACTGGTAATGGGCTGTTGGGGGGGGTTAGAACTGGTAATGGGCTTTGGGGGGGTTAAGACTGGTAATGGGCTGTGGGCTGATGGGGGTTGTCTGGTAATGGGCTATGGGGGGCTAGGACTGGAAATGGGCTGGGGGGTTAAAACTGGAGGTGGGATGATGGGGTTAGGACTGGTAATGGGCTGTGGGCTGATGGGGGGGGGGGTAGGACTGGCAATGGGCTATGGGGGGCTGACTGGAAATGGCTTGATGGGGTTAGGACTGGAAGTGGGCTGATGGGGGGTTAGGACTGGTAATGGGTTATAGGGGGGGGGCTTAAACTGAAAATGGGGTGATGGGGGGTTAAGGACTGTAAGTGGGTTGATGGGGGGCTAGGACTGGTATTGGGTTGGGGGGTTGCTAGGACTGGAAATGGGCTGATGGATGGCTAGGACTGGAAATGGGCTGATGCAGGGACTAGAAGGGAATGGATGCTGGGTGAGGCTGGAACTAGAAGGGAGCTGATGTTGGGGGAGGATTAGAATGGGATGGGGCTGGAAGAGTAAAATGGAGAAGGGAAAAATATTTTGTGTGGGAGGGATAAAAAATCTACAATTGGCCGGGTATTGGGAGAGTAAGTGGGGATTGAGGATGGAGGGGTAAAATTTGAGTGGATGAAATAGGAATGAGGAAAGAGCAAAAGGAGAAAGATTAGTATGTTAAAGCAGATGTAGAGAGAGAATGGAAAAAAATCTAGAAGAGAGAAGAAAGGACAAATGGACAACAGATGATGGAGAGTTAGCAGAAGACACGAAGAAACCAGAAGAAAGTGGCTGGAGCAATTGGAGCTGAAAAAAATGCACAAAAGGTAGAAAAATATCTCTTTATTTTGAATTTATTAATTGGAATATGTCAGCTCTGGTAAATGTGCATCATTAACGTCTGCGCTTTGTTTAGTACAAGAGCAAATTAATGTATAGTTTTATTTCTACAGTGTTGTACATTCCAAGTTTGGCTTTTGGGATTCCCAGTTTAATTATTGTCTTCCTGTTTCTAAATTGTGATTACTTGTTTGGTGATGGTCTATGTTCTGCATGTGTAACTGAGCTGAGGTGTTCTGTTTATGTAATTCCTATTTGACATTGCCACTTGTTCTCTTTCCCCAGTAGGTCATGTATTGTTGTTCTCTGAAATGTATTGGTTTAATATTTGCAGTGTTGCCTTTTGATTGGTAGAGTATGGTGCTTTGTGAGTCCTGGTAGTGCTGTTAGGATACGGCGGGTTTACTATGGGTTCTAAATGGGCAGTGTTTGTAGTAGTTCCTAATGTGTCTGGCAGTTGGCACTGGATTATAGTAATGTAGAAATCTTTTAGTCTTTCTTTATCCATACACTCATTAAGAGGCACGTTTACTAAAAGTTAGTATATGGTAACATTATGCAAATATTTATGCAAATGAGGCCCCTTATGCAAATGAGGCCCCGCACCCCCCTTGGGCCGCCCCTGCTGGGGGCCCACAATTTTTGTTGGCGTAGGGCCTCACTCAAGGTAAATCCGGCCCTGCTGATGCATAGGATGCCTCTGTGTCACAGGTTGCAGTCTACCAGAACCCACTGTGATCAATTTGTTCCTGTGGTGTTTCATTCTTTGTGGAAGTGGTGGTGGACTTTGTTCAGTTTGTATCTTAGAAGAGGTGCGCTTCATTGCAGCCAGTTCCTCCCTCAGTTCCTCATCCTCATTAGCCAAGGCAGAGAAGGCATTATGCATGGATATCTTTTGATGCATAGGATGTCTGTGCGTTACAGGTCGCATTCTACAAGAACCCACTATGATCTCCTTGTCCCTGGGATATTTGATGCTTTGTGGAAGTGGTGGTGGGCATTGTTCAGTTTGTATCCTAAAAGAGGTGTGCTTCATTGCAGCCAGTTCCTCCCTGAGTAGGGTCACCTCTTTATGCATGGCAGCTAAGTCTTCCCTTAGTAGAGTTAGTTCTTTATGCATGGTAGCTGACCTGAGGCACAGAGGACAAGCTGTGAGGTTCCATATTTATTTATTTATTTATTTAAATTTCTTATATACCGCGCTATTCGGGATCAGCGCGGTTCACAGAGAACAAAACAAAGACCAGAACAACAAGCTGTTTGGTGTTACATATAACAGGAGTATAAACTTGGATAAACATGGGAGAACTATCTACATGGAGTATATGGTCTGTTAACCAGATAACATACTCAAACTATTTACAGAAATTAGCAAAAAGTTAGTAACAATGGGAAAGCTGTGGTTACGTTTGCGGTGGGAATGTAAGTTTCACTTTATGTCGGGTAGTATTTGATGAAAAGGTTGAATTTGAGGGCCTTTCTAAACTGGGCTAAGTCGGTTATGGCACGGACATCAGGTGGTAGAGAGTTCCAGCATTTTGGTGCGCAAAATATGAAAGCTCTGTCTGTTGTTGATAGGCTGCATGTTGTTATGGCCTTTGGTATTATTAGGGAATTTAATGTTACTTGTCTTCTATTTCTGTTTGGTGTTACAGTTTGTATGAGCTCTGTGAGTGAGTTGGCTGTTAGACCATTGATGGCCTTGAAGGTGAGAATCAAGGTCTTGAACATAATCCTTCCGTGTATAGGGAGCCAATGGAGCTGCTTGAGGATAGGTGTAACATGTTCACTCTTGGACGCTCCTTGTAGAACCCTTGCAGCAGTATTCATAGCAAGCTGTAGTGAGCTCAGAGTGGATTGTGGGAGCCCTTGCAGAATGGAGTTGGCGAAGTCGAAGTGCGGTAAAATCAGTGCCTGGTAAATGGTTCTGAAGTCCTCTTGGTCTAGTAAGGAGCGTAGGTGCCTGAGCGTGCGTATCTTGAAGTACACAGCTTTTACAATATTATGTATATGTGATTTCATGTTGAGACGATGATCCAGTGTGACTCCGAGGTATCTTATTGTTTCCTTAGTGCATAGATCAGCTCCCTTGACACTTATATGTGGTGGTGGAATGAAGTTGGGGTCTTTAGTGATAAAGAGAACTTCAGTTTTTTTATGTTGTATGCGGAGGTTCTGTGACAGGAGCCATTCTGATACTGCGTCAAAGCAATTTGTTATAGGTGATAAATCCATTTGTACTGTGGAAAATGGCATGTAGAGTAGGATATCATATGATTCGTCTTGGTTTGAAAGTACTGCAGTTATTGCACAGAATACATGACATGCAGTCCTAGAAGGAGACGAGGAAGAAGAAGAAGGAAGGAGGAAGAAGATGTGGGCTGTAACCTAAGTTAAGAGGATAGATGGCAATGTATGTGGGTACTATATAGGCAATGCAGCCCCTGGGGTGGGCGGGGCGAGGGGTAGGGTGGGCGGGAACCTAAGTGTCTCTGGCCAGTAGGCTGTTCCTGAACTGGGGGCACCCACAGATATCTGCTCCAAGGCTACCCAGAAAAGGAGACAGTCAGATTATCCCCAAGCTTAATTTATAACCACAGTTAAACTGTATATTAACAATTCCCACAAAACAGACAGTTAGACTCTATATTGATAACTAGAAAGCATCAGAAATAAGAGAGAAAATTAGAGTCTTAGCTTTGTGAAATATCCACAGCTCCTACAGCCAGCCTAAGAGACCTGTAGGTGTGGCTACTGGTCAGGTGTAAGATGGGCTCAAATTATCCCCTGCCTGCCTGAGAGCAGAAACTGAGAGCAAAAACTTTAATTTCCCTCCTTTAAATCAATGTTAGAACTTTAATTTCCCAACTTCAAATCAATGTTGAAAGCATATTTGTTTAATGTAGCTTACGGCTTTTCTGTTGCTTAATTTACTGAGTCTCCCTTTGTCACGTCTGTTTTTTGGGGGTATGAACGATGTCATTCTTTCGTGTTTTTAAAAGAGTTGTTTTCTTATTTCTTCTTTTTATTGTATTTTTTTAGACTTTGTTTTTACACTGCTCTGCTAAGATCCCTTGAAGGGCAGTTTATCAAATATTATAAACCATAACCATAATCATATCCTGTCCAGGCACTGGAAACATGTTTTTAACTGGCCAAATGTGCGCTTGATAATAGATAATAGGGGAAAGCCGACAGTCACCCAAGAGCGCATGGTTTGGAACAATGTATCCTTGAAGGATATTAGCAAAAGACTGAAGTTAGGGCATATCAACAGAGAGGTTCCAATAAAGACAAAAGCAGCCCAAATGCCCTTGAGTATGAGTAGACAGAGCTGAAAGATTACAAATTACCTCTGCCTACCGATAGCCAGATTAATATGAATAAAATACAGCCTTTAAAAGGCTTGTATGCAAATGCTAGAAATCTGAAAAAAGAAGATGGGAGAGATAGAATATATAGCACTAAATGAGAGGTTAGATATGATTGCACTCTCAGAGACATGGTGGAAGGAGGATAACCAGTGGGATTCTGTGATACCTGGGTACAAACTATATCGTAATGATAGAGCTGATCAAATTGGTGGAGGGGCTGAGCTCTATGTTAGAGAGGGCATAGAGTCACAAAGGATTAAACTTTTGCAGGAAACAAAATTCACTATAGAATATCTATGGGGAAAGAGAAGGCGATGGCAGTGGGGGTGTACTATTGACCGCATGGCCAGAATGAACAAATGGATGATGAAATGCTCAAAGAAATCTGGGAAGCTAACAAAAGTTACAGCACAGTAATAATAATGGGTGATTTCAATTACCCTGGTATCGACTGGGTCAGTGTCACTGCAGGACATGCTAGGGAGACCCTCCAGCTGCTCTCCCGGCGGGGATCGAGCGGGTCAGAGCACCAGGCCACCCCCACCAGGCCGCTCTGCCCAATCCGGGCAGCAGGAGAATCAATTTAAAAGGAAGCGCCAGCCGGCGCGCAGCCTCTTCACAGCCCAGCACTCCGACCCTCCAGCTGCTCTCCCGGCGGGGATCGAGCGGGTCGGAGCACCAGGCCACCCCCACCAGGCCGCTCTGCCCAATCCGGGCAGCAGGAGAATCAATTTAAAAGGAAGCGCCAGCCGGCGCGCGGCCTCTTCACAGCCCAGCACTCCGACCCTCCAGCTGCTCTCCCGGCGGGGATCGAGCGGGTCGGAGCACCAGGCCACCCCCACCAGGCCGCTCTGCCCAATCCGGGCAGCAGGAGAATCAATTTAAAAGGAAGCGCCAGCCGGCGCGCGGCCTCTTCACAGCCCAGCACTCCGACCCTCCAGCTGCTCTCCCGGCGGGGATCGAGCGGGTCGGAGCACCAGGCCACCCCCACCAGGCCGCTCTGCCCAATCCGGGCAGCAGGAGAATCAATTTAAAAGGAAGCGCCAGCCGGCGCGCGGCCTCTTCACAGCCCAGCACTCCGACCCTCCAGCTGCTCTCCCGGCGGGGATCGAGCGGGTCGGAGCACCAGGCCACCCCCACCAGGCCGCTCTGCCCAATCCGGGCAGCAGGAGAATCAATTTAAAAAGAAGCGCCAGCCGGCACGCCCGCGCCTTGCGGGCCCGCGCCTGAGGGCCTCGCCAGAGGGCCCTTGGGCGTGGCCCTTAGGCAGTGGCCTTTGGCAAAGGTATTTACTACTCCATACAACCCCTGAAATATCCAATATTCAACCAAACAAGAATCAGGAACTTCCACCATTCTATGCTCTGATCCTGAAGAAAGCTGCATCTGTGCCTGGAGATTCGAACTCTCTAACTGTCCACTACCTGCCTACATGCTGCAAGTATTCAACTACAACCTCTTATGGACGCTATTCTTTCACTTAAAGCTGTTCTTTACTCTGAAATTGCAGTCTGTTATATAATTGCACACATGTCTCTACACGCAGGTATGTAGTCACTGTTTATTCCCTGCAATTGTTCTATTTGCTACAAAGTATCCACTATAACTCATTGATACTTTAACACTTTTATTGCCTGCAATTGTATTACTTGATACAAACGTATCAATTTCAGCTAAATCTGCAAAAAAAATATTTATCTCCTTCTCACTTGCAAGTCTCACCTGCTACTTCTCATCTCAGATTTAGTACTGTTGTCAGTAGTAATTTTCAGTTATATTACAGTCGTCTGTAACCCATCTTAGATATATTCCTACCACTTTGTGACTCACCCTAGATTTATTAATGTTATCAGTAACTCAATTTGCAATATAACTACTATCTGTGTTTCACCTTAAATATATTACTGTTGTCAGTAACTCACACAGCATCCCAAAGCCCCTCTATTCGCCTCTCGAATAAGCCTCATACTTCACAGGGTTAAAATGGAAGACATGATCATCAGGTTATTGTGCCTTTTCCTACTTATTATAACACTACCATCTAATATACTGGCCCTCACCACCACACCAAATTACATTCCTATTGTACTGTCTAGTGAGAGAAAATGGTCAGGAGACTCTTATCACAACCCACATGGGGCCAACATCCCACACCGCAACCTCCTATTGCATGTCCCACTACAACACAACATGAAAACTAGACAAACTAAAAACGTCTACCCTAGTAGACTGAAGTGTGCACTTATAAATGCCCGCTCACTTCGAAACAAGTGGCCAGTGATTACGGATGTAATAATGTCCCACCAGCTAGACATTCTCATGGTCACCGAAACATGGCTCTCAACTGAAGACAATATCATCCTCAATCAGCTTCTCCCACCTAACTTTACAGCCTTCACTGGACACAGACAAAACAAGAAAGGCGGAGGAGTACTTATCATCACCAAAGCTGACCTCCAGTTTAAAATGGATGAATCCAACAGTAACAACCATCTAGAAACAGTATCAGTCTCAAACAACACTTGCTCCATAAACTTGGTCTATAGATCACCGTCAGGGGATCCAGACGACCTAGCAACCATAATAAATCTGGCATCCTTCACCCAGGGTCCAAATAAACCTAATTGGATTGTAGGAGATATCAACCTACCATCATTACAGGACACTCAAGCAACAGCATTCCTTAATGCCCTAGATAGCCTAGGATACACACAAATGGTGCAAGAACCTACTCATGAGAAAGGCAATATCCTCGACCTAATTTTCGCACCGCAGCTAATTTTGGACCAACCACAAAACATCGTATTATCGATATCTGCAGTCCCATGGACTGACCACAAACTCATCACCTTTCAGATGCCTACCACTAACTGTTCACACAAGATGAAAACGGATGAAAGCAGGCCTGCTAACTCAGCTACCAGAAGATTCCACCCATTTAACAGAGAACGCATCCTTACTGAAATGAGCACACTCTTTGATGACACCTCACTAAGTCTAGAAGAGTTGATATCCTCCTGGAACAAAAAACTCAGTGCAATCGCCATCCGCCCTCCAACGAACAAGAACCCAAAGAAGAGACCTACCGCCCCATGGTTCACAGCCGATTTAAAAACCTCACTAACCATTTTAAGAAGACTAGAAAAACGATGGAGAAAGTCACGTACCAGCAGTGACCAATCAGCTTACATCCAACACCTGGCAGAGCATCGCAAAGCCATCTCAGATAAAATCAGACAACACCACACAGATACTCTGAAACGGTCACTGAATAAACCTCACGACCTGTTTAACTTAGTTAAAACACTTGCCAAAGAGCCAACCCCTGAGCACCACAGCAGGATCCGCCCACAGGACTATGCAATTTACATGCAATCTAAAATGTGCAAGACCAACAAAATATTAATACCAGACCCTCCTGATGAACAAAACTACCCAGTATCACTGGCATCCTTCTTTACTCCCTCGAAGAAAGCTATTGAAGACACCATCCTAGCTCTAAACACAACCACTGCACACACAGACCCTTGCCCTGCGCACTGGATAAAGGACCTGCGATGTGACATATCCTCAACTATAGCAAAAATCTTAAACTACTCATTCACCACTGGCTCTTTCCCATCTACGCTCAAGCAGACCTCTGTAAGACCTCTGCTAAAGAACACCAAACTTGATCCTCAAAAAGTAGAATCTTATAGGCCCATATCTAGCATACCTATGCTAGCAAAAATCATCGAGAAAATAGTGCACAGGCAATTACAGGATCATATAGACACATCAGCCCCACTGGATCCAGCTCAACATGGTTTCAGAGAGTCACATGGAGTAGAAACACTACTCACAACACTCCTCAACAACATTACCTCAGGTGTGGATAACATACGCCAGGGCTTCGCTCTTGTCTTCCTAGATATAGCAGCGGCTTTTGACTCGGTATGCCATGAAATTCTCATCTGCCGGCTAAGGGAAAAAGGCATCTGTGGAACAGCACTCGAATGGTGCAAATCTTACCTGTCCGACAGATGGCAGCATGTCAGAGTCGACGGGGATACATCTGAACCTTTCCAACAAAGTCAAGGTGTACCACAAGGATCCTCTTTATCTGCATTGATGTTTAATATATACATCCAACCCATCTGTGACATCATCAGATCCTTTAATGTCAGTTACATGATATATGCAGACGATGTGCTACTATATATGCCAATATCATTGGACTGCCTAGACCTTACCCCGCTGACTAACTGCTTTGACACCATATCAGAGTGGCTCCTATCACAAAACCTGAGAATACAACACAAAAAGACGGAAGTCCTGTTCGTCTCGAGGAACACCAACTTCACCCCTCCTAGTTGTATTAACGTAAAGGATGCCCAACTCCAAGTTAAACCGGCAATACGCTACCTGGGAGTAACGCTGGACCAAAACCTTGATATGAAGAATCACATAGCCAACACAGTGAAGGCAATCTACTTTAAAATCAGATCCCTCAGACACCTACGCATACTACTTGAACCGGATGATTTCCGTACCATTTATCAAGCACTTATACTCCCCCATTTCGACTTCTCAAACTCCATATTACAAGGACTCCCCCGGGCCACCCTGAACCCCCTGCAATTAGCCATGAATAGTGCAGCGAGGGTACTCCTCGGGGCATCCAGGAGAGATCACGTAACACCCCTTCTAAAACAGCTACACTGGCTCCCCATTCAGGCAAGGATCAGTTTCAAGATCTTACTGCTAACATTCAAAGCGGCTAAGGGGCTCACCTCTTCCTCTCTCTCCAACCTTATACAACCACTTGCACCAAACAGGCCACGAAGAACAGCAGAATTAAACACACTAGTTATCCCAAATGACACCACAAGATGCACTAGATCAATAGCCAACAGAGCCTTCCAATTCTGCGCCCCATCTTTATGGAACACCTTACCAGCACAAATCAGAGCAATACCTAATCTAAGTCAGTTCAGAAAGGCTTTAAAGCATTTCCTCTTCCTTAAATATCTCAATGGCAGCTCCGAACATAACCCCCAGGTGAATAGCAGAAGTGGTCAAACAGATAGACCCCGCAACAGACCAATTTCACAATGTAAATAGCAAGTTGTTCCATATACTATTGTACCACTGTTGTATATAGTTAACCAGGATATCCTTTATCAGATAACCCTGCATTGTATTTAGTTTCCCCTATTTCGCCAAGTTATACTTCCTGTTAAATGTAACGACCAGACACGTGTAAACTGTCGGATGTTTTCTGTTCAATGTAAACCGCGCTGATGTCTAATAGTGCGGTATATAAGAATTGTTAATAAATAAATAATAAATAAATAAATGATTGCTTCTTGAAACAGCTGGTTCATGAACTGACCAGAGGGGAAGCCATTTTGGACTTAGTGGAACACCAGATAAGGTGCAAGAGATAAGGGTGATGGGGCCACTTGGCAATAGTTATCATAGCATGATTGAGTTTGATTTAATTAATGGAGGAGGGATGGTGAGGAAATCCACATTACTACCTTTTAAATTTTGAAAGGTAGACTATGATAAAATGAGGAAAATAGTTAAGAAAAAACTAAAAGGAGCAGTTGCAAAGGTTAAAGACTTACATCAAGCTTGGGTGTTGTTTAAAAATACTCTCTTGGAAGCTCAGACCAGCTGTATTCCATACTTTAAGAAAAGTGGAAGGAAGTCCAAAAATCTTCTAGCATGGTTTAAAGGCGAGTTCAGAGAGGCTGTTGTTGCCAAAAAAGCATCTTTCAGGAAATGGAAAAAAGAGCCAAATGATGAAAACTGGAAACAGCACAAGCACTGGCAAGTTAAATGCAAGGCATTGAAAGGCAGGCAAAGGGAGAATTTGAGAAGAAACTTGCTGTGGAAGCAAAAACGCATAATAAAGACTTTTTCAAGTACATTCATAGCAAAATACCTGTGAGAGAGTCACTTGGACCATTAGATGATAGAGGGGTAAAAGGGGCAGTAAGAGGGCACAAGCTATAGCGGAGAGACTGAATGAATTCTTTACTTCGTTCTTTACTGAGGAAGATGTAGAGATGTTACCTATGACTGAAGTGGTATTTAAAGGTGATACTGTGGAAGAATTGAAAGAACTATCACTACACCTGGAAGATGTATTACAACTATTTGATAAACTGAAGAGTAGCAAATCACCTGGACTGGATGGTATACATCCAAGGGTGTTGAAAAAACTGAAATATGAGGTTGCAGAACTGCTATTAGTAATCTGTGAACTATCATTAAAATCATCTGTAATACCTGAAGATTGGAGGATCGCCAATGTAACACCAATTTTTAAAAATGGTTCCAGGATGATCCAGGAAACTACAATACCGCTGAGCCTGACGTCAGTACCGGGAAAAATAGCAAAAACCATCATAAAGAACAAAATTAACTCAGCATGTAGATAGTCATGGCTTAATGGGAGACAGCCAACATGGCTTTAGACAAGGAAGATCTTGTCTTACTAATCTGTTATGCTTTAGTGAAGTTGTGAATAAACAGGTAGACAAAGGTGAGTTGGTTGATATAGTGTATCTGGACTTTCATAAAGCCTTTGACAAGGTCCCTCATCAGAGACTTTTGGCAAAACTAAAAAGTCATGGGATAGGAGGTGTTATACTATTGTGGATCAGGAACTGGTTAAAAGATAGAAAGCAGAGGGTGGGGCTAAATGGCCAATTTTCCCAATGGAAAAAGGTGAATAGTGGAGTACCCCAGGGATCTGTGCTGGGTCCTCTGCTTTTTTACATATTCAAAAATGACCTGGAAATGGGAATAACAAGTGAGGTTATCAAATTTGCAGATGACATAAAACTTTTCAAAGTTGTTAAAACCCAAGAGGATTGTGGAAAATTGCAAGAGGATCGTAATAAATTGGAAGACTGGGCATCCAAATGGCAGATGAAATTTAATGTGGACAAGTGCAAAGTTATGCACCTAGGAAAGAGAAACCCAAACTGTGGTTACATGATGCAAGCTTCCACATTAGGAACCTCCACCCAGGAAAACGATTTAGGTGTCATTGTGGATAACATGTTAAAACCCTCTGCCCAGTGTGCAGCAGCAGCCAAGAGAGCAAATAGAATGCTAGGTATCATAAGGAAAGGAATGGAAAATAAAACAAAGGATATTATAATGCCCCTGTATCGTTCCATGGTGCAACTGCATCTTGAATATTGTATGCAATTCTGGTCGCCATATCTTAAAAAGGATATAGTGGAATTAGAAAAGGCACAGAGAAGAGCCACCAAAATGGTTAAGAGGATAGAAGGATACTACTATGAAGAGAAGCAAAAAAGGTTAGGGCTCTTTAATGTGGAAAAAAGACGGCTGAGGGGAGATATGATAGAGGTCTGTAAATAATAAATGGAGTGGAACGGGTAAATGTTGATCAATTGTTTACGCCATCAAAATATAGAAAGGCTAGGGAGCATGCAATGAAGCTACAGGGTAATATACTTAAGACTAATAAGAGAAAATATTTTTTCACTCAACTTGCAATAAACTCTGGAATTTGCTACCGGAGGAGGTAGTAAGAGCTGGTAGCATAACTAGGTTTAAAAAATGTTTGGACAAGTTCCTGGAGGAAAGGTCCATAAACCATTATTGAAGGTTTGCAGAATATCCACTGCTTGACCTAATGCAAGCATTGTGGAACCTGTGTCTTTTGGGGAAACTGCTAGGTACTTGTGACTTAGATTGGCTACTGTTGGAAACAGGATACTGGGTTTGATGGACCTTGGTCTGACCCAGTATGGCATATCTTATGTTCTTAATGTTTTGCCCTGTGTGCCTTGTTGTACCACCCCTCTGCCTCATTGTGTGTGGTGACTATTGTAATTAGCAGCCAACTTCTTAGTGTAGCAGGAGATATGAAGGGGGTGTTGGTAGATTGTTTGACATTACTTGCCCTCTTGGTGCCTCTAAGCCTGCCTTTGGTGAGGTGAGCTCGCTTCCCAATCCTGTAGCATGCCACTAGCCGTTGTCATGGGGTGATGCATCACTTAGAGAGGCGCACACTTACCTAGGAGCCAGCCATCTGTGATCGCCCCACTGCTGAGAAGCTCATGGATGCCTGATCGCAACAGGATAAAGGAATCACGGCATGACCCTAGGAAATAGTGAAAGACACTGGTTATTTCACTCTCACCATTGCACACCACCTGCATGTTAATGGACTGATAGGACTTTCAATTCCTGTATGTTGCTTCCCTGGCATGCCTGGACCATAGGGCCATATGGGTGCAGTCAATTACTCAAAGGAAAGCGTACTATCCAATGGAAGTCCATTATGGTTTGTTGGTGCTGCTCAGCGGTGCTTGGAAAGCATATGTATGATGCTATCCTGGTGAAGAACGCAGCGAGGAACTGTGTGAGACAGTATGGTGACTCTGCCAAACTGGAATTGCGTCACATACTGCTCATCTGTCAGCCCCATGTACTGATCTCTCAGTCGGTCTATTCAATGGTTTGGGTGCCCTTTGTGTGCTCTCCTCCTCTGCAGATCCTCCTCAATGGCTTTGGTGAACCAACAGTTCACTCGTTGCATGTCTGCTTCCTGCACCAACACCCATGAGGGCCCAACAATGATTTCCCCTCTCCCTAATGTCAAGTACCTTGTGCTACCACCACCAGCACACACTGTAGCAGTGTGTTGTGTGAATATGGAAACACACATAGGGATGCTCAGCTAACGGATATTCACATACCCTTCTCCACTTCTACAGATGCATAATGACATCCAGTTCCACTCCACATGTACTTGCATTGGCAGTATTACTTTGTGCAGACACAGAGGTAATGGGGTCCAAGGGTCAAAGTGGGGGAATGGGGAAGGGTGGTATGGCTGTGGTAGGGAGTGTAGGCCCTGTGAGTGTCTATCGAAGCTGGGTCGACAGAGGTGGATTGATGGGGTACAGGTCTGGGACACAGAGGTTCACTGGGCAGATGGCAACAGCAGGCAGACTCCTGTCTCTATCTCTCTCTATCTCTTCCTCTCTCTCTCTTTCCTTCACCCTCTTCCTAACACAATCATTTTAGCAGTCAGCGTGAATAGCAAAGTCCCTTTATAGCAAATCCAGGGTGGCATGCTGTTGTTCATGACATGTTCGGGACACTATGCAAAATGTGCTTTGGACATCTGTGTCCCAGCTTCTCCTTGGCTACACCCCAGAATGCCCTTGGACATGACTTTTTGGGATGCAGATATTTGTATGCGCCGGCCACGGGAATGTCCTGATTTGCCCATTTCTGTGATTCCATTTTGTATGTCTCGGCCTTTGACAAATTCAACTGCCTCTTTTCAGACGTCCAACCAACATTCATCTCTTGCAAAATAACCCCCAAACAGTCAATGGATGTACATTTATCCTATGTGATTAAGACTTCACTTATGTTACTGAGTGATTAGCACGTTACTCAGTAAATAAGCTCTTTAAAATCTTGTCTAAGCCTTGGTATTGGTGAGAATGGACTACCACATTCTATCAGCAATTACCAGATGAGATTGAAGCTGCTACAGTTTATAGGCTAAAAAAGTGAATACAATTATGTTAGCCTCAGAATCTGGGGGCTAGTTACTAAGGTACGCTAACATTAATGCTCATTAATTTAATGCACGTTATTTTAGAACAGATCCCATTATACAATGGGAGCTAGTTACCAATATCACACATTAACTGTAAACTAACGTACAATATTAGTGCACCTTAGTAATTAGCCCCCTTAGGGTCATTTAGACTGAGCCCCTTGAGGAAATCCCATTATTTCTAGGGATTCCTCATCCAACATTTATTTTTTTAAGTTCTAATAGTCCATCTTTTTGACATCAGATATCCCTTCCAAGAAATGACCCAGTCTAGAAATGCCCTTCCAACTTATATCTGCATTGTAGATAGCTTATGTATATAGTTAACCCGGTTATCCAAGTTTGTACTCCTGTTCAATGTAAAACCTGACAGTCTGTCGTTATGGTCGTTTTGTTATGATGTAAACCGCGCTGATTCTAAATAGCGCGGTATATAAGAAACTGTAATAAATAAATAATAAATAAATCAGTCATTCACAATGATTTGCATATCAACAAAGAAAGGATTAAAGATAGAAATATCAGAGATTATATCACATAGGAAAGAAAGGACAAATAGAGATATTAAGAAAGCACTTCCATAAAAAAACAGTCAATCTTATCAAGTATAATTAAAAAATAATACATGAATTTACAAAATAAATTTATCTTCTTCAAGATACAAATCATTCATCCACTGGAAACAACATAATTTTCACTCTCTTTCTAAAACTTAGTAAATTCTTTTTTTTCTCTTAGATATGCTGGTAAGAACATCAAAGGTCCATCGAGACTAGTATACTGTTTCTGACACTGGCCAGTCCAGGTAACAAGTACCTGTCAGGTTCCCAAAAGTTAGAAAAATTGGATTTCACCAGTCCAATTTAATAATGATTTAAGGCAGGCAAAGAGAGAATTTTAAAAAAAGTTTACTGTGGAAGAAAAAACACAATGAAACTTTTTCAAGTACATTCGTAGCAAAAAAAGATCTGTGAGAATCAGTTGGACTATTGGATGATAGAGTGGTAAAAGGGGAACTAAGAGGGGAGAAGACCATAGCGGAGAGAATGAATGAATTCTTTGCTTTTGTCTTTACTGAAGAAGATGTAGAGAAGTTACTCATGCCTGAAATGGTATTTAAAGCTGATGCAACAGAAGAATTGAAAGAAATATTGATAAACGGGGAAGATGTATTACAACTATTTGATAAACTGAAGAGTAGCAAATCATCTGGGCCAGATGATAAACATCCAATATGAGATTGCATACCTACTATTATTAATCTGTGAACTATCATTAAAATAATCAGTAATACCTGAATATTGGAGGATAGCCAATATAACACCAATTTTTAAAAAGGGTTCCAGGGTGATCCGGGAAACTACAGACCAGTGAGCCTAAAGTCAGTAAAGAGTCACCAAAGAGGAAGGAGTGGCTCAGTGGTTGGGACAGGTTACCTCATGCCAGAAGGCTGGGGATTCAATTCCCACATGGAGGCAAGCAACTTCAGGCCAGAAGGACTGGGGTCTCCAGTCTCATGGTCACTCCTTGTGGCCTTGGGCAAGCCACTTAACCCTCCATTGCCTCAGGTACACTTAGATTGTGAGCCCTTCAGGGACAAGGGAATAAAAAGTACCTGTTAGTATACATGTAAACCACACTGATTCTAAAGAGCACAGTATAATAAATAAATAAGAAAAGTGGCAGAAACTATTATTATAAACAAAATTTCTTAACATGTAGATAGTCTTGTCTACTAATCTGTTATATTTCTTTGAAAGTGTAAATAAGCAAGTAAACAAAGGTGGGTCAGTTGATGTAGCTTATCTGGATATTCAGAAAGCATAGAAGCATAGAAACATAGAAAAATGATGACATAAAAATACCACATGGCCTATCTAATCTGTCCTTCCATATCAACAACTACAACAGTCCCCCTTTAGAGATCCTCTGTGTTTGTCCCATGCTTTTTTGAATTCAGATATTGTTCTCATCTCTACCACCTCCACTAGGAGACTATTCCACGGATACACCACTCTTTCTGTAAAGAAATATTTCCGCATATCACTCCTGAATCTATCCCCTTTCATCCTCATCCCATGTCCCCTCGTAGCAGAACTTGCTTTCAATCGGAAGAGGCTCTCCCCCTATTCATGTCTGTCACGGAGGTATTTAAATGTCTCAGTCATATGACCGCTATACCGTCTTTCCTCTAAGCTGTACATATTAAGATCCTTAAGTCTGCCCTCATAAACTTTATAATGAAGACCACTAACCATTTTAGTAGCCACCTTCTGTACTGACTCCATCCTGATTATATCCTTTTGAAGGTGCGGTCTCCAGATGAGGTCGCACCAAAGACTTATACAGAGGCATTATCACTTCCTTTTTACTGCTAGCCATTCCTCTCTTATGCACCCAAGCATCCTTCTAGCTTTTGCCGTCACCTTTTCTACCTGTTTAGCTATTTAGATCATCAGACACAACCACGCCTAGGTACCGCTCTTCTTTAGTGGACAAAAGTACTTCACCCCCTATACTTTATTGCTCCCTTGGATTGCTACAGCCCAAATGCATGACCTTGCATCTTTTAACATTAAATCCCAGCTGCCAAATTCTAGACCACTCTTCAAGCTTAGCTAGTTCCCTCCTCATGTTATCTACACCTTCCTGGGTGTCTTCTCTATTGCCCGATTTTGGTATCATCTGCAAACCTTAACCGACAGCCCTTTCACTATACCACTAACAAAGATGTTAAAAAGAATTGGACCAAAGACAGATCCCTGGGGCACACCACAGGTAACTTCCTTCTCCTCAGAATGAGCTCCATTTACCTGTACCCTTTGTCGCCTCCCACTCAACCAATTTCTAACAGTCATGGGATAGGAGACAGTGTATTATTGTGGATCATGAACTGGTTAAGAGATAGAAAGAAGAGGGTAGGACTAAATGGCCATTTTCCCAATGGAGAAAGGTGAATAGTAGAGTACTCCAGGGATCTGTGCTAGGTCCGCTGCTTTTTAACATATTCATAAATGACCTGGAAATGGGAATAATGAGTGAGGTAATCAAATTTGCAGACGACACAAAATTATTCAAAATTGTTAAAACCAAAGAGGATTGTGAAAAATTGCAAGAGGACCTTAATAAATTAGAAGAGTGGACATTCAAATTGCTAATGAAATTTAATGTGGACAAGTGCAAAGTTATGCACCTAGAGAAGAACAACCCAAAGTATGGTACACAATACAAAGATCCACATTAGGAACCAGCATCCATGAAAAGGATTTAGGCATCATCGTGAATAACACATTGAAACCCTCGGCCCAGTGTGCAGTGGCAGGCAAGAAAGCAAATAGAATACTAGGAATCATAAAGAAAGGAATGGAGTATAAAACAAAGGATATTATAATGCCTCTGTATCATTCCATGGTTTAATCGCATCTTGAATATTGTGTGAAATTCTGGTCACTGTATCTTAAAAAGGATATAGCGGAATTAGAAAAGGTACAGAGAAGAGCCACCAAAATGGTAAAGTGGATGGAAGGATACCCTATGAGAAGAGGCTAAAAAGGTTAGGGCTCTTTAACCTGGAAAAGAGACAGCTGAGGGGAGATATGATAGAGGTTGATAAATTAATAAATGGAGTATAACAGATTGTTTATGCCATCAAAATGTAGAAAGACTAGGAGACATGTAATGAAGCTGCAGTGTAAGACTAATAAGAGAAAATATTTTTCACGTGTAATCAAAATCTGGAATTTGTTCCTGGAGGATGCAGTAAAAGCTGTTAGTGTAGCTGGGTTTATAAAAGGTTTGGACAAGTTCCTGGAGAAAGGTCCATAAACCCAGGAAATCCACTGCTTGCCCAAATACAAGCATTATGGAACCTGTGTCTTTTGAGGAAACATCTAGGTACTTGTTACCTAGTTTGGCCACTGTTGGAAACAGGATCCTGGGCTTGATGGACCTTCGTCTGATGCAGTATGGAATATCTTATGTTCTAATGACGTTTCCTCTAGGAACTCAGCCAAACCTCCATTAAATCAAGCTACACTAACAGCTTTTCCCACATTCTCCATTAACAAAGTCCAGAATTTCATTAAGTGTTGAGTGAAAATATATTTCTCTGATTAATCTTAAAACATTGTAGTTTCATTGTGTGTCCCCTAGTCTTTCTTTTTTTTTATAATGAACCATTCATTATTTTGGAGACCTCTATCATACTTCCCCTCAGCCGTCTCTTTTCCAAGTTGAAGAGCCCTAACCTTTTTTCCTCATAGAGGTATCCTTCCATTCCCTTTACCATTTTGGTTCATCTTCTCTGTACCTTTTCAAATTCTGCTATATCCTTTTTAAGATATGGCAACTGGAACTACACACAGTATTCAAGGTGCAATCGCACCATACAAAGACATTCTAAAATCCTTGGTTTTACTCTCCACTCCTTTCCTTATGATGCCTAACATTCTATTTGCTTTCTTGGCCACAGCTGCACACTGGGAAGAGGGTCTCAACATATTATCCACGATGATGCCCAGATCCTTTTCTTGTGCGGTGATTCTTAATGATTTTCAAAAAACAAACCAAACAACATCTAGAAGGGCTCCATCCCTTTATGCACCAGAATTATGGAACACGACCTGGCAACATGAGAGCCATGGGCGACTTAAAGGATTTTAAACAAATGCTCAAGAACGTACTACTTATACAATATTAAGGACCTTCCTAGTCTCTACTATGAACTTGATTGCATATAATATCAATTAACTTAATTTGTAATTTGTCTCAAATGTATATGCTTCCCCTATACCTCCCCACTACCTTTCCCTACTTCTACCCTACAATTGTTTACCTTATGATATGTAAACCACTTTGACTGAAGGAAAAGGTGGCATAGAAAACTGGTTAAATATATAAACAGATAAATAATGTGGAACTTTGCATTGTGTAGATATAGTTTGGGTTGTACTTCCTGTGGAGACAGATTCCATATAGGATGTTTTGCTGCATTGGAGATATTTAAATCGGGCATGGGCAAGATTTCGACATGATTTTAGAAACATTGGTTGTGATGTGCCTGCATTTCTGGCATTGAGATCATAGAAACGTCCAGCACACCATGTCCAACATGCTGTTCAGCAGGTCTGTGACATATCCAGTGCATGGCCCTGTGCACGGATACAGGCATGGGCCATAGGGTAAAGCAGAGATACACATCTCCGACACAATAGTGAGAGATACAGGTAAATGGTGATCAGGTTTTGGATGTGCCCGTCCTCACCGTATTTTGTGAAGACAGCCATCTCCGATCGTGATCGTCCCTGAGCTGGCCATGCCTCTGCTGTAAAAACGTGCATTTCCTAAGCTGTTGTGCTCACTGATAGTAGTTTGCTGATATATACAAGACATAGAAACTGATTATAAATGCAGGCTGATGTAAACTAGACCATATCCTAGTCCCCTACATGCCCAGAACATTGCTAGGTAAGCCCAGTACACGCTAAGATAGTATAAGAGAAGGGAAATATGAACATATATGACAGAACATACCTTACATCAAATGGTACTTGGCATCATAAAAAGGCTTCAATGAGGCCTGCATTAGTCTGCTCTACATACACATTATAATGGACCATCATAATGTGCACAAACACCAACATTAACATAACAATCTTCCAAGGAATGCATATGATTGCTGACCCACAAATGTATGCCCTGGGTACGACATGCTGCATGGTACAATTTGGGGACTGTTGGCACTACATGAGTCATGTCTCCCAGTGCCTGGCCATCCTCCCTGATATGCAGATCAGCACACCAGATCCTCCCGTGCAACTCTCAAACCAGACACATGCACACACAGACACACTCACTTGCTGTCACAAAAGACATAATTCTGGGAAACAAATGTTCAGCACCTATACAGTAGATAAAAGCTGCTATACCATAAAAGCATGCAGTGCCAGAACTACATATCTGATCCCCCTCTCTCACTGAAATAAACTCCAGTGGCAGACTCACTCACACTTCTAACATCAACAGTCACCTCTTAAGGTGCACAGGACTTGTCAAGATCCCCCAGTTTAGATCATTTAGCACGAACAGCAGCTGTCAGCACATCCACCATATTGTTGATTTTCTGATATCTTTAGGGGTAGTTATTGATGCCCCTTAGCTTTCAAGATTCTCTCACCCCTGATTTCTGTTCATTATACATGCATCTAGCTGTCTTTTACAGACTGCAGAAACACCAGTCGGAAGCATACTTGTCACATCCTCTATAAAAGCATAGCAGAAAGATTTCCAAGTACTGGCCTTATTCCACGTTTCCGCAGGAATAACGAGCATGGCTGCGGGGGACATAGAAAACATACAAGGGCCTTTCATTAATACACTTTATACATCTCCATGGCTGACCATGCCCCCTCCCCCCTTCTGCTCCTCCCTGGTACATTCTGAGATGCCCATGATAGTGCACAAGTGCAGGGTTTCAGAATATGATTGTGGATGTTTTCGCGAGAAAAATGTCTCTCACATACATCCAAATGACCTATTTGTGTTATAGAAACATAGAAACATGATGACAGAAAAAGACCACATGGCCTATCTAGTCTGTCCTTCCATAACAACAACTACAACAGTCCACTTTCTACCTTTAGAGATCCTCTGTGTTGGTCCCATGCTTTTTTGAATTCAGTTACTGTCCTCATCTCTACCATCTCCACTGGGAGACTATTCCATGGATCCACTACTCTTTCTGTAAAGAAATATTTCCGCATATCACTCCTGAATCTATCTCCCTTCACCCTCATCCCATGTCCCCTCATAGCAGAACTTGCTTTCAATTGAAAGAGGCTCTCTCCCTGAACATTTATGCCACGGAGGTATTTAAACATCTCAATCATATCACCTCTATCCCGCCTTTCCTCTAAGGTGTACATATTAAGATCCTTAAGTCTGTCCTCATATGCTTTATAATGAAGCCCATTAATCATTTTAGTAGCAACCCTCTGCACCGACTCCATCCTGTTCACATCCTTTTGAAGGTGCGGTCTCCAGAATTGCACACCATACTCCAAATGAGGTCTCACCAAAGACTTATAAAGAGGCATTATCACCTCCTTTTTTCTGCTAGCCATTCCTCTCCGTATGCACTCAAGCATCCTTCTAGCTTTTGCCATCACCTTTTCTACCTGTTTAGCTACTTTAAGATCATCAGACACAACCACGCCTAGGTCCCGCTCTTCTTTAGTGGACAAAAGTACTTCACCTCCTATATTGTATATAGAAACATATGGAATGACCCCCTTCATGAATAACTTTGAATTTTTCCACTTTAAATTTCATCTGCCATTTGGGATACCCGGCATCCCAATTTTTCAAGGTCCTCTTGGAATTTTCCACAATCCTCTTGTGTTTTAACAGCTTTGAATAATTTTGTGTCATCTCACTCATTCCAATTTCCAAGTTATTTATAA
Source organism: Ichthyophis bannanicus (assembly GCA_033557465.1). Lineage (NCBI taxonomy): Eukaryota > Metazoa > Chordata > Amphibia > Gymnophiona > Ichthyophiidae > Ichthyophis > Ichthyophis bannanicus. The sequence continues at coordinate 16,779,566 of CM066043.1, forward strand.
ATATGTTAAAAAGCAGCAGGCCCAGCACAGATCCCTTGGGTACTCCACTATTCTCTTTTCTCCATTGAGAAAATTGTCTGTTTTCTATCTTTAAACCAGTTCCTAATCCACAATAGTACTCTGCCTCCTATCCCATGACTTTTTCATTTCTCCAGGTCTCCCATGAGGAACCCTACCAAAGGCTTTCTGAAAATCCAGATATACTATATCAACTGGCTCACCTTTACCTATTTGCTTTTCATACCTTCAAAAAAAAAGAGTTTTGAGAGACAAGACTTTCCTTTGCTAAATCCATGTTGACTTTCTGTCTTTAAACCATGGTTATCTACATCTTTGGTAATTTTGTTTTTTATAATAGTTTTTACAATTTGCCCAGTACTGACGTCATGCTTATCAGTTTGTAATTTCCCATATTACCCCTGGTACCTTTTTAAAAATTGTTGTTACATTTGCCAATCTCCAATCTTAAGGTAGAACAGATGATTTCAACGATAATTCACAGATTTCTAAAAGTAGGTCTGCAATCTCATATTTCAGTTCTTTCATCACCCTGGGATTTATGCCATCCAGTCAAGGTGATTTGCTATGCCTTAGTTTATCAAATAGCTGTATTACATCTTCACAATTTATTAAGATTTGGTTCAATTCCTCAGATATATTAGGATACCTTTAAATATCATTTCTGGCATGGATAAGCAAAGAATTTATTCAGCTTCTCCGCTATGGCCTAGTCCTCTCTTAGTGCCTCTTACTTCTCTATCATCAATTGGCCCATCAGTTTCTCTCATGGGTGTTCTGCTGCAGTTTTTTAAAAAGTTTTTATTACATGCCTTTGCTTCCATGGCAAGCTTCTTTTCAAATTCTCTTTTTTGCCTACCTTGTATTTATCTTGCTACTGCTCCCATTTATCTTCATATGGCTCTTTTTTCATTTTCTGAAATATTCTGTCTTAGCTAAAACAGCCTCTTTGACCTCACCTGTAAGTCATGCTGACTGTCGATTGGCTTCTTCCCATCTTGTTTAAGGCATGGAATATATTTGCCATGGGCTTCCAAGATAGTGTTTATAAAAAAAGCCCAGGCATGATGTAAATTCTTAAGGTTTACAATTGTTCCTTTTAGTTTTTTCTTAACCATTTTCCTCATTTTATCATAATCTCCTTTGTGAAAGCTAAATGTCACTGCATAGAATTTCCTTGCTGTCCTCCGTCCATTTCTTAAATCAAATGTGATCATGTTATAATCTCTATTGCCAAGCAGACCCAAAACCTTTACCTCTCACACTAGATCCTGTGTTCAACTAAGATCTAGGTCTGAATTAGCTTTCCTACACGTTGGTTCCTGAACCAGTTGCTCCATGAAGCTGCCATTTATTTCCTCTAGAAATTTTATCTCCCTAGCATGTTCTGATGTGAAATTGATCTAATCAATACTGGGGTAATTGAAATCTCCCATTATAACTGTGTTGTAAATTTATTTATTTATTTATTTAACAGTATTTCTAAACCGCCTTATCATAATAATCAAGGTGGTATCACAGCAAACAATCTGGTAGTGTGAGTGTGTTATACATGCAGTGAGAGTGAAAATTTAGTTGAGTGCGTGTTGAATTGTGTGCTAGATTTGTTTGAGCTATGTACAATGTGGGCTATATACAGTGGTGCTAAAAACTTTTATATACATACAGTGTTAGGCGGTAACATGTGCTGCTATACAGTCACTTAGGTTATGTGATGTGTCCATAGTGTTCTATGAACAGCATGGTTTTCAGCTGTTTTCTAAAGTCTTTGAGGTCTGTAGTTGCCCTCAAATCATCCAGTAGTTTGTTCCATATTGTTGGAGCAGCCATGGAGAGTGCTCTGTCTGTTGTGTCCTTGCGTGTGTGTTTGTATTCACTTGGGGTGCTGACTCGGTTGTGTGTTTGCTAGCTTTGCTAGCTTCCCTAATTTCTGTCAGCATTTCATCATCTGTCTGATCTTTCTGGCCAGGTGGAGGGTAGTGCACCCCCACTGCCATTCTCTTCACCTTTTTACATGGAATTCTGCTGTGTATTTTGTTTCCTACAAGACTTTTATCCTGTTTGATTCAATGCCCTCTTTAACATATAGAGCCACCCTTCCACCAATGTGATCTACCCTATTACTGCAATAGCATTTGATGTCCGGTATCACCGTGTCCCACTGGTTATCCTCCTTTCCCCATATATATCTAACATTTAATTCAGTGCTATATATTCAAACTCTCTCTTATATTTTAGACTTCTAGAATTTACATACAGGCACTTCAAAGTTTGTTTTTTATTCATATTAACAGTCTGGCTATTGGTCAGAGTAATTAGGAATCTTTCAACTCTGTCTAATTTTTATTTAAAGTCGACTGTGTTATTTTTATCTTTATTTGAACCTCTCTATTGGGATGCCCTAACTTCCCTGTTGTGCTAGTATCCTTTAAAGATACATCATTCTAAACCTTGTGCTCTTGGGAGACAGTCAACCTTCCCCAATTATCTTGTTTAAAAGCTGCTCTATCACCTTTTTAAAGATTAATGCTAGCAGCCTGGCTCCACCCAGTTTAAGGTGAAGCCCATCATTTTGGACGAGCCTCTCCCTTCCCTAGAATGTTGCTCAGTTCCTAAGAAATCCAAAGCCATCTGTGTTGACAGATGAAGGGCCATGAGCATGACCTCAGACCTACAAAAAGGAATAAAAGTGAGGGGCATCTCAAATGATTTTCAGAGGACTGTGTTCGTGAGGAACTAGCTAAACTAAACATGAACAAAGCGATGGGACCGGATGGGATATACCCTAGAATGCTGAGGGAACTTGGGGACATTCTAGCAGCTCCACTGACTGACCTTTTCAATGTCTCATTGGAGTCGGGAGTGGTGCCAAAGGACTGGAGAGAGGCTCATGTGCTCCTTTCCACAAAAGCGGAAATAAGGATGTGGTTGAAAACTACAGGCTGGTTAGTTTAACCAGCGGTGAGTAAATTATTGAAAATGCTGCTAAAAGAGAAAAGAGTGAGGTTTCTGGAGTCCAGCAGATTACAGGATATGAGGCAGCATGGATTCACCAGAGGCTGGTTTTGTCAGACAAATCTGATTGATTCCTTTGACTGGGTGACAGGGAGATGGACCGAGGGAGAGTCCTAGATGTGGTGTATTTAGATTTCAGTAAAGCATTTGACACTGTTTCACACAGGTGATTTATAAAGAAACTAAGCACCCTTGGGATGAACCCTAAAGTTACTGCTTGAGTTTGAAATTAGTTGAGTGGGAGGTGACAAAGGGTACAGATAAATGGAGTTCACTCTTAGGAGAAGGAGATAACCAGTGGAATGCTTCAGGGATCTGTCCTTGGTCCAACTCTTTTTTATATCTTTGTTAGTGATATTGCAGAAGGGCTGTCGGATAAGGTTTACCGCTTTGCAGATGATACCAAAATCTGCAATAATGTAGACACCCAGGAAGGTGTAGGTAACTTGAGGAGGGATCTAGCTAAGCTTGAAGAATGGTATAGAATTTGTCAGCTGCGATTTAATACTAAAAATTTCAGGGTCAAGCATTTGGGTTGCAACAATCCAAAGGAGTGGTACAGTATAGGGGATGACATATTTCTGTCCACAAAAGAAAAATGCGACCTAGGCGTGATTTTGTCTGACAATTTCAGAGTAGCTAAACAGGTAGAAAAGTTGATGGTGAAAGCTAGAAGGATGCTTGGGTGCCTAGGGAGAGGAATGGCCAGCAGAAAAAAGGAAGTGATAGCGCCTCTGTATAAGTCTATTGTTCAACCTCATTTGGAGTATTGTGTGTAATTCTGGAAACTGCACCTTCAAAAGGATATAAACAGGTTGGAGTCAGTACAGAGGGTGGTTACTAAAATGGTTAATGTTCTTCATTATAAAGCATATGAGGGCAGACTTAAGGACCTTAAAATGTATATGTTAAAGGAAAACCATCAATCAGTGAAAAACCTGGATACACACAAAGCCTGTGTTCAAAAATAATTTACAGCAAAAAATTAATTTTTTGTCGGAGAGGCCAACCAAGCAGAAGGAAGCACACCTTGTGCCGTTGTGGCCCGTCCATTTTATTAAATAAGACGTGAGTCCTTAATTTTTCTTAAAAGCAATTGAATGCATTACTTAGCTGAAACAGTAGCAGAAAGGCTGCAAGTTGAATTCATCGGTTGGTGAATTCTGCTCGTGTTCTTCATCTAGTGAACCATCATTCTTTCATACAGTTGTCTGGATATATGAATTAGAACAATTTTTGAAAGTATGTATCTTTGTGAAAGCTATTATTCACTGAATTTGGCTGTGTCTATGTTTTACAGTGCTTTTTAGCCACCCCCCTGAAGAAACCTTTCCAGGTGAAACGCATGTCAAGCGCGTATAAGAGCGTTGGGGATTTTGGTACTGGCTCAGCACTATTCTACGAGCGCTGCCATAGACTGCAAAGTTAAGTTATTATACCACTCTTTCGATATTTCTATTGTGGAATTTCTAATGTTTCATCATTACTGATTTTTTGCAAGTGAAAGAGTTGGCTGAAGTCCATCTCAGAGCAACTGTTGTTCATGGGTCATTGATGTTAATAGGGCTCTGCCGTGTCAGAATGCATCTGGCCGGTTTTTGTTTTGCCCGGGAAGACTGAGACCCAATGTTGCTTCTGTGTGTGGCTGTTTTGGCTTTGCTAATGCTGAATTTTGTGAATTACTTATTAGCTTTTTGATGATACTTTCTACTTTAACGTTTTCAATACAGAGTTGCCTCATTTTTTTGACAATTTTAGCTCTGTGATAGATTGACCATTTTTTATTTGTGGTAAATTCTTTTTGAACATGGGCTTTGTGTGTATCCAGGTTTTTCACTGATTGATGGTTTTGCTTCACTTGGAGCTAGGTATTTGACAATCGCTATGTTAAAGGAAAGGCAGGACAGAGGTGATATGATTGAGCTGTTTAAATGCCTCTGTAGCATAAATGTACACGGGGAGAGCCTCTTTCGATTGAAAGCAAGTTCTGCTATGAGGGAACATAGGATGAGGGTGAAAGTGGATAGACTCAGGAGTAATATGTGGAAATATTTCTTTATGGAAAGAGTGTTGTTGTTGTTGTTGTTAAGTGCCGTCGAGTCGGAGTCGACTCATGGCGACCCTCTGGATAGCTATCCTAAATTGTGTTCGGTCTTCAGTCAGGCGGTTCATTGTTAACAGACTGGTACCCGTAGCTGCTGTTATTGTATCGATCCATCTCATTGCTGGCCTTCCTCTTTTGCGTTGACCGTCTATCTTGCCAAGCATGATGTCTTTCTCTAATGATCTCTCACTCCGTATGATGTGTCCAAAGTATGAAAGTCAAAGTCTTGTCATCTGAGCTTCTAAAGAAAGCTTAGGTTTGATCTCCTCTAGTACAGACTGGTTTGTTCTTCGGGCAGTCCATGGTATACACAGTATTCACCGCCAGCACCATAATTCAAAGGCATCAATTTTCTTCCTGTCTACCTTTTTCACTGTCCAGCTTTCACATCCATATGATGTTATTGAAAATACCATGGCTTGAACAAGTTGAATCTTTGTATGGAGAGTGACATCTCTGCTCTTGAGAATCTTATCTAGGTCTTTCATAGCCATTCTGCCAAGAGCAATGCGTCGTCTGATTTCTTGACTGCTTGTGGCTTCTTTATTGATAGTTGATCCAATTAGTTTAAAGTTATTCACGATTTCAATTTCTTCTCCTTCAACGATGAACCTGTTGATTATGCCAGTTGTCATGATCTTTGTCTTCTTTAAGACAGAGTGTTAGATGCATGGAATAGTGTCCCATTGGAGGTGGTAGAGATGCGGACAGTATCTAAATTCAAAAATCATGGGACAAACACAGAGGCTCTCTAAAGGAAAAAAAGGGGACTCTTGTAGTGGGTAATATGGAAGAGCAGACAATATAGGCCATGTGGTCTTTTTCTTCCATCATGTTTCTATGTTTCCTTGCACCATCATCTCATCCACACATTAAGACTCCGGAGCTCTGCCTGTCTCTTGGGTCCTGCATGCAGAACGGGATGCATTTCTGAGAATGCTATCCTGGAAGTTCTGGATTTCATCATTATACCTAAAAGCTTAAATTTGGCTTTGAGAACTTCCCTCTCACACTTTCATCTGTCATTGGTACCATCATGTACTAAAAGAGCAGGCCTCCTCCCAGCATTATCTAAAACCTTATCTGGGTGGTATATGAGATCTGCTGCCTTCGCACCAGGTAGGCAGCTATCCAGGCAGTCCTCACGTCCACTAGCTACCCAGCTATCTACATACCTAATGATCGAATCACCATCTATAACGGCTATTCTATCTCTTCCTTCGTGGGCACATGGCCCTGGAGGAACATACTCAGTGTGAGAAGGTTTTACATCACCTGGAGGACATGTCCTAGGTACAAGATCACTTCCTGCCACTCTAAGGATATGCTCTCCTTCCACATGACCTCTCTTCCCCATGGCATCCAAGAAACTGCCAGACTGGAGGAAGGACTTCTCTACTATATCCCTATTAAGTTTCATCTATATACCTCTCTCTGCGCCACAACTCCTTCAGGTGCATTACTCTATCCTCCAGACCCATTCCCTGAAAGCAAAGAGCTCTTTGCACCGAATGCACATCTCTCACCAACTTGGAGAAAATCACACTTGTAATACACTATGACTAAGAGTGGATAGCCACCATCTTGCTGCTGGACTGCTGTCTCCACCTTAGATTTAAATAATTATTTTAGCCATTTAAATTTGTTTTGTTGCTTAAAGTTGCTAGGGTAACAGGAGTACTTCAACCAATACAATTATACCTAGTAAATATAAGATACTTTTAGTGTTCACCTGAAGGTAAACTGAAAGGACTTAATTAATCTACTCCTGAGGCCTAATAACTTGTTTGTGAAGATAATCAGTTAAATCTGAAAGTGAGTAAGATCACCCTTTTCTCCTTAACTGGTTTAGGAGGCTATAAATTAAGGATTATGCTTGGGGTGGGTGGGAGGGTTGTTTATATCTGTGCTTCTAAGGCATTCTCTTAATTTCCTGGGTGATGCACACTGCTCTTGTTTTGACAGAGGGAGCCTTTCAAGTTGTCCCTTTGATCTGTCAGTTGGCTTTAACATCTATTTTTAAAACAATTTTACAGTTATCTGCTTCCATTAATGGAAGGCCTCTGTAAAATGGTTTCTAGAAAACAATTTCTCTATACTCAAAGAATATTACCCACTTCAACTTTCTCTGTTAAACTATACCCTAACTGGCTTTAATTTAACTGGAAGCTGTCTTGTTATACTAAGCCCTAACTAGCTTTAATTTAATTAAGGTTGGCTTATTATGCTATGCTGCAACTGACTTAACAAAACACTGAGTTTTAAAATACACAGATTTTATCAGCTTTACCACAAAGAAGTCCCTTTTCCCCAAGATTTAGAGAATTCTCCAGCAGGTAAAAATACTTACAAGTGCAAGTTCATTCCCAGCAGTAGCAGTCCCTCTTGGTAGTCCTTCAAGACTCTGAAAAAGAAAAAGAAACCCGACGGATGAACCTCTCTTCTGGTGAGGGCTTTCCTGCCCATCAGGTACCTACCTGTACCATCTTCCAGCCTGTATGCACGCATGTGCAATCTCTTTTTCTCTCTCTCTCTTCCAGGCCTGAATGGAGAAGGTGGCAAAAACTTGGCTCAAGGTATGACTTTTAAAAGATTGCAGAGGTAGCTGCTCTGCTGCATATGAAACCCTGACTCAGAATCAGGTCAACTATGAATGATTTAGCAGAAGGTGCCCCACAAGTGTGTGTTGTGCTACAGGAGAGAGGAGGCTTTCTTCTGTCCACCCTCTGTCCCCAAGACGAGTAGCTCTCCTCACCAGATGGGCAGCCGGCTATCCGTGGCCAACCAAGGCTGTAAAGCAGTACGGTATCATCCTTTTAGGGAGGATTCTGACCTAGAGGCATTCAGTCATAATCTCAAAGATGATAGTTTACCCCATTAGTTCCTCAGCCAAGTACATTCTGACACTTGAGGGCAATCACTCTGAAGGTCTTAGATATCCATTTTGTCTCACAAATAAGGGTCATACCTAGAATTTCCAAAAAAAAAAATTTGGGAGGAACATAAATACCTTCTTGGAAGAAATTCTTATGATTTATTTTTTAAATACTAAGGTTTTCAATATCGTATTACTTTAAAGACTAGCATCAATAATTTAAAACTGCATCTTTCCAGAGAAACATTGTTAAGAACATAAGAATATAAGATATCAAATTGTGGGTCAGACCAAGGTCGGTTAAGCACAGTGTCCTGTTTCCAACAGTGGCTAATCCTGGTCACAATTACCTGTCAGGTATCTTGGGGTAAGCAATGGATTTACTGGGTCTTCTTTAATAAAGACTGAAGGATCTTTCCTCTTTCCCGGATGTGGGGCGTGCCACTCAACTTAGACGCAAACAGTTTTTAGAGTTGAAGTCCAGAGTTGTTGTTCTAGGGGCGTCTTTCTTTTTGAAGTTTCCGTGTCGCTGCTTGATAACTTACCAAGGGTAGAATTATGTGTATACTGATGTGATGCAGCGGCAGAAATTTTTGTTAACTTTTGAAATGGCTGAGAAGTAGGTAGATGGTTTTGTTCTTGTTTAGCTCCCTTATGTGGAGTATTAATTACTCCTTATTGCTTATTCAATTATGTAATTTTGTATTTTTGCTGATTTTCTCTCCTTGACGTGAGTCATTATGTGTTAATTTGAATTTTGAATTTTGTAATTACTTTGATTGATTGTTTTCTTTTATATTTCTTTGTAATTCAGAAAAAGCATTAAATAAAAATTAAAAAAAAAAAAAAAGGATCTTTCCTCTTTTAGATCCGGTAATGAATGCCAGAGTTTGATTACGTGTTGAATGAAAAATATTTTCTTTTATTAGTCTTAAACTGACTATATTGTAGCTTCATTCCATGTCCTCTGATCTTTCTACTTTTTTTTTTTTTTATTGAAAGGCAACCATTAAATACATAAGAACATGAGCCATAAACATATTACAATATCAAAAGATAACAAAGCCAAAACTACTAACAGGAAACACAAGGCTGGCCAACGAAATGCCTTCTTTTATTTTTGTTATGATTATGTTACGCTCCCTCTTTCCCTTTCCCTTTGTCCCCCCCACCCCCCCTCCATTCAGCATTATATCACAGAACCCGTCTCCCAAAGTAAGGCAGCAACCCCCCCCTCCCACCAACACCCCCTCCCTCCCCCAAACCACCCCATCCTAAACGCCCCCTCCCTCCCTCCCACCCACAAAACTCTATGTTAGCCCATAAGAAAGGAAACATGCCAGCCAATCAGCGCCCATGAAGCAAAGTGCGGTTCCGCAAAGAATCATTATGCAATCTAGTCTGTGGCCCCCAGGCTCCCAGACCGTGCCACCGTTCTGAGCAATCAGGAACCATAGCGAAGGACAAAGGGTTCCCACACCTGCTCAAAATGCATCAGACGCATTCTACCAACAGCCACCCCTTGTTCCATTGTATAAGTATCCCAGATCCGTTCCAACCAGGCCGTGAGAGATGGCGGAAGGACGTGCTTCCAAACAGATGCGAGAGACAGGCGAGCCGCATTCAGACCATGGCGAAGCAAAGCTAGCTGTGGGCTGCGTGCCCCGGGCACTACTGCCCCAAAAAGAAAGATACCCGGGTCCCAGGGAATGCTCAACCCAAGAAGTTGCTGTAAACGGGATTGAATTCCCCTCCAAAAGGTGCGGATGCGAGGGCAAGTCCACCAGATATGCGCGAGGGTACCTTTCTGCCCGCACCTCCGCCAACAAAGATCCACAGCTCCCGGATAGATGTGGGCAATCCGTGCAGGGGCCATATACCAGCGATATAATATTTTATAGTTAGTTTCGCGAGCGTTAACCGCCACCGAACTCTTCCACAATTTACCCTCCACCCGTTCCCACTGCTGCTCAGAGTAATGAAGGTTCAAATCAGAATTCCAAAGTGCTCTATGCTTGGTGAAGTTCAAGTGCTGCCCCTGTAGGAGGGCATATAAGGCAGCTATAAGCTCTTTAGTAGTAGTACACCCCTCACAAAAATGCTCCAAGTCCGTCAATTCTCGGGCCACATGGAGTCGAACGGTTCTAGACTGAACCCAATGCGCTACTTGCGTATATTGAAAGAGGTGACCACCAGGAAGGTCAAAATCCTCTTGAAGTGTACAAAATGATTGTAGCTTACCGTCTTCAAACAGTTGTCCAGCCTGGCTAAGGCCCTTGTGCCCCCACAGCCGGAAGACCGGATCAGCCATCCCTGGGGGAAACGAGGCATTATCCACTATAGGTGCCAAAGGGGTCAGGTCCATCCCACGAGGCCGAAAGAACTGGTCCCGGCAGCAGAGGGTATGAAGGATGTAGGGATTACTTGGGCACTTACCACTCCATAGTTTGGACCCAAGCCACAGCCGGTCCCCAAGTCCCACTCCCCCCGCTAAGTTCATTTCCATCTGCACCCACCTCTTGGAGCTATCCGCAATCATCCACTCCACCCCAGCACGACATTGCGCCGCCGCATAGTACCAGTGCAGATTAGGAGCCCCCATACCCCCAGAATGCGTACGGGCATAGAGAGCTCGGCGCGCCAACCGCGGGCGACGATACCGCCAGATAAACTTCATTAGCAGAGTTTGCCAGGCGGCCATTGTTCCCCGAGCCAACGTTATTGGGAGAACCTGGAAGAGGTACAAGAAACGGGGAACAACCACCATCTTAACGACCGCAATACGCCCAAACCAGGAAAGTATTAGGCTATGCCAGGTGTCTAAATCCCGCCGAACCTGGCGAAGTAGGGGATCATAGTTAGCCTTGAATAGGGCCACTCGCTCCACTGTCAGCTGCACACCTAGGTAGCGTAAAGCACCAGTCACCCAGCAAAAAGGGTAGGCGGCTCGAAGTTCCGCACAAACCACCGCGGAGACTCCTACGTTTAGAAATTCCGATTTAGTGTAATTGATTTTGAATCCAGACACCTGGGAGAAAGTTTCAAAGAGCTGCATAGCGGTAGGAAGGGACACAAGGGGATTCACCAAGGATAATATAATATCATCCGCAAAGAGCGCAATCCGGTAATCTGCGGGGCCCACGCGAACACCCTGCAGGCCCGGATGCTCACGAAAGCTTTGCGCCAAAGGTTCCATCACAAGCGCGAACGACAGCGGCGATAGGGGACAGTCTTGGCGAGTGCCCCTCTCCAAAAGGAAATTTCTCGATTGACCTCCATTAACCCGGACACATGCCTTAGGGTCCTGATATAAGCTATGAACCCAGCGGATGAAATTAAGACCAAAGCCCATCGTTTCTAGCACACACCAGAGATAACCCCAGCTAACATGGTCGAAGGCCTTCTCTGCTTCCACCCCCACAACTAAAGCCGGCTGTGGTTCCTGCTGAGCCACGTGAAGAACCTGTAGCATGCGCCGAATATTATCTGCTGCCTGGCAGCCCGGTACAAACCCAACCTGGTCGGGATGTACCAAAATTGGGAGAACCCGATTCAATCGCGCAGCCAGCACGGCTGCAAGTATTTTGACGTCTGTATTTAACAGGGAGATGGGGCGATATGAGGCCGCGTCTTGAAAAGATTTACCTGGCTTAGGGAGCATCACTATCAAAGCCTCACGCTGAGATGGGGGCAGAGGCGCCCCCTCAGAACCTCATTGAAAAGCACTACCAACGTTGGCGCTAATTGTACGCGGAATGTCTTGTAGTACTCCGCGGGAAAGCCATCATTACCCGGCGCTCCCCCAGTTTTCAGCTGTCGAATTATGTTTTCCACCTCTTCCACCGTGAATTCAGATTCTAAGTGATCCCGGTCGGAGTCTGTCAAGTGCGGCAAGGTGATCGTCCGCAAGAAGCCCTGCACGTGTGCCAAGTCAAAAGGTTCGGCTTTATATAACTGTTCCAGGTATGCAGCAAAAATGTCGCGTACCTCCCGAGAGATAACCCGCTTCTGCCCCCCAGAATCACGAAGCTCACGAACCACTCTCGCGGATTGCTGCTGCCGGAGATGCAGGGCTAGAAAGCGGCCGGTCTTATTCCCGTGCTCATAAAACGTTTGCCGCAGTTTCTGGCGCTTATTATCTAATTCTCTTTGTAAACATGAATCCAAGTTAGCCCAGGCAATCCTCCACTGACGCAGAGCCCGTTGTGATCCAGTCTGGGCATGCTCTAAACGCAATCGGGTAGAGTCTCCCACTAACTGACAATATTCCCATTTCCAAGCTCTCCGCGTGCGGACAGCTTCCGCCATAAGTTGGCCCCTAGCCGTGGCCTTGAAGGCATCCCAAACCAGGGGGAGTGGGACTTCCCCAGAATTATTGAGCTCAAAGAACTCAGTTATGAAATGGCCATGTTCCTGTACTGCGCACTGTCGACGCAGGAATCGCACATCAAGTCTCCAAAGCCATTGGCGCTCGTTGCACAAGTCCGTCGGTAGGGTGAGCCAACATGGGGCATGATCCGACCAAGTCAGTGCCCCATGACCAGCCTCCACCCTCCCATCCATCAAGCGCTGGGCCAACAGAAAATAATCTATGCGGGTATGCACCTGGTGGACGGGCGAATAGTATGTGTAGCTTCTCTCTCCCTCATGGGTGTCCCTCCAGACATCCCGCAAGCCTAAATCTACTAGAAGGTTCTGTAAAGCCCTACTAGGTTCCTCCCACCACCCTCCCAGTACTACTCGTTGAGTCCAAATGGGGCACCAGATGTGTGTTACAATCCCCACCGAGAACAATGGGGCCTTTCGCGAAGTCCGCCAGCAAGGACTTCAACCGTGTAAAAAAAGATCCCTGGCCTTCATTTGGGGCATAGATGTTAGCTAAGGTTAAGAGATGACCTTCCAAGCGTATATTCGCAAAAAGCCACCTTCCCAGAGTATCTCTTTTAACCTCTTCCACCTGGAGAGATAAGCTCTGATGGAATAAAAGGGCTACCCCACGTTTCTTCCAGCCATGCATGTCCGAAGCTACCCATACCTCAGTGTAAGGGTTACGCTTTAACCATCCCTGTTTACTAGCCCGAAGATATGTCTCCTGTAAAAATACAATATCCCCTTTCAGAGCCCGCAGTTCTGAGAACAGTAAAGAGCGCTTTCTTGGGGAGTTAAGACCCTTAACATTCAAAGAGATCAAGCGCAACATGGGTAGTTAAACACCAAGTCTTCCCCGCCCCTTGCCTCCCCAAGAGTCCAGGAGATTCCGCCCCCATAACACTTGTATAGTGCTTTTACCTCCCTTACCCGCATGTTCCCTATCCCGAACAAAATTACTATAACCCCCCCCTACCGTACCCAAAACCCCACCATCCCCGAACTGTGTATACCACCCCATCACCAGTCCCACCCCCCTTCCCATCAATATCACCTGCCTGTTGAAATAAAAACAGGGCACGGTAAATTGACCCCAAACTAAACTCCGTCCAGGTCCCCACATAGCTTAGTTACAATCATAACATTTAATAGCATTTCCCCATAACCCGCCTCCCCAATAGCATATTACTCCCGTAGTGCCCCCGTAACAAAACATCTTCATCAACAAAACATCCTCATATCGCCCACCACCCCCAAGTTGCACACAATTCAGGTGCCCCGGGCCCTTCCAGGCCAAGAGCCACTAGCTCAGCAAAAGCTGATGGGAAAAAACAGCAAAGTTAACAGAACTAGACAGTCAGTCTTTGGATATGGGAGCAGAGAGCCCTTAAACAGGGTTCCCCGAGCCAAAAAATACGCACTCCAACTTCAGGAAAAATCAGACAGTTTTGCCCACCCGGGTCCATTTCAAATGCTGGGTCTTAGAAGGCGAGAGGTGAGGCAGTGCATTGTCTTCGACTAGACCCGCCTAACGCAGGGCCCGCCAAGCTTCAGTATGGTCCTTTGCTGAGATCTTTTTGTTCCCCAAAAGAAAGTTTATCCAGAATGGGAAGGACCAGGAATAGCGGATCCCTTTGTTGTTCAGGACCATCGTGATTGGTTTCATCTCCCTCCGCCGGGCCAGTGTGAACGCCGAAAGGTCCTGGTATATCGTTACCGCTGCGTCTTGGAAACGGATCGCCTTTCTCTCTCGACCCCGGCGTATGAGAAGCTCGGCATCAGTGTATCGCAGGAATCTTGCAATGACATCCCGGGGTTGGTTGTTAGGAGGTTTTCCCAAGGCACGGTGAACTCGTTCAATTTCCATTCCAGACTCATGAGCAGCCAGTTCCTCCGCCGGGAGCAATTCCACAATCAGATTTTTGAGTACCGTCGGAAGGTCCTCACCACCCCCCACAGCTTCCGGGATATCCCGAAAACGCACATTATTGCGACGGGAGCGGTTTTCAATGTCGTCAGTTTTATAGGTCAGTTCCATGGCTTGCGCATGTTGTCTGTCGAGCGAACATTGTAAGTCCACAAGGGCACCATCGTGGTCACCAACTTTTGTCTCCACTTCTTCCACTCATGCACCCAGATCCTTTATGTCACTCCGCAGTTCCGCAATGGTGCTCATCACTTCTTCGCGCATGGAGTGAAATTCCGTAGCCAGGTCCTCAAAACCCCGCCGAAGTTCTCGTTGGAGCGGAGCGTAGGGGGACTGCATGGGAAGGCCCAAGTCACTTTCGCTCACAGTCTCATCATCAGAGCCTGCCGAGAGATTTTTGTTAGTCGGGCTAGTCGGAGCACCACCACTGAGATGATCGCATTCCCTCCCGGGCCTCGGGATTTTTAGCCTTAGTAGCCATGTGAGAGGTAACAACCTAGCAATCCAGCAATCCAAAAGAGGGCAATGAGCAGAGAAGGTGAATAGTGCCAAGCAGTCCCGCTCTGGATCAGCAGGGGGAGCTCCAGGATCGTGCAAGGCAGCAAAATTCACACAGTGTTGGGAGAGACGGAGCACAAAGCCAGCAATGGAACAAAGGCCAGTCGGGCAGCGTTGAGAAGTGGCAGCAGCCTCTAGAAGTGCCTTGAGAGTGAGGAGGCACTCAATGGGAGTCTCTGAGTCGAGTACAGGCTCTATATTAAGGAGGGGAGAGCAGGGCACGGCGGCGAAGACCAGAATTGTAGTAGCTGGTGTAGGCTGCAGGTGATTCGTTGAGGAGTGCCCACGTGATCAAGGCCTTGCTGAGCACATTGGAACGCAGGAGGAACCATGCGTTCCAAGACCACGCGGTGATGGCTGCCATGGTATCAAGCCCCACCGCGGATCTCCAGGAAGCTCTTCAGCGTCAAGTTTCAGGTGTTCTCACCTTTGCCACTCAGATGTTGCTCCGTCTCGGGATGGAAGAATCAGTCAGCTCGGCAGCACCAGCACCAGAGCACCTCTCTCCCTCTCCTCTCCAACTCCGAGCCCCTGATAACACTCACAGCAACCAGGTAACGCTTCTCCAAGATGCGGTGGGTAATGGGAGCAAGGCTTTAAAATGCAGCGGGCCGCAAGCTCTGCACAGGGATCCCCAGGTGCAGAGGACTTATCTGGGCAGCGTCGCCAGGCAGGAGTAAAGCGGCAAGGCTGGCTTGGAGATGTACCGGTGCCGCGTTTCAGTTCGCGCTGCAGTGCTCCGCGGCTCACAAAGGGGTGCAATTAGGAGCGTCTAGTTATTAGCTGTCCGGATCGAGTAACTTTTTGGGGTAGATGCAGAGCAAATGCGGATGCTAGCCAAAGGTAGGGGAAACCGAGGACGGAGCAGCACTAGTAAGCGGCCATTCTGCAGCGGGCTCACTAGCGCCCCCCCCCCCCCATCTTTCTACTTTTTGATGGCGTAAACAATCGATCTACATTTACCTGTTTCACTCCATTCATTAATTTTATAGACCTCTATCATATCTCCCCTAACAAGTCCTTATCTATCCCTCCCATTCCTAAACAAACAGCCTTAGTTACATTCAATACTAATCCACTCTCATCTAACCATTGGTTAATCCCATTTAAACAATCATTGATTTCTCGTAAAGCCCAAAAGAGACTGTTACTGCAAGAAAGAAATCTGCACTTGTAAGTATTTACTTCTAGCAAATTCTCAAAATCTGGGGGAAAAGGAAACTCTTTTGGTTAAAACTAATAAATCTGTGTACTTTAGAATCCAGTGTATTTGCTAACTCAGTCAGGACTCAGTAGCACCAGAGAGATTTTAATTTAAATGTAAACCTCGGTCAGTAGAAGCAGGAAGCTTTTAATTTAGGTGTAAATCTCAGTCAGTAGCAGCAGGGAGCTTTTAATTTAAATTTATACCTCAGTAGCAGCAGGGAGCTTTTAATTTAAATCAAATTAGAGTATAGCTTAGCATAAAAGGAAGAAAAGGGTAAATATTCTTTGAGTAGAAGTAAATAAATTGTTTCTAGAGACCTTTAGAAAGAGGCCTTCCAATTAGGGGGGGAAAGACCTGTGAAACTGTTTCAAATAGGGGTTAAAGCGAAGTAACAGCTCAAAGGGCCAATTTAAAAGGCTCTCTCTATCAAACCAAGGACTGTGTGAGTCACCCAGGAAATTATTAAGAGATTATCTTAGAAGCACAGGTCAAGGCACTGTGTAGCAAGCCAGCTTTTACTAAGTGTTCTTTCCCACAAACTCACCCTGATTCTCACCCACCCTGACATAATCTTAGCTTTATAGGCTCTTAAACCTATTAAAGAGGAGGAGGTGGTCAAATTCATTTTCTGGTTCAGCTGGTTGTCCTCACCAGGAATAGATTGATTGATCTTGACCTGAACTAAGTCCCTTAAACTTATTAAGTATAGTTGTATCAGTACAAGTATCCGTAGCAACTTTAAGTAGACAAATTAAATAGCTAAACAAAACCTTAAACTACAGTCAGCAGTGAGATGGGGGCTATCCAGACTTTTGCATTGAGTGTCACATGTACAATTTTCTTCCAGTTAGTGAGGGGTCTTATTTGTGCACTAGCTACAAGGAGCTCTTTGACCTCAGAGAACAAGTCCAATTTAATTTTATTTATTTATTTATTTACATTCTCTTATATACCGCGCTATTCTGCATCAGTGTGGTTTACATTGAACAAACTGAAATTACATTGAACAGGGCAGTATAACTTAGAGATAACTATTTTACAGGGAACATGGGCTATGGAGGGTTAAGTGGCTTGCCCAAGACCACAAGGAGCACCTGTGGGACTAGAAACCCCAGTCCTTCTGGCCCAAGGTTGCTGTCCTCTTGTTTGATTTGAAACCCTGACCTTCCGGCCTGAAGTACCTTGTCCCAACCACTAGGCCACTCCTCCACTCCAAGTCTGCCACTCTGGAGGCTAGAGTGGAACTCCGTAAAAAACTAAAAACCTACTTATTCTCCATGCACTACGGCAACATAGATAACCCCTTGATACACTCAGATAAAGGTTAAAAATCATGACTGAGTAATACTATTTCCAACAACTTAACAGACAATACACTATTATAAAAACAATACACTATTATAAATACACCATGATTCAATTATAAAAACTATTATATTATGATTCAATTCTAAAGTACCCACAACATATATTTGTATATAGTTTATTGTATATAATTTATTGTATATAATTTATTTGTATATAGTTTATTGTATATAATTTACCAGCCAATTTTGCTATTATGCATAAGT
This sequence comes from Ichthyophis bannanicus, assembly GCA_033557465.1. Taxonomy (NCBI): domain Eukaryota; kingdom Metazoa; phylum Chordata; class Amphibia; order Gymnophiona; family Ichthyophiidae; genus Ichthyophis; species Ichthyophis bannanicus. The sequence continues at coordinate 16,797,209 of CM066043.1, forward strand.
TCATACTGTTTACATTTACTTTTATTGTTACAAAATGTTCAATGTAAAACTAAGCTTTTGCTTTGTGGATTGTTGTTTTATTGTAAACCGCAACTGAACTCTGGAAGTTGCGGGTTATAAATGTATGCTAAATAAATAAATAAATAAATAGAGTGGTAGACTTAGAGAACATAAAGGATACAGAGAGGTATATAGATGAGGCCTACAGGGACATAGTACTGAAGTTCTACCTCCAGTCTGGCAGCCTTTTAGTTGCCATGGAGGAGAGAGGTCATGTGAAAGGAGAACATAACCGTGGTATGGCAGGAAGTGATCCTGTAGCTAGGATCTGTCCTCTAGGTGATGTAAAACCCTCTCCCAATGAGGAGGTTTCTCCAGTGCTATGTGTCCATGAGGGAAGGTTAGGAATGCCGATATAGTTGGTGATTTGATTATTAGGCATGTAGATAGCTGGGTGACTGGTGGATATGAGGATTGCCTGGTAACATGCCTGCCTGGTGCAAAGGTAGAAGATCTCACGCGCCACCTAGATAAGTTTTAGATAGTGCTAGGGAGGAATTTGCTGTTTTGGTACATGGAACAGTGCTTGGGTTAAAAATTGGTTGGATGGGAGGCGACAAAGAGTACAGCTAAATGGAGCTCACTCTGAGGAGAAGGATGTTACCAGTGGTGTGCCCCAGGGATCTGTCCTTGGTCCGATTCTTTTTAACATCTTTGTTAGTGATATAGCGGAAGGGCTGTCGGGTAAGGTTTGCCTCTTTGTGGATGATACCAAAATCTGCGATACTGTAGACACCCAGGAAGGTGTAGATAACATGAGGAGGGATCTAGCTAAGCTTGAAGAATGGTCTAGAATTTGGCAGCTGGGATTTAATGTTAAAAAATGTAAGGCCATGCATTTGGGCTGCATCAATCCAAGGGAGCAATATTGAATAGGAGGTGAAGTACTTTTGTCCACTAAAGAAGAGCGAGACCTAGGCGTGGTTGTGTCTGATGATCTTAAAGTAGCTAAACAGGTAGAAAAGGTTACAGCAAAAGCTAGAAGGATGCTTGGGTGCATAGGGAGAGGAATGGCTAGCAGAAAAAAGGAGGTGATAATACCTCTGTATAAGTCTTTGGTGTGACCTCATTTGGAGTATAGTGTGCAATTCTGGAGACTGCACCTTCAAAAGGATGTGAACAGGATGGAGTCGGTGCAGAGGGTGGCTACTAAAATGATTAGTGGTCTTCATTATAAAGCATATGAGGATAGACTTAAGGATCTTAATATGTACACCTTAGAGGAAAGGCGGGATAGAGGTGATATGAATGAGATGTTTAAATACCTCCGTGGCATAAATGTTCAGGGAGAGAGCCTCTTTTAATTGAAAGCAAGTTCTACTATGAGGTAACATGGGATGAGAGTGAAGGGAGATAGATTCAGGAGTGATATGCGGAAATATTTCTTTATGGAAAGAGTAGTGGATCCATGGAAAAATCTCCCAGTGGAGGTGGTAGAGATGAGGACAGTAACTGAATTCAAGAAAGCATAGGACAAACACAGAGGATCTCTAAAGGAAAAAAAGGGACTGTTGTAGTTGTTGATATGGAAGGACAGACTAGATAGGCCATGTGGTCTTTTTCTGTTGTCATATTTCTATGTTTCTATGTTGATATCAATAACATAGAAAATGTGAGAGGTAGGTTCTGGAGGCAAATTTTAGGCTTTTACGTAGGAATTTGAAATCCAGAACGTCAAGGGTACCATTTATTTCAACTTCTTATATACCGCACTCTTTGACATCAGCGCGGTTTACAAATAACAGAAAGAAACCAGAACAACAGGCTGTTTGGTATTACATATAACAGGTATGGTATTACATATAACATATAACATTCTCTGAAATGCTTCCCGTTCCACATGTAGGACCCAAAAGGCAGGCAGAACTCCAGATGTTAAAAAATTGGTGCCTCTGATGATAGATTCTCAAAGTAGTGGTAGTTTCTTCTTTTGAGGCATTTCTTCATATTTAGGGCATTATCATTAGAATTGGCATTAATCTTCTCGTTTAAGGGCCCTTCAGTTTACACTACTTGGGCACTCAAATTTCCCAAGGCAGAGAATGTGTTATGCAGGGATATCTCTTGATTGGGAGGGTGTCTCCATGTTATAGGTTGCAACCTACCAGAGCCCACTGTGATCCATTTGTCCCTAGACTGCTTGATTCTTTGTGTGAGTGGTGATGGATTTTTTTTCTATTCATACCCTAGATGAGGTGCATTTAATTGCAGCTAATCCTTCCCTTAATTGAATTAATTCTTTATGCATGGCAAATATCTTGAGACATATAGGGCAAACTCTTAGGGGCATGTTTACTAAGATCCCGGTAAAGTGCGGGCCGCGGTAGAGTGCGGGTGCCATATAAGGAGTGGGCGTATCGCGCTGAAGAAGGAAATGCGTGATTTGCATATGCGGTAAGGTGCGGGCCGCCCATATGCGCCCTGCACATTAGCACATGAAGTGGCTGCACGGGAGGAATAAGTGGCATGCTGATGTGCAATCATGAGAGCAAAGCTACAGCACAATGTTTAGCCCACTAACCACTGGTGTAGGGTTCAGTGTTTCAATCCCCCACAGTGCACAATGAAGATAGCTGTCTGAGGCGTAAGTTTTGGAGGCAGATAAATAATGGGTGGCGGAAGACGTTGCGCTGCTGGGCCTAAAGCGCCGCGCGAATGTGTTTGGAGGCCTGTGAATCCCGGGAGGTATAAGTGGCACAGTGATATGAAAGCAGAAGAGATGAGCCACAGCACAATGGTTAGAACACTGCCCAAAGGTGCAGGGAGCATGGGTTCGATACCCCACAGTGCTCACCGAAGGAAGCTGGCTGTGGTGTTATTTTAGAAGGTACACCAAGTATGGGCGGCCTAAGGCGTTGCGCTGCTGGGCCTAAAGCGCCGCGCGAATGTGTTTGGAGGCCTGTGAATCCCGGGAGGTATAAGTGGCACAGTGATATGAAAGCAGAAGAGATGAGCCACAGCACAATGGTTAGAACACTGCCCAAAGGTGCAGGGAGCATGGGTTCGATCCCCCACAGTGCTCACCGAAGGAAGCTGGCTGTGGTGTTATTTTAGAAGGTACACCAAGTATGGGCGGCCTAAGGCGTTGCGCTGCTGGGCCTAAAGCGCCGCGCGAATGTGTTTGGAGGCCTGTGAATCCCGGGAGGTATAAGTGGCACAGTGATATGAAAGCAGAAGAGATGAGCCACAGCACAATGGTTAGAACACTGCCCAAAGGTGCAGGGAGCATGGGTTCGATACCCCACAGTGCACACTGAAGGAAACTGGCTGTGGTGTACTTTTACAAAGTATGTGTGGCATAAGGCGTTGTGCTGCTGGGCATAAGGGTGTGTGCTAATAGTTTGGAAGCATAATAATGTTGGTAAGCCATATGGTGGTGCGCTGATGTGCAAGCCCAGAAACAGAATCACATCGCAATGGTTAGGGGTGCAATCCCCAACAATGGCAAATGAACATGGCTTGCTGAGTGCGTACCTGGTAGGGTTAATATTGCATTAGGAGGCACATCTCGTATATCTGTGCAATAGCTTATTCAAGCACATGTACTGTCACAGCACTGTAACATAACATGCCCCTGAGGTTACCTCAAATGACACATTTGTAAATGGATTGTCCGCCATGGCACTGTACAATGTTGTTGAAAGCGTGGCCGATGGGGCGCCATGTAGGGTGCCCTATGAGGCAGGTAAAGGTCACAGCACTGTTTCTGATGGCAGCACTGTGCATTGTGATGTATGGAAATGGTAAGTAGGTGTGCTGACCCTGGTCTGACTTCCTTGTTTTAGTAGTGAGGGGCTGTAGCCAGCCCCTGGTGACTGATATTAATAGGGGTGCCGAGTGAATGTCATTGTAAGCAGTCGCCTGGGTCTGTCTGCAGCCCCTCCCCCCCTCCTTGCTAAATCATCAATGGCAGACCTGCATCTGCCATTACTGATTTAGCTAGGAGGTGCTGCAAACAGGCCCCGGGGACAGATATGAACAGGGGATCAGAGTCACTATTATCGGGGAAAATGCCCTATACCCTTTGCATATTGAAATCCCAAAACTAGCATAGGCCCATTACATACAAGGTATGGTGAAAAACAACATACCCCTATGTAATGTATGCTCACAACTGTTGAAGACAGTCAATGATGTTGCAGGGGTCATGGTATACTATTTTCTGGACAGCAGGTTAGCTGAGTTATGTTCCATGTCTGTGTGAAAGTGTACAGAAATCCGTGCGTCCATCTAAAGAGAACTACACCCTTGTGCCATATATTATTGGCCAGATTACGTTGCATCAGATGGAACATCCTCTACATATTCCGTTAGCAAAGCAAACCATTAATATCTACCTGAGGCCATGTTTAAAGTCTGCCAACTCCCAAGGCACTATCGTAGGCACCCCATAAGCTGTGTGAATCCAAGGTGTGGCAGAAGATGCCCTAAGGATGTATAGGTGAAATCAGCAATGTTAGGCAACAACAGCAACATTGCACAATTTGAATGTGAAAGACGTATGTGCCAAACACACATGTAACATGAACACTGCACAGAGCAGGGAACATAGACAATATTAAACTAAAAGAACGACGTAGATAAGTTGATGGAATGCAGATATCAGCTTCAGGCCATGTGACAGCCATAAAAATGGACAAACATGTTGTGGCCAACGAGATCCATGCACAGAGTGATGGAAATGTACCATGCTGTAATGACTGTGTGTGACAGAGGATGGGAAGATGTGGCCAGCAGAGGTGGCTGCAATGGCAGGATAACTGAAATATCAGGATGACTGTGGAGTACAGGTGCTAGGCTGAGCACACACAGGGGAGGCAAGCAGGGTGAGCTGCAATGCATGAATATGATGGAGGTCACGATGTGGGGAAGCAGCATGCACATCTGGGTAAGATGGCGCACAGCTGGCAGACAGAGGATGGACACAAGGATGTATCACAACTCAGATGAGGGTACTATGTGGTCATACCACATATCACCACAGATATGACACACAGACAAATGAAACGCACCAATGCAGGACAAGCATACAAATCCAAGACAGCAGACAGGGAGCACACCGATTACCCCCACCACAAATGGCCATGCCTAAAACGGTAGGCCAAACCGCCAATTTGAGCACATTAGCAAAAGCTGCATACAAAAACACTGCATATCAGTACCCCAAACGCCTGCTGGGTGTCAGAACAAGCAAACCACCAAAATACATAATGAGCAAATGCACATGCACATCTGCCATGTACATATTTATGTCCACTCTGTATGTGGCATCGGGGACAACTGCACCAACACAAGGGAATGTTTTGTAGTGAATACAGCATGTAAAATCCATAACAAACTAAAACCATGGCATCCCATGACGCTCTGTGGATCAGGTGACTAATGATGATCGTGGCGTGATAAAGATCAACATGCAATAAGGTGCACCACACACACCACCATAATCACAGCCAAAAAAAATCACTACGTGCAGTGGCATGTTTAAACCATAAAGTAAGAGACCTATGTAACAACGAATATGTTAAGGGGATGAAGCACACAGGATGCACCCTGTTGTACAGTGCAAAGAGGGAAGGGTGTGTGTAGAGGGGAGGGACCTGTTGTTACCTAATGGTGCATTTAAGCCAGTGTGCCAAAGAACCAAACAAGCGGAAGATAAACCCCAAACTACAGAGTTCAAACACATTACTGTACACAATCCCACAAACTGCAAAATGAGCACACTGTAACAAAAATACCCCAAAGGGTGTGTGTGTATGTCAACCATTCATTCACAGTGATGTGCCATATGGCTGCCACATACACAGCTGGCACTGTGCAAGGATGTGAGCACATGTGCACCATGTACATGAACAGTAAAGGACCCCAAAAAGTAACATGGGGAATAGAAAAGTGGCTTTGCCCCCAAACAACCAGTGATAAAGTCACATTAGCACTCCCTGTGTCATAGGGCAAGTCTGGGAACCCCCCATTTACGTTGAAAATTGTCACAGGGTGGACCTAGGGCAGCATGAGAAAATGCACGGCAGTGTGAATGAGCAAGGAAAAAGTGACAGGATGAATGGAAGAATGCTTGATGGTTGCCAGGGACAACAAAAGCACACGTGCCCAGAGCCCAGAGAGACACACCCAGGGAGTAAAGCACGGGACTCTGCTTCACCTAATGGAGCGCAGCTGAGGAAAGGTGGAGTTAGAAAACACATAGATAAAACGGACTACCAAACATTCAGAGAGGGGGAACCTTTGAGAAGGAAGCAATTTTGGAGAGAGGAGACGAGTAGGCAATCCTGGAGAGAGGAATTGTGGAAAGAGTCCAGAGACCTGTGTGGTTCTGAGAAAAGGCAAGTGAAATATAAGAAGGCTGCAACAGCAGGTACTGGGGAAAAGAAGGGATACAAGGGCTATTTGCCATCTAAAAGGGAAGAGTCTTGGAGGCATAACTATACCCTTAAAAAGCCTGGATATTCAGAGGCTGATAGTAACTTTTCTCCTGTTTATAAAAGTCTTAAAAGAAGGGAGTTTCACCTACCCAGAGAAGCAGAAGACATCCCTTATTACGGTGAACGCCTAGCTCCAAGGGAATCACCGTTACACAGTTTGCAATCGGGCACAGCTGAGCCTGGAGAGCTGAGGCAGACCCGGCAGGGAGTGTGTCACAATTACTCAGCTAGCAAGCCATACAGAGACCTGAGCTATCCACTGAGATACCAGCGGGGGCAGGGCTCTAGAAGACAGCATACAGAGTTTTGTGACATTCCCCCGAGAGGCAGTGCTACACAGAGGAAGAGGAACTTCCTAACTGACGGGGCAAATCTGCCATACTTTTATTCCACATTAGAAGGGGGTAATGCAGATTCCAACGGACAGGAATTGATGGAATATGAAGAATCAGGAGCATTAGCAGATACAGAATTGATGGAATGTTCCCTTACTACAAAAGAACATGAATACTCATTAAGGTAAAGGTTTGTGTAACCTTAATTCCCATATTCAAGTGGCAAACGCTACATCTCTCTCTCTCTCTCCAGCCAAACAGACAACGTAGGCTGTTTGTTATTTACTTTTGTTTGACGTTATATGCTGAAGGAAGCTATTTGTGTTATCCAGTTACTTTATGTTATAAGCCAACTTATGCTGTTAATTTCTGTTGTTAGAAGAAGAAACCTCAAGGGACGGGGAATAAAACCCTAAAAGAAAGAAAGTGCATCTGCGTGGTTTATATACAGAAGCAAGGCACAACTACCACCCTCATAAAAAGCCCAACCATACCAGCAGTCAAGGCTGGGGCGGAGGAGGTGTGACAAAATATACCACATCATCTACATACAGTGACATTGACAAGAGAACAATGTACTCTGTGGGTCACAAGGAGTCAGGACTGATACAAAGGCACACATTGCAGTCCAGGTCTGTCACCATGATCAATCATCAGACGGAGAAAATGTCTGTCAAATACATTTATTTATTTTCGTAACACATCACAAACAGTGTAGACAGTGGCATCATAATATGAAGGCTGACCGTATCCCCTGTGAAAGTGGGAAACACCCTTAGCAGCTCACAAATCCACCTCCTACAGTAAGGTTACTTTGTTGACCACACATTAAAGGCTCAAGATATAATGTGCATCAGGTGCATGCTGAGCACCCGGCAGCAGCCCCCCTGCCCACACCTGTTGTTGTTTGTCGCAAATGTGTTAACAACATATGAGTGCAGGTACAGAGTAGACACTGCATGCTGCGGACCCAACACACCTCATCTGTCCCTCAAACCATACACATCTGACCACACAGGAGTCAGACACTCATCCAAACCTATATTGGCAAATGTTTTACATGTCACTAAACATGCAATACAAGTAATGAGTAAGCTCTCATCATAATGGCTGATCTACGAAAAACACCAGTCAGAATGTGGCCAAAACCAATCATAAACATCACAATTAGCATATGGTAACAGGTAGCACAGCCACATGAACACAGACATAATCCGAAATAAACATCCTGCAGAACAATGCACATAGAACACCATCAAGGAGGTCACCCTGCCCTTTCAGTTTGGTTAGACACTGTGTTGTCACATATAGCATGATACATGGAATGCACAAGTGAAGAAGTTGAATGGCCACACACACTGCCACACTACAAACATAATGTGGCAATGTGAGTGTCCCTAACACATGGCATAATCTGGCCCGTGTAAATGGCAAATGGAAGGTCTGTACATATATGCACACTGTCATGTATGCACAGTAAACAAACACAAGATGTAGCATGTGAGGAAGGACATTTTGTAAAAACATATTACAGTGAACCACACATAAGTCATAGCCCCACATGCTGTGTCTCACAAACAGTCAGTCATATGCACAAGCAACAGTCACATTGGAACATGATACAGTGATGACACACATGCCCCTCAAAACCATTGGGTCAATGACAACATCAGTCCAAGATGTCGGTGTGCTCGGAAAGCATTGTGGAGGTAAAGGCGGTATCATGTGCAGGTGGAAAGCAGGTAGATGTTGACAAGAGGAGTGGCCCATCATCAGTCACATGCCAAAAACATGGGTGTTGTAAGGAAACCAGCATCATATCGTGGGTGCTATGACACACCCTTGGGACAAAGTCCTGTAAAGCTCAACTGTGTCTGAATGTAGCACCTACACTGTCCATGTCAGTTGCTGCTGCACAAGGGCGGATCAGTGTCCAAAGTCAATATAGTATCTGCAATTCATCAGGTTACGTTAACAGTTTAATATCAACTCTGGCCATGCATAGTCACGTGTCAGTGTGCAATATGGCACATTCCTTCAAAGTATATGTGTGTCCACTACATTGAGCATCACTCACTACCCAGCCATAGCATCAACATTGCGTTCGACACCTATGTCATGGGGAAATCAGCAGTTAAAGAGTAATACTGTCCTTCGCAGTCATGTGATCCACTCTCATAGCTCAAACATCCACTGGGGAAATGTTGTGGTAAAGAGTTGCATGGTGCTCTGTCATCCATCAGGTGGTTGTTGGTGACAACAGATGCTCTGTAAGAGATGTGTCTGGTATGTCCTCTGTGCTGTGTCAGGAGAGGATAAGTATGTTATTGTTTGACACATTTCAAAATCAACACAAATGTCAGACTGTCACACCATACTATATTCTTAATAAAGGGATACATAGGCAAACATGACCTGATATCAATACTAAAAAAAAACATTGTGGCCAACATAAGTAATGGTAACCATAGACACGGGTGGCACATGGATATGGTCATGTCCATGCTCATGTCACACAAGTGTCTCATAGCTACACACAATATGCATCTGTTAATGTGAGCATAAAGGAAATCTAACATACACAGGAGGCACACATGAGATCATCACCAGTTAGATACAACTGCACAAATCAAAATCACAAAGGTGAAACCCACCGTGTGTTTGCAACAGGTGTATGTCATCAAGCCCTTGAGCCCCGAAACAGCCAGCTTACATCACAATGAAAGGGGACAATGTCATCAAAAGGAGTAGAATCACAAGGTCAAACCACTGTTGATACATGTCACCATCATGTTCATATCTGAAAGGCACCAAAGTTGCACACCAGTGCTTACTGTAAACAACAGACACATGTCTATGCACAGCACACAACACATGCAGATAATGGTCACAGGGCAAACCCCCCTATGTATGAGCTATGACTGCTGGCAATTATGTGAAGGTGCACAGACCCCTCACAGCAGAAGAAAATGTACTATGTCTGATCAATCCATCATCACACATGCAACCTATAAAACCAGCGCCACACACAGTATGTAAAGTTAAGCGTCCCATCTCTAACACATGGCCTGTATGTGCACATGTGGATGTCTGTAGATATAAATACACAGGAAACATGTTATGAGAGCGTTTTGTTGTCTGATAGTACATGTTTTGGGGACGTTGAAAGTGGCAGTAAACTACACCAAACCACAACCTACACACACATGCATGTATGTTGTACATGTCGCATGGAGACAGTGCCAGAGGACATGCTGAACACAAGCACATGGGGATATGATTGAACACAGAGAGAGATGGGTTAGTGAGGCACAGGTTTGAAAATATGAAATACAAGCATCTGCCCAATATGAGAAATCTCAGAAGACATATTATTCACATGACCACAGCCACACACAATGTCTATGTAGATTGACCTACCCAAAATCACTGCATCTTCCAGGAGGTAGAGTCACATGGCAATGCATCTCAAAATCAGTATCCGTACAAAGTATGTCCTGTGCATTTGGAGACACAAGAGAAGCCAACATATGTCATGGTCAAGCTGTGTATCAGACACTGCACCTTCATGCCCCCAGCTGTCAGACCCCACAACATCACACACTGAGTGACTGCTGTCTATCACAATGTACAGATGTCTCACATGTAATAGGCATCATGGAGGTGTTGTAGGCTATCTCTATGTTGTCCGTAATCTCACTCACTTTCGTGTGTTAACTCTCTGTCCGTTTTACACACACAGAAATAGATGTGTGTGCCACCAGCATGGGTCGACCTCATGCCAAGCTCGTAATAATACCAGTGACACACCATATTGCCAACATTGACCCCTGTCCCTGTGTTATGGTGACCAGATTGTGTATGTTAACCCACTGACAATTGCTACAACACATAGGAAATATGCAGGTGGACCTCCTGTATCCACTGCTCAAATACATATCCTGCTGCGTACATCTCATACATGCAGTAATAATGACACCTATGTTCAGATGACATGCCCAAATAGTTTTCCAAATTGCCATCATGTAGGCAACAACACACACACATGTCTGTCTGTCAGTAAACCATGATGGCTGTATGCCATCCCACTGTGTGTCAATGACAATGTCAAAGCATGCATATCCCAGATGTGTAGGGCAGAGAAATACCTGTCCCCTAGCTCTATGTTTTTATGCCAGCATAACCAACACTTGCTCGTGTTTGCAATGTATCTACTCATATAGACTCATTTCCCCTGACCTACACACATACACAGCCTGTAGCACATGCATGATGTCAGATGCTGTGATAGCATCAGCGAGATATTTTCTGTACGCAATTAAAAACCTGTAATAACACAAGCCACTCCCACATATATGGGCCAGATTGGCTACCACTACCTTGCTGTTTTGGCCTGTGTCATCTCACCATGTGTGTAGACATGCATCACTGCAGTGACGGTATACTCTTCACTGGAAACATTTTCCAAACCCACCCCCGTGATGGGCAATGGCAGGTCATCATCCCTAAACAGATCCAGGTCATATCTACGTGTTTACCAGTACATGTGTACACACTGTAGGGTTCACATTTACAGTCCGCAGACATAGTTATTACCATCCAGACATAGTTGCACTAAGCATGTGTACTCTGCTATGTATGACTTTGTGCCACACACATGAGGAGAACACAAACATAGGCATGTCAGAGGAGCTGAACAACCACCAAACCCACACTATTTGTTGTTATATTTACACTCCCCAAAGGACAAATGTTCACAAACACAGACAAACACACAACGTGTAAAGCACACCATATGGCAGATACTGTGCTCATACCATAGCATCTTACCAAATACCTGCATGTGCACAACAGCTGCATCTCCCAGAAGCAGACACTAGATGGGAATGTGACTGTTAAACTTTCCCAAAAAAATAACAACAACCACACACATCAGCTGCCAACAAATGCTGCTGAGCCCTGCACACATTCATTGTGTCACACTCATGCCTACATGTGATGTTGGCATTGAGCTTCTAATGCACATGGAGTGTGACATCAACATTCTAGCTTTAGAAAAACATCAAACTCACTAACCATTACGCACATAGTAGAAAACATTATTGTGGGAAGATAACCAATACGTACATGAGAAGATGTCTGCAATCACCCTCCTCCTGACTGCTGTGCCCTCCCGTGTGTCAGCACTGGCACGCTCAGGGGGGCACATTGGATCCTCCTCCAGATCCTCATTAATCTCTGCAGGGATATCGTGCCTGAGAGCAATGTTGTGCAGGATGCAACAGGCTATGATTATCTCGGCAACAGTGTGTGCTTTATATTGTAAGGCCCCACCTGTCCTATCCAGACACCTGAAGCGGCTCTTTAACATGCCAAAGGTGCGCTCAATGACTGAGCGACTGGAGGCATGGGCCTCATTGTACCTCCGCTCTGCACGTGTCCGTGGCTGACGCACAGGAGTCAGCAGCCAGGGGCGACACCCATATCCTGCATCACCTGCAGAAAGAAATGTTGCATGTGAATGCAGGAGCTCATTTCAAACATTACTTCCACTTGAATACACGTGACAAAACAATGCACAACACATTCTGACTGAACGATACAACACCACAACTAGTATATTTGGAAAGGAAAAACCAAAAGGTGACAGAAAATGACTTAAAATGAGCACATGGCCTCTCGAGCACGTACACCCATCACAAATAAAACAACATGTCCATCTATCCCTTCACAGATTGTGTGTGTGTGTGGGTGTGTGTGTGGGTGTGTGTGACATGCATATTGTCATGCAGTTACTGTCCAGATCGGCCTCACCGCCACTGTGAGACTCCAACAGCAATCCACAAATCACATAATCCAAGTGTATGTCTGAACTGTAACCCTTGTAAAACATGTTGACATCTACGTGACCGACACCCCCACCCCCCAACATGTATGCCAGGGAGCTATGGCACAATGTACGCAATATCACCTATACACATCATGTTGTGTAGGGTAAAAATATCCATATGTGTCAGTACATTCCCACATGCAGTGTTGGTGGCAAAGCACTGTAATAGCCATCCTTTGCTGTTTAACCATTTTGTCTAAATTGTTAGGAAGTTGTGGATGTCAAACATGCATACTGTACCCCTCATGAGTGAGGGCCAAAAACATATACATACGCAAAGTAGCCTCCTGTGTAGCTGGTTGTGTAACCTGTTTGTATGCACCCACGTATTGCCCTTGCTTTAGCCGTCACAAATCAATAATGTTAACATATATGAGGATGTCCAGACAAGATGATACTAACTTGTGCGCATCTACAGTGCACAAAGGTACGTTAACACCTATGTTGTGTTTCCACCCAGCTGTGACATAGCCAAGAAGTGTGGACAGAGATATGCACACATGTTGTGCCTGTAGAACATTTAAAAACCACCCATAAGATATTGCTCTACACCCCCTCATGTTATCCTTGGCTTGCAGGGTGACAACTGCATTACAGAGTGTGTGGGTTACACTAAGACACACATGACACGGGTTACTTGTATGGATTATCAACAACATCAATGTTAAATGGCATACAATTAGGAGGCAACTATTAAACAGTATCACAGGTGTATGTGAGGGGCCACCCCCCCCCCAAGACATGTTTGCTGGTGCCTCCAAAACACATTTTGGGGAAATCAGCAACACCAGGGCCATAAGCACAGGGGTGTCTTCACATGTACACCATGTGCATGTTATGATCATATACTATTAGGATGATCATGTTCAATGGTTCATGTTTGTAGTGTACATGGACCTAGAGACGGCTGTAATAGTTGAAACGTACAGCAGTCCTCTATATAACATATCTCAAATATTAGCTGCATGTTCTGATATAAACATGTTGCATCATATGGTACTACAAATACACACATGTAGAAAGTCATAAACCGATAGGTGATCCTGACATACTCACCAAGCAATACACAGTCCCCGTAACGGTGATCCTCAAATTGTGTGAATACTGCCGAGTGATGCAGGATATAGGAGTCATGGGTGGACCCTGGAAACCTAGGGACCACATTCAGAATATGCAGATTTGCATCACATACAACCTGAACATTCAGGGAATGGTAGTGTTTGCGGTTGCGGAACGCTACCTCCCTGTCTCTAGGCGGGACCAGGGCAACATGTGTGCAATCAATAGCTCCCATCACGTGTGGTATCCCGGCTAATGCCTCAAAGGCCTGGTTCAGGGTCCTCCATTGTTGCCTAGTGTGGGGCATGGCTATGTAATTCCCCACCCGGCTGACCATGGCACGCAGTACCTGGTGGAGACAGCGTGAGAAGGTGGGGCGGCTCATACCACCTACTGCGGCCACAGATGACTGGAAACAGCCAGAGGCAAAGAAATGTAAAGCAGCAAGGAGCTTGACTAAACCTGGTATGGCATGGGACCGATCTGTCAGGGGCTGGAGGTCAGGTTTGAGATCCTCATACAGCTCCCTAATAGCCCTTGTGCTCAGTCGGTAAAGGGAGATGACCTGGTCCTCTCGCATGTCCTGGAGCTGGGCCCTGGGCCTGTAGAGGCGTTCCTGCCGAGCCTGCACCTCGGCACGCCGTCTGCCTCGTGCACGAACAGCACCAGCTTGGACAGCCCCCACAGCTGCAGGACTGAGTTGCTGCGTGACTACACACATGCCCTGTGCCACAGCTCCATGGACACCATCTCCCCTGTCCGGCAAACGCAGCATCTGCCCACTACACAGGACACATGACTGAAGAAAGATATGTGCCATTAACTCCTCCCGCCCAACTACACAAACACACTCAGACACACAGACAAATCAAACTAAGCAGTCTACAAACCAAAAGGCACACAACACTATACACAGACAGGAAAATACAATAACTACTACAAACAACAAGAACAGAATTGACAAATACACCTGTTTGGATTCACCTCCTTTCTGTCTCAAAACACACTCCTACTCTTCCTCGCCTACAACCCACAACGTGGAGAGGCATGGCACGGCATTTATAGGGTTGGTGTTTTTTGCCCTACCGTCTAACGCGCATGTGCATATGCTCGCATACGTCACTCTTGCGTGGCGCACATGCGCCAACCTACGCATGGGTGTCTGCCTGTGCGTCGTGTCACGCACATGCGCATCGCCACATGCATGCGTAAAACGCACACAGACGCCCATGCGTCACACGTCAATAGGTGTCGCAGGGCGCATGTGCGTATGTCCGCGTAAGCGTGCACGAGGACGGCGCCCATGCGTAAGCGTGCACGAGGACGGCGCACGAGCACCATACCTGCACAATTGCGCATGTGCAAAGAGAAAAGCGTGGAAAAAACCCTATAAATAAGGCTGCGCACGTGGCACACGTTGAGGGTTGTTAGAGGAGTTCCACAAACAGACAGAGAGTTACAGAGAGAGCTAGAGAGCCTGTGTTGGCAGTGCTGCACAGGGAGGGTTCAGATAGACAGTCACAGGGACTAATAGGGCAAGAAGCTGTGCTGAACGTGCTTCAGGCAAAGGAGGGAGATAGAGAGGTACAGGGAATTCGAAGGGGACGGTTTGCCATAGGAGTAGGCCACACAAGACAGAGAGAATAATTGTTACCATTACTGTTGGGTGTTGTAATATTTCCTTTTGGCCTTTAAGGTTACCTGTGCTATTGTGTTCTGGACTCTGTGCTGTATTGTACTGCCCTTGTCCCCTCTGTTTCCGTCTGTGTTCTGTTCTGTTCAGGTGCGTTGTTTTATTTGCGAGGATCCTGTGCTGAAGAGGGAGATGGAGAGGGACAGCGCCAGAGAGGTTCAGGGTGAGGGGGTGGAGGATGTGGGGCAGCAAGTTGTTGGTGAGACACCCAGGGCACACACCTCACAGCCTAGCCAGGAACAGCCAGGACCATCTGTTGGGCCACAGCAGGTAGAGTACAGGCAAAGGGCCAAAAGGAAAAGGATACCTGTGCCTGTTACACAGAGGAAGAGAGCTGTAAGGTCAGTGACAGGGACAACCATATTTTTACTGTCACATGTGATAGAAAACTATGATGTCTTATTTGGGCGTTTGAGCAGCCGCACAACAGTGGCCACCAGGATGGCAGTGTGGGAGGATGTACGCGAGGCACTGTCTGAGGCAGGGTGTCCCCCACGTGATGTGGAGGTCTAAAAAAAAGGTACTCTGATATCAAACGAGGGTACGTCAGCACATGCTTGCAGAGAGACAGCATGCTATGGGCACAGGTGGGGGGGGCCCCTTTATACCAACATTGTCGCCCCTTGAACAAGAGCTGGCAACACGTTTGGGACACATGTACCTGCGTGGACTTCCTGAGGCCCTAGATACGGCACATCCTCGAGCAGGTATGTACACTAAGTGTCACCTACAGGTTCAGGGGAACTATTAGCATTCCTCAGAGATCTGTCATCTGCACAGACACCTACAGATGTGTGACAAATCCAACCTCATTTTGCTATCCTGGTGGCACATGTTTGTGAAAAAGCCTTCTCCAACCTGTTTGTTTGACAGGTCCCTGGTCAACATAAACACTTTGTTTCAGAAACCATCCCCTACACATCTGTAACTATGAAACCCACACACAACGGTGACCACACCAACACCGCACCTGTGATTGCCATCCCCTGTATGAGTGTGGGGGCCATTGATCATGTCATGTTTGTGTGTCATTGTATCAACACAGTGCAACATGTGCATCTCAGTGGGGCAGAGGAGCAAGCCACCTGTCGTCCGCTGCACAATGGGTCCCTGTCAATCACATGTAGCAATGAGCACATAACATGTCTGAACACATATGTGCCATATTCACTATCCAAGGCAGACATACAGTGTATGGCAAAAGCAGATGTGAGGGTGTGGGCATCCACAGGCATGTGTCTGCATATCTGGCATAGATGCCGAAATGGAGGGGATGGTGAAACATGTGGAATGGAAACATGACCAGAAACATGGCAAACATGCAATCATTGCTAAGCCAAAGCATACACATGTGCCGCAGGAACAACTACATGGTGTGGAAACACGCGTATGGGATGGTGTATTGGGTACTGTATGCAGCACAATTGCGCCAACCCAACACATCATGTCTGTGGTGTGTCCTGTAGCACACATGTACACATATGTGTTTTGCTTAAACATAGCTGTTCTCTCTCTGATTGTTCACAATACAGGTGACTACAGTGCAATGGTGGCTGAGGAGGAGGAGGTGGAGGAGCAGGAGGGGGAGGATGTTTTGGAGGAGGAGGAGCAGGTGACATCCCAATCCCAATCCCAATGAGTCTGTTCGAGGCAGAACCTGCAGTCTCAGGGGGCAGCATAAGTGCAGGTGCGGAGTCCCTGGATCAACCCATACACACCATATCACCACTGGGGGCTGCAGCAATCGAGCAGACGCAACAACCCAGCGTGTCCGTAGACACAGCTACATCTGTCCCAGAGATGATGAGGGCAGAGATGAGGGCCTATGGTGCATCAACACATCGCGATGCTGACGGTGGGTAAAAAATGACTGTCACAACCACAACACAAGCAGCACTAATCTGTAGTTGTTGTTTGTGTGCTGGATGTTGCTACGTTACTGTACACAGTGTTACATGTATGGGTCAGTTATATGGGACATGTGTGGAAGAAATGTTCTGGCCTATAGTAAATGAGGTTAGCATGTTGTAAAATCACAACAGCCTACGGTCAGGTGAGACACACAGATGCAGACCTAGGAGCAATGGTGTGTACGTTGCAGCAGGTCATCAGTTAATTACGAGATGCAGACATTGGCCTGACACCAGTATGCCTCTTTGCAGACACTCACATGTCTTGTAAACAACAGTATGACAAATAACCCATAGTCACCCAAAACAAAGACCATATATAAGTCAATGTAACCTTCCTCAGTGATGGTACCACACAAAGCCAACATTACCCACAATCTGGCTTCCCAGGTAAGGGCAAATAGCATATGCAGCGATCTCATCAAATGCGGAAGGTAACCCATATACAAGGTGTCCCAGAGGTGTATTAAGCATACACCTATTATATCTGTTTGTTTTGGGTGAACACATAGTGCTATTTCACAGGGAGGATCAATACTAACATATACTGAATTGCACACAGTCAAGCCCATAAACATGTTCCCTGTCAGCAACCCCACCAAACCATCACCAAATCGCATCCGCTGTGAACAAATACATCCCAGTCTGATTGAGGGTCTATGTGTCATTAGTCTGTGATGGTCCACATTATCATAGGTGGCTAACGTGACATGGGTGTTGTATGTAACCATACAATGATGAGTATGACACATGCATATTAATGAGCACATGGTTACAAAGGAGGACTAATGTATTGCACATGACAATACACAGGTGGAACCTCTACAACGCCTGCACATGTAGAGGCAATATCATACACACTGTATCCTGACCCCAATACCTGCATACAGATATCACCATACACAACCTTGCAAACCACAACACTGACAATATCACAGAGGACATTACAGAACGTACTGGGGAATGGTAGCAATTGCCAATGTCAGTTTCTGAGTGAGAGACCCAAATGCCCTCATTTGCCTTTCAACAGACAACCATACAACATCATACACCAGCTACCAAACCACACTTACATTAGGAGATACATTAAAACCCGAGACAAATAAGGCAACCATGGAATGAGAGCCAACAGTGTAGAGGGTAACATGTGAATGAGATCTGAGGTCGCAATAATGACATCTATTATCAATCACTACAGCGACACATACTTTGTCGCTTGCAAAAAACACACTGAACAACATAATGTCTGTAGTTATGTTAAACCTCCATATGTCTATTAAAATATAATAAACACGTGTAGTCTGACATATTTAGCTGCCATTTCCAGGTTGCAAATGCCCCAGTCACATCCAGCAGGACTGTGCATGAGGTGTGCTCACTCAGCATCGTGTCACACCTCACCCGCCCCAGCCGTGACTGCTGGTATGGTTTGGCTCATGAGGGTGGTAGTTGTGCCGTGCGTGTATCTATACAAAGCACACATAAGACTGTTTCCTCTGTCAGGGTTGTATTCCCCGTCCCTTTGAGGTTTTCGTCTTTTACAACAGAAAGTAATAGCCTAACTTGGCTTATAACATAAAGTAACTGGATAACACAAATAGCTGTCTTCAGCATATGACGTCAAACAAAAGAAAGGAACAAACAGCATACTTTGTCTGTTTGGCTAGGGAGAGAGAGAGGGAGTATGTAGCCTTTGCTACCTGCACATAGAATTAAGGTTACACAAACCTTTACCTTACGGAGTACTCAGGTTCATTTATAGTGAGAGAACATTCCATTAATTCTGTATCTTCTAATGTACCAGAATCTTCATATTCCATCAACTCTGGTCCGGAGGAATCTGCATTGCCCACTTCTAATGTGGAATAAAAGTATGGCAGATGTGCCTCATTAGTTAGGAGATTCCTCTTCCTCTGAATAGCGCTGCTTCCCTGGGGAAGGTCACCAAACTCTGCATGCTGTTTTCTAGAACCCTGCCCCCGCTGGTGCTTCAGTGGATAGCGTAGGTCACTGCTTAGCTTGCTAGCTGAGTAATTGGGATACGCTCCCTGCTGGGTCTGCCTCAGCTCTCCCGATTCAGCTGTACCCGATTGCAAACTGTGTAACGGCGTTTCTCTTGGAGCTCAGAGTTGACTGTAATAAGGGATTTCCTCTGCTTCTCTGGGTAGGTGAAACCCCCTTCTTTTAACACCTTTATAAACAGGAGATAACTTGCTATCAGCCTCGGAATGTCTAGGCTTTATAAGGGTAGTTTTTCTGCCACCAAGACTCTTCTCTTTTAGACGGCAGATATCCCTTATATCCCTTCTTTTCCCCTGAATCTGCTGATGTAGTTGTCTTATATTTCACTTGCCTTCTCTCAGAGCCACACAGGTCTCTGGCCTCTTTCCACAAGTCCTCTCTCCAGGATTGCCTACTAGGCTCCTCTCTCCAGGATTGCCTGTGAGAACGCCTCTCTCTCCAAGGCTGTTTCTCTCTCCAAGCTTGCCCCTCTCTCCAAGCTTGCTTCCCACTCGAAGGTAGCCTCTCTCTCCAAGATTGCCTGTCACTCCAAGATAGCCTCTCACTCCAAGGTAATCTCTCACTCCAAGATAGCCTCTCACTCCAAGGTAATCTCTCACTCCAAGGTAGTCTCTCTCTCCAAGCTTGCCTCTCACTACAAGCTTGCCTCTCCCTACCAGGCAGCCTCCCACTGAATGTTTGGTAGTCCGTTTTATCCATGTATTTTCTGACTCCACCTTTCTTCAGCTGCGCTTCATTAGGTGAAGCAGTGTCCCGTGCCTTACTCCCGGGGTGTGTCTCTCCAGGCTCTGGGCACGTGTGCTTTCGTTGTCCCTGGCAACTGTCAAGCATTCCTTCACTCATCCTTTCACTTTGTCCTTGATCATTCATACTGCTCAGCATTCTTTCATGCTGCCTCAGGTCCACCCTGTGACAATCGTCACATGTCTAGTTAGCAGACCGCCTCCAAAATATTGTTGTGTCCATCAGAACATTTATCCTGCTGCCTGAACATACCCAGCATCTCACAGTTGTTTGTCCCGCACGTCCCTCACAGTTGCTCACGTGCTTATCATGGCCTACTCAAACCACTCATAACCTCACAGGAACAGGTGTATGGTAGATGTATCACCCCCCCCCCCCCCAAAACATATATAAGTCTCTGGCGCAAAGTGTCAGGGCACCATCACATTCTGTTCATTCGCCAGCATCAACTGCCTTGCAGTTCCTGACTCAACCAGCATCCAATGCATTGCAGTCCTTGCAACAGGCAATTTCCTGGGGAACCTCAGTCATCCATTAACAGTTTGGAATCACATCATCAGCCAATAGTTCAGCAAATGTCCCCATCACACCATACATAGTCCTGTCATACAACAACACCCCATCACATGTCAAACCAACATCAACATCACACACGGTGATGTAAGCATAACAACATCCATGATGCTACAAATAGTGCACACAACACAGGCATCGGTATTGGAACCCCAGAAGACACACCAGACAATGTAAGACACTACATCCCCAAACATCTCATGTGCAGGCCTATCTCTGAGACTCCAATATCCGTACAGCAGACATGGGCCTGCATTCCACAACTCATGCGTGCTCCAGACTCCCCATAGACCATTACGGGTCCTAGCACAACACAAATGCCATCTTACGCTGTACACCCTCACTAGGAACACATATTGTGTTGGGAACCAACGCATGCCAAACCCCTACGCATGTCACGCCCTCACCTACACAGTCCCATTGGCTGTGTGATGAATTGACAATTTTCACTGTGTAATTGCCATGTTGTTGCACCAGTAGCAGATGGGGGGGGGGGGGGGGAACACGCCCTCACTCTGCTAGGTCCCTCTGGAGGGCCATAAGGTTTGCAGACACAAACATAGTTTGCATTGTGTCTATTCTAGGACAAGGTTTGCATAGATATCCTATCCATCGCACCCGTGTGTCTAACAGAGCCTAGGCAAATCATTAAATACGCTTATGTGTCCTAAACAGAAACGGAAGGGAGACAGTCTCCATCTACATGTCATCTCAGTCATTGCTGAGGTAATAACAGAACATTGGGAGAGGTGCAGGGAAAACCATTCTGTCATTGGGGACACCTCAGCGGGGTGAGGTGGGTAGGCACATCACCTGCGGGATTTGGGGACAAATGTGTCCGATGCATGGTGACACCTGAAATGGCGCTCCCTGTGCAAATAGATAGGTGCGCAATGTATGGCTTAACACTGTTTGGAACTCTCACACATCAACACATATGTCTGAAAATGCCTATGTTGAGATGTAAAAGAGTTGACAAACAACAGCCACCACCTATCATGCCTACTGACATCCTAAGCAGACCGTGTCAACTCAGGCTTTCACTGTCCTGCAACAGTTCGTACCACTAGCTGTGTATGTCCCATCATGCACCGTCAATGTTCCCTTGCTATGGTCCACCTATGGTGTGGCCCTCTGGGACTCTGGCAGCTTTGTCCACACCCTCCATGTGTATCACATTGCCTAATGTATCATCTCCACAAACCGCCCTCGGTGTTACATAAGGTGTTTTAAAACCCGCAGGTCTCACATATGTGCAGCAGCACTGCACGTGTGAACGTCAGCTGTCACATCCCTGTCCTCACATTGCATCCCACACATTTGCAAAACTATCCCCTGTAGCCATGAGCAATTGTGATTAACCCTCCAGCTGTGGTCTCCCTGTTGCTGGCGTGTTCCATACCGTCCCCTGTCCCTCCCTAATGCTGCTCATCACAGTTATTTGTGTGTGCTGCATGCTGCACCTCCCCTACACAATGGAAAGGTGATAGTTATCATTGCACAATCCTGTTGTGACTTCTGTAGTATTTCGGTGTGTATGCAGATCCTGTAGATTGTGGTTTTGGCCTCACACATCCAGGTCCTGTAAATTGTCAGTTAGGCTTTCATTACCTCTAACACTGTGTTAAATATGTATGTTAACTCTATCCATGTTGAAATTGGACTCTGCCCTATCACATATTCAATAGTGTTGGATGTGCATGACATGTTTGTGTACTACGGTGTATTAGTGGAGAGGTATGTCATTGACCACCCTGTATCCCATGCACAGGCATCATACGCGTTCTGGACAGGATACACATGGCAGTGCAGCAGAACACAAGGGAGGTGTGTGAGGAGCTGCGTCAGTCACGTGCGGAGATACGAGCCATGCCACTCACACGGATATGTGAAGCCCTTGAGGGCATACTTGATGTGCTACGGCGAGCTGCACCTGCACCCCCACCCCCACCACCACCACCACCGGTTCATGAGGTGGCCATTGACCCACGAGGGAGGAGGGGCCAACGTGGCAGGCGTGGCCGACCACGTAGATCTTAAACTATGATGTTGTCATCCGTTTGTAATATGTTTGTCAAAGCCTGTCTCTGGTGCAATGATCATTTGCAGCATTTATGTCTATGTTTCACCTTGTTTTGGGGATGTTTTATGTTTTTGTTTTGAAAGGCTCAGAGATGACACTCCTATGTTCATGGTGTGTCACATACACGGCTGGGATGAAAATCACACAATTATCATTGAGATGTTTGTAAAGGTACATTAATATGACGTAAATGCTGTGACAATAAACAGCTGGCATTAACTACATACACTGTGTGTGTCCAGTGACTGACCATGTGTTCCCGTGTGTATCTATGACATGGCGGGGTTGGAGGCCCGGACTACATTAGTTGCAAACCGGTCCCGTGCTGCAGCTACCTAGCCACAGGCGGCTACTATGTTTATGATGCGTACTGTCACAGGGTGGACCTAAGGCAGCCTGAAAGAATGCTGAGCAGTATGAATGATCAAGGAAAACGTGACAGGATGAATGAAGGAATGCGTGACAGTTGCCAGGGACAACGAAAGCACACGTGCCCAGAGCCTGGAGAGACACACCCCGGGAGTAAGGCACGGGACTCTGCTTCACCTAATGAAGCGCAGCTGAAGAAAGGTGGAGTCAGAATATACATGGATAAAACGGAGTACCAAACATTCAGTGGGAGGCTGCCTGGTAGGGAGAGGCAAGCTTGTAGTGAGAGCCAACCTTGGAGAGAGAGACTACCTTGGAGTGAGAGATTACCTTGGAGTGAGAGGCTATCTTGGAGTGACAGGCAATCTTGGAGAGAGAGGCTACCTTCGAGTGGGAAGCAAGCTTGGAGAGAGAGGCAAGCTTGGAGAGAGCAACACCCTTGGAGAGAGAGGCGTTCTCACAGGCAATCCTGGAGAGAGGAGCCGAGTAGGCAATCCTGGAGAGAGGAGTTATGGAAAGAGGCCAGAGACCTGTGTGGCTCTGATAGAAGGCAAGTGAAATATAAGAAACCTACAACAGCAGATTCAGGGGAAAAGAAGGGATATAAGGGATATCTGCCTTCTAAGAGAGAACAGTCTTGGAGGCAGAAAACTACCCTTACAAAGCCTAGACATTCAGAGGCTGATAGCACGTGTTCTCCTGTTTATAAATGTATTAAAAGAAGGGGGTTTCACCTACCGAGAGAAGCAGAAGACATCCCTTATTACAGTGAACTCTTAGCTCCAAGAGAAACGCCGTTACACAGTTTGCAATCGGGTACAGCTGAATTGGGAGAGCTGAGGCAGACCCAGCAGGGAGCGTATCCCAATTACTCAGCTAGCAAGCTAAGCAGAGACCTAAGCTATCCACTGAAGCACCAGCGGGGGCAGGGTTCTGGAAAACAGCATACAGAGTTTGGTGACCTTCCCCAGGGATGCAGTGCTATTCAGAGGAAGAGGAACTTCCTAACTAATGAGGCAAATCTGCCATACAGTTATTCCACATTAGACGTGGGCAATGCAGATTCCTCCGGACCAGAGTTGATGGAATATGACGATTCTGGTACATTAGACGATACTGAATTAATGGAATGTTCTCTTACTATAAAAGAACCTGGGTACCCCTTAAGGTAAAGGTTTGTGTAACCTTAATTCTAGGTGCAGGTAGCAAAGGCTACAAACTCTCTCTCTCTCTCCCTAGCCAAACAGACAAAGTAGGCTGTTTGTTCTTTTGTTTTGTTTGACGTTATATGCTGAAGAAAGCTATTTGTGTTATCCAGTTCCTTTGTGTTATAAGCCAAGTTAGGCTATTACTTTCTGTTGTAAAAGTAGAAAACCTCAAAGGGACGGGGAATAAAACCCTAACAGAAAAGTAGGTCTTATGTGTGCTTTGTATTGATACAAGCACGGCACAACTACCACCCTCATGAGCCAAAACATACCAGCAGTCAAGGCTGGGCGGATGAGGTGTGACAGTACATATGCAAGGTGTCCTGTGCATATCGTGTCAGCACAGTCTGTGAGCTGTACTGGCACAGTGTGCACACACATCCATGTCCAAACAGGGGAACTATGTTCGACATTGCCTGTGTCGTTGCCCTATGCATCAAGGTGTCCAACCCCTCATACACGACTATTTTGTGGCAGATGTGTAACCCTTGCCGTGCCTAGTTTAATGACCACATTCCCTACACCCCACCATGTTGCTGCATGTGACAGTGGCAGAGCTTCACAACAAATATCATTCATTTGTTGACATATGTTGACATATGTGGTTCATGTATTCGCTAACGTGTGAGTTGTGTGACTCTGGGACAGGTGCTACAGTGTAACATCTGACACAGGAACCTCTTATCAGACACCTACACACATGGTCACCCCCAAATGTACTGTGGAGACAGTGGAGTTATCGCTAGCATGTTTACCCCTCGAAGACATATATGTCTCCACAAAAATCACATGCTGACATCCATAGTCCTAGGCTGCATGAGGCACACAAGCATTACATGGTGTTTTGAACATATGTTTAATAACAACAAATCCAAACAGGGGTGACTATGTACATTTGTAGGAAGGGGGATAATACCATGACCCGCCCCCCCTAAACTCACCCTCCCCACCCCTTTCTCCCACACGCCCTGAACAATGTCCCATCCACAATCCCGCAACCCGACATGCCCCCCACCCTCCCTCCACATGCCCAGTGATGGAAGACAGGGCAACACAGGGCACATATGTGGACGTCACTAGCACCATTACTGACGCCAGTGACGCCATTGAGAGGGTGGTTGGCGACATGGTAGCCGGACCAACTCGGCTACCACCCTCTCAATAACTCCCGCCAGCCACTGCTGTGAGTGGCTCAGCTGGTGGAGCCGTTGCTCCATCGCATGCATGGCCCCAGACAGGTTTTCCACGCATCTGCCACCACACACACACATTGTGCCAGGTGTTTGTGTGGTGGCATCTGCGTAGACCCTGGGTGGGGCCCTGCATGGTTGAGGCAACCTTTGTGGCTGAGGGGAGCCCACAGTGCCCTGTGATGCCCTGTCTTCGACATCACTCTCCCACACCCCCTCTGGCACCCTCTCCCCCCCTGAGCCCTCCTCAACGTCCCCCTCCCCCTCCACATCCCCAACACCCTGTCTCCCCCCTGGCACCCCCCGATCAGCCGTTCCAGATGGCCATCTGGCCCCTGGTGGGGGACATCTGCTGCAGGTGGATGTGTCTGCGCCTCCACCACCACCTCCTCCTCATCCTCCTCCACCTCCTCCTCCTCCTCCTCATCCTCCTCCACCTCCTCCTCCTCCTCCTCCGATGTGATGAGGACCACCACCTCGTCTGCATGTGGTGTGGGGGGACGTCTCAGGAGGGGTGCAGAGGTTGTGGGCAGATCCTCTGGGACATCACCATCTGTGGAGGTCGACAAGCATAGGAACTCTGTTAGGTCTCACATACAGCACGTCTACATATGCAGTGGCCACACAGGTTTTTCTGGCAACTGCAACATCTGTTACTGATGTGACACTTTGAGAAGACTCAGATGCAACCTTTGGGGAGCTCTCACCCTGGATTTGCTGCAGGTAGCCGGCATGGTGGTGGCGCAGCTCCCTGCCCTTCTTCCGGAGATCCTCAACCTGTTGATGGTAATTGAAAGGTTGGGTGCATTAGTGACATATCAACCTTCTGCTGGGTCACCCATAAAGACACACAGCCGTGTGGGCAATGTTTTTGCTGCTACAGCCACACTGTTGTGTGTGTGTCTCATGTATAGCATAGTTCATCACATGTCATTGGGGATCGCCATGGGCAACAGACATATGTCCTCACATGTGCATAATGTGGGTGGGGGGTGGGATTGACCCTGTATGAGTAATGGAAGATTGCTATCTTTGCAGGCTGTAGCCCTGCTGTGCAGACCACATGTGTGTTTACAACACCATAGACAAGGGCAATATCACCATAACATCTGTGAACAACAGTGGTCATGTGTAGTTTTATGTATGTGTTGGTCAACCACACCTGCTGAGTTGATCATTGGACGAACATCACTGATGTCCATGTGTGTCATAGGTTTGGCTTTCTATTATGTGTATAAATGCTGAAACAACATTTGCATGATGGTGTGGGGACATAGATCTGTTGCAGGTGTTTGTTAGCTTCTGACATGGTTCATGGGGATGGGGTGCTGTTACACACATAAACATCGTCCCCTACCATATCATCTGCAGACATCGGAGACATGTGTGATGATATATTGACCTCCAAAACTATGGGGTACGTACAACCTCTGTGCCATGAACAAACACAATATCTTTCTAACATACCCACCATTGCATGCCGGTATTTGGCCCCCTGGGGTGGTGTATCCGAACACACATCATCAGCTCCATACACCATAGCAAGTGGGTGACTAACAGGACACATTACCATAGTCACTGGAATCCTGGGGATATTGGGAATGCATATAACTTGTTAGTCACACACAACCATATCTCTATGGTGCCAGATGACCCAGTGTGATGGGCTGCCTGGACCCACGGGATAGGGGAACACAGCACACTGTTAAAGCACACACAACCATATCTCCAGGGTGATAGATGACCCAGTGTGATGGGCTCCGTGCACTCCAGGGGATAGGGAGGGTAAAGCAAACTGTTGTAGCACACACAACCATATCTCCATGTTGCCAGATGGCCCAGTGTGATGGGCTGCCTGGACCCACGGGATAGGGGAACACACAAACTGTTAGAGCACACACAACCATATCTCCAGGGTGATAGATGACCCAGTGTGATGGGCTCCGTGCACTCCAGGGATAGGGAGGGTAAAGCAAACTGTTGTAGCACACACAACCATATCTCCATGTTGCCAGGTGGCCCAGTGTGATGGGCTGCCTGGACCCACGGGATAGGGGAACACAACAAACTGTTAGAGCACACACAACCATATCTCCAGGGTGATAGATGACCCAGTGTGATGGGCTCCGTGCACTCCAGGGGATAGGGAGGGTAAAGCAAACTGTTGTAGCACACACAACCATATCTCCATGGTGCCAGATGACCCAGTGTGATGGGCTGCCTGGACCCACGGGATAGGGGGAACACAGCACACTGTTAAAGCACACACAACCATATCTCCAGGGTGATAGATGACCCAGTGTGATGGGCTCCGTGCACTCCAGGGGATAGGGAGAACAAAGGAAGCTGTGAGAACACACACAACCATATCTCCAGGGTGATTGTTACGCCACTGTGATGACCTCACAGCACACCTGTGGATAACGAGACGTTTTGGACCTTTTACATTACACTACCCAATACCACGATGTGAACAGGGAACCCACTGTGATGGGCTCTGTATTCTCCTGGGGATAGGGTGGGTGTACTATATTGTGTTGCCACACACAACCATATCCACAGGGTGACCAATAGAGCACTGTGATGACCTCTCAGCACCCCTGATGATAGGGAGAATGTTCTTCAACTTTACATTACATACAACAATATCTCCAGGATGACTGGGAACACACTGTGATTGCCTATGTAGTCTGCTAATGATGGGGTCGATGTATGAAATGGCCTAGGCACACAGATCATATAGTAAGGGTGACTGATAGCCCACTGTGATGAACTCTCCACACCCCTGGGGATACGGAGACTGGTTTGACCTGTTACATTCCACACAGCAATATCACCATGATGAATGGGAACACAGTGTGATGGCCTCTCTGTTCCCCTGGTGTTAGGGTGGATGTATGAAATTGTCTGGTCACACAGACCATATCTTACGGGTGACTGATACACCACTGTGATGAGCTGTACACACCCCTTTGGATATGGATTACGTTCTGACCTTTTAAATGACACACACTGATGTCACCAGGATGAATGGGAACACACTGTGAGGGGCTGTCTGGTCTGCTGCTGATAGGGTGGATGTATGAAATTGTCGGGGCACACAGACCATATATGACGTTTGAGTAAATGTTCACGATGATGCGATCTCTGCACCGCAGGGGATAGGGAGAATGTTTACCACCTTTACAGTAAACAGACCAAGATCACCAGGATGACTGGTAACACACAGTGGTGCCCTCGTGGGGATGGGGAGGCTAATGCAAAGTGTTTCAGCACACAGCAACATCTAGCCAGGGTGACAGGTGACCCACTCTGATGGGCTCTGTCTTCTCCTGGGGATAGGGTGGCTCATGCAAACTGTTTCAGCACACACAACCATATCCCCTGGATGACAGGTGACCCACTGTGATGGGCTCTGTCTTCTCCTGGGGATAGGGTGGCTCATGCAAACTGTTTCAGCACACAACAACATCTAGCCAGGGTGACAGGTGACCCACTGTGATGGGCTCTGTCCTTCTCCTGGGGATAGGGTGGCTAATGCAAAGTGTTTCAGCACACAACAACATCTAGCCAGGGTGACAGGTGACCCACTCTGATGGGCTCTGTCTTCTCCTGGGGATAGGGTGGCTAATGCAAAGTGTTTTCAGC
Source organism: Ichthyophis bannanicus (assembly GCA_033557465.1). Taxonomy (NCBI): domain Eukaryota; kingdom Metazoa; phylum Chordata; class Amphibia; order Gymnophiona; family Ichthyophiidae; genus Ichthyophis; species Ichthyophis bannanicus. The sequence goes on from CM066043.1 coordinate 16,826,433, forward strand.
ACTCAACAACATCTAGCCAGGGTGACAGGTGACCCACTGTGATGGGCTCTGTCTTCTCCTGGGGATAGGGTGGCTCATGCAAACTGTTTCAGCACACACAACCATATCCCCTGGATGACAGGTGACCCACTGTGATGGGCTCTGTCTTCTCCTGGGGATAGGGTGGCTCATGCAAACTGTTTCAGCACACACAAACATATCCCCAGGGTGACAGGTGACCCACTCTGATGGGCTCTGTCTTCTCCTGGGGATAGGGTGGCTAATGCAAAGTGTTTCAGCACACAACAACATCTAGCCAGGGTGACAGGTGACCCACTGTGATGGGCTCTGTCTTCTCCTGGGGATAGGGTGGCTAATGCAAACTGTTTCAGCACTCAACAACATCTAGCCAGGGTGACAGGTGACCCACTGTGATGGGCTCTGTCTTCTCCTGGGGATAGGGTGGCTAATGCAAACTGTTTCAGCACACACAACCATCTCCCCAGGTTGACAGGCGACCCACTGTGATGGGCTCTGTCTTCTCCTGGGGATAGGGTGGCTAATGCAAACTGTTTCAGCACACACAACCATATCCCCTGGATGACAGGTGACCCACTGTGATGGGCTCTGTCTTCTCCTGGGGATAGGGTGGCTAATGCAAACTGTTTCAGCACACACAACCATATCCCCTGGATGACAGGCGACCCACTGTGATGGGCTCTGTCTTCTCCTGGGGATAGGGTGGCTCATGCAAACTGTTTCAGCACACACAACCATATCCCCTGGATGACAGGCGACCCACTGTGATGGGCTCTGTCTTCTCCGGGGGATCGGGTGGCTAATGCAAACTGTTTCAGCACACACAACCATATCCCCTGGATGACAGGCGACCCACTGTGATGGGCTCTGTCTTCTCCTGGGGATAGGGTGGCTAATGCAAACTGTTTCAGCACACACAACCATCTACCCTGGATGACAGGTGACCCACTGTGATGGGCTCTGTCTTCTCCTGGGGATAGGGTGGCTAATGCAAAGTGTTTCAGCACACACAACATCTAGCCAGGGTGACAGGTGACCCACTGTGATGGGCTCTGTCTTCTCCTGGGGATAGGGTGGCTAATGCAAAGTGTTTCAGCACACAACAACATCTAGCCAGGGTGACAGGTGACCCACTGTGATGGGCTCTGTCTTCTCCTGGGGATAGGGTGGCTAATGCAAAGTGTTTCAGCACACAACAACATCTAGCCAGGGTGACAGGTGACCCACTGTGATGGGCTCTGTCTTCTCCGGGGGATAGGGTGGCTAATGCAAACTGTTTCAGCACACACAACCATATCCCCTGGATGACAGGTGACCCACTGTGATGGGCTCTGTCTTCTCCTGGGGATAGGGTGGCTAATGCAAACTGTTTCAGCACACACAACCATATCCCCTGGATGACAGGCGACCCACTGTGATGGGCTCTGTCTTCTCCTGGGGATAGGGTGGCTCATGCAAACTGTTTCAGCACACACAACCATATCCCCTGGATGACAGGTGACCCACTGTGATGGGCTCTGTCTTCTCCTGGGGATAGGGTGGCTCATGCAAACTGTTTCAGCACTCAACAACATCTAGCCAGGGTGACAGGTGACCCACTGTGATGGGCTCTGTCTTCTCCTGGGGATAGGGTGGCTAATGCAAACTGTTTTCAGCACTCAACAACATCTAGCCAGGGTGACAGGTGACCCACTGTGATGGGCTCTGTCTTCTCCTGGGGATAGGGTGGCTAATGCAAACTGTTTTCAGCACACACAACCATCTATCCAGGGTGACAGGTGACCCACTGTGATGGGCTCTGTCTTCTCCTGGTGATAGGGTGGCTACTTCAAACTGTTTCAGCACACACAACCATATCCCCTGGATGACAGGCGACCCACTGTGATGGGCTCTGTCTTCTCCTGGGGATAGGGTGGCTAATGCAAACTGTTTCAGCACACACAAACATATCCCCTGGATGACAGGCGACCCACTGTGATGGGCTCTGTCTTCTCCTGGGGATAGGGTGGGCTCATGCAAACTGTTTCCAGCACACAACATCTAGCCTGGATGACAGGCGACCCACTGTGATGGGCTCTGTCTTCTCCTGGGGATAGGGTGGCTAATGCAAACTGTTTCAGCACACAACACCATCTCCCCAGGGTGACAGGTGACCCACTGTGATGGGCTCTGTCTTCTCCTGGGGATAGGGTGGCTAATGCAAACTGTTTCAGCACACACCATATCCCCTGGATGACAGGCGACCCACTGTGATGGGCTCTGTCTTCTCCTGGGGATAGGGTGGCTCATGCAAACTGTTTTCAGCACACAACAACCATATCCCCTGGTGACAGGTACCCACTGTGATGGGCTCTGTCTTCTCCTGGGGATAGGGTGGCTCATGCAAACTGTTTCAGCACACACAACCATATCCCCTGGGTGACAGGTGACCCACTGTGATGGGCTCTGTCTTACTTCTGGGGATAGGGTGGCTAATGCAAACTGTTTCAGCACACACAACCATATCGCCAGGTGACAGGTGACCCACTGTGAGGGCTCTGTCGTTCTCCTGGGGATAGGGTGGCTAATGCAAAGGTGTTTCAGCACACAACACCAACATCTAGCCAGGGTGACAGGTGACCCACTGTTGATGGGCTCTGTCTTCTCCTGGGGATAGGGTGGCTCATGCAAACTGTTTTCAGCACTCAACAACATCTAGCCAGTGTGACAGGTGACCCACTGTGATGGGCTCTGTCCGTCTCCTGGGATAGGGTGGCTAATGCAAACTGTTTCAGCACACACAACCATATCCCCTCGATTACAGCCCACACACTGTGATGGGCTCTGCTTTCACCTGGGGATATGGTGGCTAATGCAAACTGTTTCAGCACACACAACCATATCCCCTGGATGACAGGCTACCCACTGTGATTGGCTCTGTCCTTCTCCTGGGGGATCAGGGTGTGCTCATGCAAACTGGGTTCAGCACACCCCACCATATAGCCAGGGTGACCGTACTCCGCCCTCTGATGGGCTTCTGTCTTTCTCCTGGGGATAGGGTGGCGTTAGTAACAGCTAATGCCAAAGAACTGTTCTCAGCACAATCAACAACCATATCTACCTGGATGACAGAGTGACCCACTGTGGATGGGCTCTGTCTTCTCCTGGGGATAGGGGGGGGGTGGCTAATGCAAACGTGTTTTCAGCACACAACAACATCTAGGCCCTGGGTGACCGGTGATTCCCACTGTTATGGGCTCTGTCCTTCTCCTGGGGATAAACGGGTGGGCTAATGCAACCGGTTTCCAGCACCACACCAACCATATCCCCTGAATGACAGGTGACCCACTGTGATTGGTCTCTGTCGCTTCTCCTGGGGATAGGGTGGCTAAATGCAAAGTGTTTTCAGCACTCACCAACATCTAGCCAGGGTGACAAGGTTGACCCACTGTGATGGCTTCCTGTCCTTCTCCTCTGGGATAGGGGGGCTAAATGCCAAACTGTTTCAAGTCACACAACAACATCTAGCCAGGATGACAGTGTTACTCCCACTGTGATGGTCTCAGTAGTCTAATGGTGATCGGATGGATAGATCTTCAATTGTCTGCACACACAGAACCATATCTCAAAGGGTGATGGATAGGCCACTTTGATAGCTCTCAGGCCCCTGGGTATTGGTGGTGGGGCCTATTCAACAACGTTTGTTTGTGTAGTGAACCCATATCACAGGGTGGGACTTACATACCAGTATGCTACATACAGTCACATGGCCTATTTGCTGTACACAAGGGGTTTGGACAGGTCCAGATCCACAATCCCACCAGTAGGTCATATGATGTGGTATTGAATTGGTGTTTTGAGGTTGTGATTTATGCTGTATGGGTCCTAATTCCTCATGTAGGTTGTTGTTGCAGGGCCACAGCAGCAGATTCCATTAGGCATCAGAACTCTGTGACCATTGGCCAGCAACACCAGGGTACAGGACAAAGACAAGCCAGTCACATATGATACACAGACATTATGTGATTTCTGGTCATCTGCTGGATATTCCTGACTCACAAAACCTTATATTATCAGCATGGACATCTGCAATCGGCCACACAGGGCTACCATATCTGATTCCAATGAGTTTTGCCCCATACACTTACGCCCTTGGGTAGTCAGCGAGGCGGATTACAATCTTCGCTGTACGCCGCCTCCACTGGCCATTCCGCGAACCTGAGAGCTGTCACTTTGCCTGTGGGCTGGGCCCCCCCCGGGGGAACAGGCTTTCTCCTTGCCTGTTGCCATCAGCCGGGACAGGGAGCGCAGCTCGCGTGGATTAAAGAGAGGCTTTCTTTGTCTGGGCGACCCATTTTCCCCTTACTGTCATTTGCTTGCACGCAGGCGTTTCTTCCCAGCGCAAATGGCGCGCCTCAACTGCACGCGCATGCGGCGCCGCACACTGGCGCAGATTAGTGACGTCTTACGTACAAACTGTGCCCCGCAAATGTCGCGGTTTAGCGATGTCATACGTCCATCTGCGTCACCGAAACGCAACGTATAGCAACCTATGATGTCCATCTGCGCAACGACCATAGTTTAACAACGTCCTACGTGTGCCCTTCGCCACCCGCAGCTTGCCCATTTGTCACTGGTTTACAGTCATGTAGGCCACGCAACTGGCGCTGCTGCGTGAACTAATTATGTACAAATGCGCACCGCAAATTACGGCATTTTCAGCACATCGACAGATGCACATTCGCAGCACCCATTTGCATATACACTGGTGGAGTGACACCTATTTTAGACAGACATAAGATAGTTTGTGAATCATAGGGTGTCCTACACATTTTGGAATCTGGAAGTAATCAACACTTCCACAATGTTTTCTTAGGCTTTCGTGATGACCGTGATGTACTATTGCTTTGACCTTTCAATGATGTGGACACTACAAATGCAACAACCAACAAGGTGTCATTGAGACCCATCAAAGTGGGCTATACGTCAAAATACCCGTGAAACATGTTGGGGTGTGCTTGCACCGTTTAATACAGCCTCCCTATCCCCATGCGTCATGGAGGCCATCACAGTGGGCATATCATTCACCATGGTGATATGGGTGTGTGTGCTTAATGGTAGACCACAAACACTCCCTATCCACAGGAAGAACCACACAGCACATCAGAGTGGTCTAACAGTCATCCTGGTGATCTGGCGCTATGAGTCCCAATATATCATTTTCAGAGTAGTTCATCTCAATGTGCGGCCAGCAATGATGTTCGGGATTTGCATAAGGGGGGTGGGAGGGGCTGGGGGCCGTTTCTATCTGGACAGTCTACCTACACATTAGGTTGCGTAACACACATACTGAGCTGATGGAGTTTTGCCATGGGACCCGACCAAGCACTTTGATGTTAAGTAGGTGGTTCTGGCATACAGACATTCTGGCTGACCGTGTGCCAAATTATTTGCCAATTCTCCTTATGGTACAGACCTACTATTTCCCTTTACACAGTCTGGCCCTTACTCAATATGACTTGCTGGGACATTACTCTCTAATATCAGCAGTGGTTTGTGTGTCCTTGGGTTATGATTTTTCTTCTGAACAGCAAACACACTGTGACAGTGCAATAATCTTGGATGGCACATCTGGATCCTCTCTGAGCCACTCCGAGAGAGTGCATTATGAGTTGCAGTCTCCGGCCACAGCACCTTTCTCATGTTCCAGTTTCTGCCACCGTATAGGGTTCGTTTGATGAAGGGTCAGAGCTACAGCACTGAGGGTGTTGTTGGCAGTAGCAAATGACGTAATATATGACACAAGCCTCAGATACACATGTCACATTACTCAACTGTGGGATCAGATGCATTACTTTTTTTGCCGCAAGACACTGTGAAATCACAGGTGACCCACCTCTCCATAGCTCTGCGGTTTGTTGGAGCAGTCCTCCTTGAACCCCTTGGTCTGTCTGGTAATCTGGATAGGCCTAATGACTACA